>CM029607.1:467540-548096 GCA_017311375.1 Mytilus coruscus
TCCCGCACAGCCAAACGGATTTCCCACTTTGGCAAGGGTTTTACTGCCGGTCGGAAGAAGACCTGCAGAGACCTTATTTCTATTCCCTATTCACCGTTGGAATTATATTAGATTGGAAATTAAGTTATAAATTTACTTTCTTGTAAAAATATACATTTCGATTGTCAATTAAAGCAAATAAGTTATCTTAGAGGTATGGAGCTGGCATGTCAGTAACTGCTAGTAGTCCTGTGTTAATTTATGTATCATTGTCATTTTGCTTAGTTTCTTTTGTTACCTATTCTGACATCGGACTCGGACTACTTCTTTTAAACTGAGTTTCACTGTGCGTATTGCTATGCGTTTGTTTATTCTACATTGGCTAGAGGTTTAGGAGGAGGGTTGAGATCTCACAAAACATGTTTAACCCGGCCGCATTTTTGCGCCTGTCCCAAGTCAGGAGCCTCTGGCCTTTGTAAGTCTTGTATGTTTTTTTTAATTTTAGTTCATTTATATGTTTCCGAGTTTAGTGTGACGTCCATTTTTCCTGAACTAGTACACATTTTTGTTTAGGGACCAGCTGAAGCCCGGTTCCGGGTGCGGGATTTTCTCGCTGTGTTGAAGACCCATTGGTGGCCTTGGGCTGTTTTCTGCTCTTTGGTCGGGTTGTTGTCTTTTTGACACATTCCCCATTTCCATTCTCAATTTTAGTTATTATAATTTTTGTTTTATACTAATTGCGTAATTCTTAATTTCTTTAATGAGGATTGAAATGGGGAAAAATATGTTTATATTTTGAAGCATTGTGTAAATATCATTTCAAATTCGATATTATGAAATGTTGGAAAAACTAACCTACCCTTAGATCAATGGAACGTGAACTATCTAATTTACATAAAATTTATTAAGTCATAAAAAATACCTAATACTGATTGTAAAAGTTTTATCTTGAGAAACGTTTAGCCATACAATACACTTAATATACATGTAATATAACTTTATGTAGATTTCGAACTGTAAGCCATTCCTTACCGATAGAAAGAAATCTGCAACTTATATCATTACACTATGAAATACCCTGCTATATAAAACGAAGGGAAAAATTGTCCTTCCATCACATTTTCACATAAGACCAAATACCGCTAAATATATTACTCTCTCTCTCTCCTCCAAATATTTCCTTGCTCCAATTAGTTTCTTGACACATTTAATTATATACAACATTCTGTAAACGAAGCTTTATATGAGATACACTTTCTATCTAATATCTAAATGAGGAAGACCAAAAACCTATGAAGTTTGCTACTCTTACAAAACAAAGATTTAAATGTTAAGATTAAAAAATACATGACAACTTTCCCTGGTATTTGTTCCCCTCAATGTCCGAGTCTGATATAAACCAAGGATTGACAGGGATATATAACAATTCGTGAAGGCTTCTATGGAACTAGTGTATCGCTTGTGATTAATGCTGTCGGTGTTAAACTGTCATTTTGAATGTAGAAAGTGCATGATTCCATGTATGAGTAAAAACAGAATTAAAAAATAACTCTTCCTTTTTTTTCGTTGATATTTCTTGATCATTAAGATAAGCTTCTTTCTGTCCAAGTTTCATAAATTTCCGGACTTAACACCAATCATTTGGATCGAATCACCTTGAATAACCAATCAATTGTATTTTAAAGTTGTTGATTTCTTCTCGTCATGAATCTGAGATGTTGTAGTAGTCTCAGCATGAATACATGAAATATTTGTCACTGGACGGTATGCAATCAATGATCAAATACAAGTCTACAGTATTTATAAACATATTGCAATTTTATATATGAAAGAGTCTAAATAATATAAATATTCCTTATTTTACACATGTTCGAAGGATCGAAATAAGCAGTTCTACAAATTGCTGTTAATGAAAGATTTAATGAAATTTTACAAATATTACTTGCCTCTGTAAAATTTCATATCGACGGACAAAACTATTTTTTTCGTAAGACAAACGGCTGCAAAGCTCATTTTCCGATTCACTTTAAAAGGTTTTTGGCGATCTTCTTACTTTTCATTTACATTTTAAAATTAAAAACCTACGTATATACACAAATTTCCAAAACTTTTAGTCTCCGCCTAGACAGCGTGAAAGATAAATACACTTTTGCTAGTGTACAAACGGTGTTTTGACAAACCGGTAATTTCTTCGCCCGGGGATATGAAAATAAAAAATGGAAATGATAATAATAAGATAAAATGTTGCTTTGTTAAAGAACTTCTTTCATAAATGCTCTTAGGTACGTATTTGTAAATTAATAATATTTCTTTATTTCATTTAAATTTTTTGTATTCTTTTTTGGAGAATTTGTCCCTTTCTTTAATTTATATTTTGTCTATTTGACTTCTTTATAAATCGAAAAACGCACCAACCTAAATACAATCACATGGCATTCAAAGATTTCTCAAGTTCAACGCATAAATAGTTAGACGCCTCTTAAATGTTATTTTTGTCGTTGGGTTGCTTGTCTATTGACGTTTATCCCATATCTTTTTTTCGGTACGTCTGAAAGCCGCTCAGCTATTAATTTCACAAGAAATCTTACGAGAAAAAAATACTCGTAGACCGTTGGTTTCCTGTTTGAATTGTTTTACACTAGTCATTTTGGGGCCTTTTATAGCTTGCTGTTCGGTGTGAGCCAACTTCAAGGCTCCGTGTTGAAGGCCGTTCTTTGACCTATAATTGTTAAATTTTTATGCATTGTGACTTGGATGGAGAGTTGTCTCGTTGGCACTCATACCACATCTTCTTATTTATATTGTCATTTTATTGTTTTCAGCAATATTGTAACATAAGGGTTTATCCTTCAGTATAAAAAAATTAATTCGCTATCATCAGAGACATATATTCACTCTGGCATGATTTGATTAATTTTATTCTTGTTGTACATGTATAATATTTTTAGATTGATAACAATATAATTTCATCAATTTTTAAACATTCTTTATATAATTATTCAGTATTAGTTTAGCAGTGCATTATTGAATTTAGCAAAATCATGATATAGAAGACCGCAAGGTTAATTCCTACGCAAAATACACCTAGTTATTTAATTATATGTAAAATACATTTCTATCATTAATCAACTGGACACACAAAAATTTGTTATAGTTATGGAACAAGCAAATCGGTATATTGCATTTTGTCTGCACGGCCCGGGTGACCTTACTTGACCCGAACGACGAAGGATTTTGGATTGAAGGGTCATCCCGAATATACAATGTATACCGATTTGATCGACCAATAACTGTTTTAACACATGACATCATCATATTACATGAATGTTTTTGAAAATATTCGGACGCTATTCAATCAACGGCTAACGGGAAAGTTTATTGCAGTGTAAAGGAAGGGGGGAAATAGGCCTTTAAGTAGTAAAACTTTAATACTGGTAACTTTTAATTATTAACTTTTTTTATATTTAGGCTTATATAATACATGTATTTTATGTTTCTGGTTAAATTTATTTACAGTTCTATATGAATTCGGGACGATTTAGAACTGGACATATTGTGTAGACACCTGTCTATTGTTGAACACTATATATGTTGCCATCTAGATGTCCTTATGTGTTTTTTGTCGTTTGATTGCTGTCCAATTGACGTTAAACCCACATCTCCTACAGATTAAGTTCCGTCTAATGTACTTTCAAATCGGTTTAAGACAAATAATAATTGAAATGATTATTGAATATAGATTTCCCCTCAAGAATTTGCTCGGAGGAAGATTAAGAGAAGAGGTTTCTACATAAATTTTTAGTGCAAAGAAAACCAACAAAAACGTTTAACCTTTTCAAATTTCAACTACCAACAATATTTAAACAACGAAGTCTGATTGATCTCCAACTTACTAGTATACTTTTTCCGTGTTTTGGCACATACCTAAATATAAACCTCATTACATTTGATCCCAAAAAAGTCACTGAAAAGGAATTAATATTTAATATGTCGTAATAAATTTCATTGAGCACAAAACATTTCCAAACCAGATTTCAATTATATGGATATTCTAAAATATCTTCAGAAATTGTAAAAAAAAAAAAAAAATATCTCCTTTGACTTTAAAACACTATTTAGTACTTACACTGTGCACAAAATATCATAAAATATTCCTAGGAATGAAAAACACTTTCTATTTCATATTTTGAAACGACGAACTTTGTACAAAGTTGTTAATTGCAAGGCGAGTGGCGGATTCAAGTGGGGTGTGTTAAGTGTGTGCTTTGATTAGAAACTATATAACCCTAAAATCGTTAAATTTTTTCTTCTTATTTATAGAATTGCGCCCCTGTGCCTTTGTAAAGTCCTGTATCCGCTCCTAAAGATAAGAGTGCATTTGAACTGTTTATTATCCAGATTATAGCACATGAACTATTGCAACATTTTTTTTTTAGGATTTATAGTTTTATAATTAGGCATGTTCAAGGAACGTAATTATGTACAAGAACGAGTTCTATGTAGAACAACATCTTACTACATGTAATAAGTTTAGAGAATAGTACCAAATGTGAAACAAATACTAGTATGAGTATTAAACAGGTTATAGCCTATTAAAAATGGATTGGTTGATTTTTGTTTGCTTTTCGAGATGTGGCAAATAGTTCAGATGTATTGCGGACAAAACTAAGATGTACAATAATACAATAAAGTTTACTGAAATAGGAAAACAAATATACAAACTTTATGTCACAAATAAGTCAAGTTCGAACTTTCAATGTAATGCAAATTTTGCTGATATTTTTCGGGACAAAAATATTTATGGCAAACTTTAAAAAATAATGTTTCTTGATATGCCAAATTTTATAACGACGTTAAATACAATACCACTTCTAACTGTCAAAGATTCAAAAGTGACAACTTGCAAACGGGCTAATTGCTTTATTCTTCTGAATTTCATTTCACTCAAGATTTCCAATAAGCATAATATTTATGAATCCTATCATTTAAGTTCGCTATAATTCAACAATTTTTGAAACTGCGGATCTCACAGCTTACAATAAAAGTCTTCAGTGCACAAGTTTTCATCTTTAAAACTTGTTTATTAGTTAATTTCTAATCACCGTTGATATTCACAATAAACATTGGTTATTCATGACATATAACAAAAGTATGACACGCGCCGATAAAAACCTGCAGCGATAATTTCATAAATATTGCATTCATAATCGTCAAACAGGTAAATAAAATAGTTTTTCGAATTTGTCAATTAATTTAGATTTTTTTTTAAATTTGATAATATATTCTGTGTGCACGAAGGAGTCAGGCCTGAGTAAAATAAAACGTTCTTATTATGAACATTTTTTCTCACATTGCAATACTGCACGTCTAAACACTGCTAAGGACTCCTTAGTGCACTAAGGACTAGAAGGGGTGCTGTTACATGTATTTTTTTCATAGTATAGTAGAGATTGATACTAAATGCATAAATTCCAATTTAATAGAAAAAGAACCACAATTAATGAGTAATTGAAAAATGTTTAGGCACGTCCCAGTTTTTTTTTTTTTTTTTTTTATATTACCGAAAATCAGCGAACCGATTGACACGCGCCAACTTACATAACAACTGATTAAACTATCATAAACTTTTTATTTTAAGTAATTAACAGTTGTATCGAAAAGATAAGTACTAAATATGTATATTTAAATGTTTTGTTATTATTTACAATGATTAAAAGGACAAATCATTTTGCCTTTGTTTTATTTCTCTTCCGTCAAAGTTATAGGTGCACGGCTTTGATGTGTGTCAACTAATAAGTTAGAGTGTGGTCACCTTGTTAAAATGTTTATGTACGAGGTATCAAGACAGAAGGAATAGATATATTGATTGTAATTTATTATTGATTGTAAAAACAGGAATATATGATCAAGCAAAACAGACTTTTAGCCCGTTTTATGAATACACCCGTATTATTACAGCCTTTTGTCATCACAGGCTATTTCCTAGTATTGATAAACCTGAAAATCATAAACGACATTTTCTTAAATTAAAATATATAAATAGAGGTATTGATTTTATTAATTTGTCTAGCATATTCAATGACTCTTCCGTATATAACTTAATACCTCCATATTTTGATAATATAGAACAACCCATTATTTCGTATTCTTATAAAAAACCGAGCAGAAATTTGATTTTTAATTATACGTCAATTACATCAGACGTCAATATAGAAAATAATGTTCCTTCCACTTGAGACTGCGAAACATCTAGTTTTATATATGTTCCCTATGGTCATGTTATTACAGGAGACCTCAACATCGTCGAAGACCGTGAGGTCATAACTTTTCTAAAGAAAGGACCGAAATACCGTCCTCCATCTATAATAGATTGGAAACAGTGTCGTCAGGTCATTAAAGACGCTCTGTCTGCCTACTGTAAAAATTGGTGCAAACGTGAAAAATCGGATAAAAAATCTTTAGACAGTTATTTGAATAAAATTATGAATACTGTTAATATTCGAATATCTCATTTAGAAAACAATTCTGAAATTAATAATAGGATCCATGATATTCCCATTTCAAGAATAAAAAATAAACTCCAGGTACTCGCAGAGCGGTTTGTGTTCGTACCGGCAGACAAGGCAGCCAATAATGTAGTGGTGGTGTGACGCATATACTACACGGAAGTTCTTCAAAACGAAATTATCAATTCCTCTACATTCAGGTCCGTTCGCACCACAGAGAGTCAAATCGTTAACAAGCATACCACTGCCACTACCCAACTTAAAGCATCTTCCGAACATTTGAAAGTCCCTACCATGTACTGGTTACCGAAATTACACAAAAACCATTTAAATTCCGTTTCATTTCCGCATCGAGTAAGTGTTCTACTACTAATCTATCAGTTCTTCTAACTACCTCCTTACTACTATCAAAGAACTGGTTATTAACTTTTGTAATAAAGCTTATGAAAATAATGGTATTAATTATTTTGGAGTGTTAAAAATTCTTTAGAGGTTTTAGATAAAATACATGCTTTTGATGGTCCTTATAATTCTGTTGACAGTTATGATTTTTCTACTCTGTACACTACACTTCCACACAATCTTATAAAGAAAAAGTTTTGTATTTGATAAAATGGTCTTTCGAAAAATCTCATTGTAATTTTATTTGCTGTAACTCGTTTAAAGCCTTTTCTGTAACGAAAAGGAAAGTATGCTAGATACACTTACTGGAAATAAGAGGATATGATTGAAGCTTTAAATTTTCTGCTAGATAACATTTATGTACGTTTCGGCGATAAAGTGTATCGTCAGGTAGTAGGTATTCCTATGGGCACTAACTGTGCCCTTTAATAGCAGATTTATTTCTATATTGCTATGAATCTCAGTTTATGACCAAACTCAGTAAAGACCCATCATTGTTATATTTAGTTGATACATTCAACAATACCTACCGTTATCTGGATGATATTTTTCGTTAAATAATCCAGAGTTCTCTAAATATACTTCCGAAATTTACCCAAAAGAACTTACTTTAACTAAATCTAACATAAACAGCAGCAGTTGCCCTTTTCTAGATTTAGACATTTCAATTTCTAACGGAAACTACATACTAAAATTTACGACAAAAGAGACGATTTTCATTTCCTATTGTTAATTTTCCATTTTAGACGGCGATGTGCCTTTGGCTCCATCATACGGTGTTTATATATCCCAACTCGTTCGGTATGCCCGTGTGTGTTCTGATGTCATAGATTTTAACGAACGTAATCAATGCATCACTGGGAAATTATTGTGTCAGGGATTTCGATACCATAAATTACTTAAAACTTTTACTAAATTCTTTCATAGATACAAAGATTTGATTAGTAAATTTGGCTGTACCTGTAGAAAACTTATTAAAATGGTATTTCACATCCTAAATTTTACGGTAATATTGTACTTAAAGCGAGGAAATCACTATGTGATCCGTGTAAACTCATCGAACCTTTAAACAAACTTATAAGTAAGGGTTATCGTACCAATATTGTAATTAGATCTCTGAATATAGTTTACATTGGCACTAATATCGATTTTGTCATTAGTAAATTAAAACATAACTTAGTTGTATCTTCTTTTGAGGCGGGATGTTTAGAGACACACACGTTAATTTTTATCTCTTAAGAAGTAGCTCCTCACTATCCTACTACCTGTCGATACATTTATTTTTGGCATTGCACAAGTCATGTCTTCTCTGACTGTTCATGACGTTAAAATACTAAATCCCTGGGATGTGTTTTAGTTGATTTTAGTCTCTGATGCATGATTTTTTATCATTAATTGTTTTTGGCTTTTAACTAGCTGTCAGTAACTGCGAGTACTCTCAAATCGTACTTTCTTGTTAATTCGACCTGTTGATACTATTTTTAATACTTTTTGTTATTTTATATTAATATGGATCTTGTCTGTATACCAGCTTTGATTATTTGGAATATCTACTAATTTTCACTTCTTCGTACTACATTTGTATTAACATCAAGATTATTCTCCTTTAATCTGTACAGGAAGTTTTATTGTTGATATTTACCCTTATGTATCTAGTGTTAAATTAGGTATTTATATGACAGACCTTTCTTGGTATTCCTATTTATTGGAAGATTTTATATAGACAGAAAAGTATACCTAAAACGACAAAGTTATTTTCATTTACCTGTATATATTATGAAAACCGGTTTTTCAAAAGTGATTATTTTCTAAGGGTTTAATATTTCGCGGTAGTGTTTTGCCATGGCTTTATTTGGACTTGTTTGTTTGCTTTTGGCCTTGAATGTTTGTCCCTAATATTTTATTAACTATGTATTTACTTTCAGGTATCACAGATCGAATTTATTCGTTCATATATAGTGTGTTAACGGAAACTACATACTAAAATTTACGACAATAGAGACGATTTTCATTTCCTATTGTTAATTTTCCATTTTAGACGGCGATGTGCCTTTGGCTCCATCATACGGTGTTTATATATCCCAACTCGTTCGGTATGCCCGTGTGTGTTCCACACTCATTCTCAATTTAGGGTCTCAATTCTATGGACCTCAGTGTAAAAGACATATTCAACCACAGACTTGTACATTTCTGCATATAGTCGGATAAGGGATACCGGTGCGGAGATAGAAATTATTGTTTTCCACATTTAACTCTCACGATTTAAACAAAATCCAGCTTTATGAATGTCAAAACAGTATTTACGTTACTGTCCACGGCGAGATATCAAATTATTAAAATCTCAGTCTCGTGTTATTTGAGTTATTTGTGCACAAAAAATTCTGCAGTAATTGGAAGAATTATCATACTTTTCAACTGATACTTGTAAAATGCATACACATAACACATTATAAAAATTAGATTGAGACGAACTTTAAATTTCAAGCGTCACCAAGTCCAAACTATTTGAATTAATGTGTTCCTTAAACGACGTTAGCACTGCATTACATGTATTGATAGTAAACAAAACCTACTTGTTGTATTCCTTAGACATATTGTTTTAGCTGACAAATGCCAAATATAAAGATATTGTTCCGTTCAGATTGATTTTGCATTTTGTTCCATACCAATGACCATGGTTATAAAAACAGGGGATATTTACGTGTTGCACGACACAACAATAACTCATGTCTCAAATGTCAAAAACCCTTAGTTATTGGAAAGGTGGAAATCTATGTACAATTTCACATCTGTACCGTCTTCTACATAAACAGTTAGTATTAACAATGACTGACTATCCAGCCAAAAATATTTACGTTACGGATATTTACGATACAAAATATACCTTTGGAACGGACCCAGGTACTGATCATCATTTTAGCACTTTTCAAAAACAGCGTCTATGACGTCATTGTTTAACACGTTGTTTACAAAATTTCATGGCGTTATATATCCATACATTACAGTAGACAGATAGAAGCAAATAGAAGAGCAAGGTAACTATGACGATGTTTGATATTTATTTTTTCTTACGTTTTGAAATAAACTGATGAAGTAGAAGTTTAATTGTATTCCATGCTGAGTTCTAGTCATTTTCAAGTACACTTTTTGTACTTATCATTTACACAAGTTTATTGAATGGGGAAAGTATTTACGTTACGTTTGGGTAACGTAAATATTTTACTCATAAAACTGAATTATAGAGTGAATACAATAAAAAAAGGTTGTCTTTGTGATTTTAGAGGTGGTTTATAGATATATGATGCTAGTTTCAGTGGTTAAAATTCATAGAAATGTATGTTATTTTACCGTAGCTGCATTAAAAGATGTATAGTAGTGCTAGAATTGTCGTGGAATTTCACCATTAATTAAGCAAAGAAATCAATAAATTGTGCTTAAAATGCATCTCAACATTTAAATTATGCTATATCAAGATAATAAAATGAACAAAACCAATACACACAAGTTAACCTACCACTACAACTAACCTGCCTTTGGGTCTAATTGTAACGTAAATATCAAAATTTTATTATTGCTAAAGGTAAATTTTCATTACATTATTATAATATACATTATGTTTACCTTACCAGACCTTCTTATTGTTCCTATCTTCGTTCAAAACTAAGTGTTTTGCTAATATAGTTCATATTTTGATATCGCTAAATTAACATAAAACTGGAACATTAGTTACAGTGTCAGATTGAAATGTTTAATGCAACATGTACTCCTTTTTCAGGTATAAATGGCTAAGTCACGTAGTCAAATCCAAAAAGAGTACAGAGAGAGAAAAAAGCTAAAAGAGGGAAAGAGTTACTTAAAGAAAGAATCAGCCAGGGTGATTAAATACTATGTTCCAGCAGCTGAATTGCCAACTAAGGAAAGAAAAAAAAGAAACGCAAGAGCAAAAGTCCACAACCAAACACATAGACGCAAAAGAAATGCCGCAGCGTTAGTTTTGAATGAATCTGTTACAGAAAGCAGTGGTTATGAAAGTATAAGTAGCCCATTGGTGGTCAAGTTGCCACTTGTTGGAAGGAGGAAAGGAGGAAAAAAGAAAAATACAAGAGCTTTAGCAAGAGCCCATGGTGCAATGAAGCGTTTGAAAGTAGAAAAGGAAAAGCTTCTTAAAAAATTAAAAGCAAAGTCCAGACAACTGAAAAGGCTCAGCACTAAGATTAATTCTGGAACTAGAAGGCCATCTGAACCTTGTACACCTAACAGCAAAACAGAATTAGAACTGAGAGAATTAGATTTGACACCCAGAAGAAGAGAGAGGTAAAGCGAAAGTCAATGTTGAAGAATGTGGTGTTGCACGAAATTTCAGAAGCAAGAGCTTCAACTTCTTCCATGTATGAGAGACAGTCCATAGCTAGACTAGTATCTGGAAAGTTGTCAAAGAAATATAGACTCAATCTTGCTATAAGTAAAGGAACTGGTATATGTAGAAAGACTTTGAAAAAAGTGTCCACAAAGAGGATAAGACCAGACAGACGTATTTGTGCAGTCAAACAGCTTGCTCTGGATGTCGAAGATTTCATGAGCAGAGAAGATAATAGTCGCATGCAACCAGGAAAAGGAGATGCAATTAAAATTTCGAAGAGAGAAAAGAAGCAAACAATCATTCTTACAAATTATCTTGCTGATCTACACAAGAAATATTCTGCAGAAACCCCTCAAGTGAAAATTTCGTTGGCAACCTTTTGTCGTTTACGTCCACGCCATATCTTAACAGCAAAGTTCATACCCCGAACATCATGCCTATGTATAAAACATCAGAATATGGCCCTCAAGTGTCAGACCCTTAAGAAATACAATATTTTCGTTAGAGAAAATCCTGAACACTTAATAGGTCAAAGTCTTGAAATAGAGCGTTCTATGGACCAGATGCTAGAAAATCGAGTTACTTATCGAGTATGGAAACAAGTCCCTGTTGAAGAAAAAAAGAAAATGAAGATTATAGAAAATACAGTAGAGAAGAATGAGTTTATAGAGATAATGAAAGTTGAAATGAATCAGTTTGCAAGTCACGTTGACAGAGTAAGGCGTCAATATAGAGAAATCAAAACACTTAAAGAAAGCCTTAAACAGAAAGAAATTTTAGTCCAAATAGACTTTGCAGAGAACTATTCGTGTAAGTCCCTAGCAGAGGTACAGAGTGCATATTGGAACCAGACCCCAGTCACCATACACCCAGTAGTTGTATATTTCCGTGGCCAATCAAAATTAGAACACAAAAGCATCGCAATAATTTCTGATGAACTTTCTCATTCTACCAGTACAGTGTGCACATTTCTTGATTCTTTAATTCCAGTCTTGAAGGAAATCTGTCCAAATGTTGAGTGTGTCCACTACTGGACGGATATTCCATCAAGCCAATACCGCAATAAAACCATTTTTGATCTCGTAGCAAATCATTCATCAGTTTATGGAATTCAGGCCCGTTGGAATTATTTTGAGTCTGGGCATGGCAAGGGCCTTGCGACGGTCTTGGTGGAACAATCAAAAGAATGGCTGACGAAGCAGTGAAGAGAGGAGCAGTTGTTATTCAAGATCCTAAAGAATTTTTGATGGTCTATAACTTCAAACATGAAAGAAGTGAAGTTTTGTTTGTAAAAAGAAGATTGCAAGAAGATGCTCGACCAACTAAATAAACTAAAGCTGAAGCCAATTAAAGGAACAATGAAGTTTCATGCTGTAGCCTATGACTTACAGACGGGCGAACTTTGCACCAGAGAAACATCATGCTACTGTGACACATGCTTGAAAGGGAATTCTGTGAATCCTGGAATAGACAGACATATGAAGGTAACACAAATCATAACAGTCACACAGAAGAAACAGTCACACAAAACGAATTACAAGAAAGTAATGAGATCCAAAATGAAGATCATGAAATAATAATAGTAGAAGTGTCAGTGGATGACTTTATCGCATGTGTTTATGAAGGTCAGTAGTACAACGGGAAAATTTTAGATATGGACGACGAAGATGTACAGGTTACCTTTCTAGAAAGAGCCAAAGCTATGTTTAGGTGGCCAACTTCACCTGACACGATATGGTGCAAAAAATCAGACGTCTTCTATAAACTTGACCATCTAGAACCTTCCGGCAAGAGCAAAAGATTTTGGAAAATCAGCCCAGAGGACAGAACTAGAATTGAGAACAAATTTGAAGCTCATGAAATGAACACAAATAAATAAAACATATTTGTTGAATTGTTTAACATGCTTGATGCATATTCTTTGCATTTTGATATTTACGTTACCAATTAAAATTTTGAAATTTTCGTCTTTTATTTGATGGTAGACATATGTCTGAGTTAATATATTCGTTTTTCATTCATTAAATAAACCTTCAATGTTTATAGTCAGAACTTAGGATTAAAATTTAATCAGTTAGATTATTGATTTTACGTTACCTTTACACAGGTCTATGAAAAGTTTAAAATATCTACTATGCCAACATTTCTTTGGGAAAATCTTTTCATATTTCATTATGATTATTCAAAAAAGTATCAGCCATAATTTGTTTACTTACAATGAATTGAACAGAAAATAATTTAAATCAAAGAAAGTGATTTTATAGAGTTAAAGGAACATCTAAAGTTTAAAACGGACCCAGTTTTGATTTGTCTGATTCGGTCATATGAATTTCGGACCATGGTAATCAGAAGTGAATTTGAAAGTCAAAACTGTTGTTCTATTTAGACAACTCAATATTTCGAAGTATATGAATGAGCATTGGCTCTATTTAATATGTTTAAAACAGTCAGTTGCAAATCACGTAAATATTTTGTCACAAATTGGACATTAGAGGCGCCAAAACTAAGAGCTGGTAATTTTTTTATCCATGTTTGTGAGTAGAAAAGAATAGCACTTTTGATTAACAGGTTTATTTAGGTATAATGTATGAAAGGTTTTAATGTAATTTTGTAACCTTTATTATAATTGATTTGAACATATGCCTTAGCCACCGTAACTTGAGAATGAGTGTCTGATGTCATAGATTTTAACGAACGTAATCAATGCATCACTGGGAAATTATTGTGTCAGGGATTTCGATACCATAAATTACTTAAAACTTTTACTAAATTCTTTCATAGATACAAAGATTTGATTAGTAAATTTGGCTGTACCTGTAGAAAACTTATTAAAAATGGTATTTCACATCCTAAATTTTACGGTAATATTGTACTTAAAGCGAGGAAATCACTATGTGATCCGTGTAAACTCATCGAACCTTTAAACAAACTTATAAGTAAGGGTTATCGTACCAATATTGTAATTAGATCTCTGAATATAGTTTACATTGGCACTAATATCGATTTTGTCATTAGCAAATTAAAACATAACTAAGTTGTATCTTCTTTTTGAGGCGGGATGTTTAGAGACACACACACGTTAATTTTATCTCTAAGAAGTAGCTCCTCACTATCCTACTACCTGTCGATACATTTATTTTGGCATTGCACAAGTCATGTCTTCTCTGACTGTTCATGACGTTAAAATACTAAATCCCTGGGATGTGTTTTAGTTGATTTTAGTCTCTGATGCATGATTTTTATCATTAATTGTTTTGGCTTTTAACTAGCTGTCAGTAACTGCGAGTACTCTCAAATCGTACTTTCTTGTTAATTCGACCTGTTGATACTATTTTTAATACTTTTTGTTATTTTATATTAATATGGATCTTGTCTGTATACCAGCTTTGATTATTTGGAATATCTACTAATTTTCACTTCTTCGTACTACATTTGTATTAACATCAAGATTATTCTCCTTTAATCTGTACAGGAAGTTTTATTGTTGATATTTACCCTTATGTATCTAGTGTTAAATTAGGTATTTATATGACAGACCTTTCTTGGTATTCCTATTTATTGGAAGATTTTATATAGACAGAAAAAGTATACCTAAAACGACAAAGTTATTTTTCATTTACCTGTATATATTATGAAAACCGGTTTTTCAAAAGTGATTATTTTCTAAGGGTTTAATATTTCGCGGTAGTGTTTTGCCATGGCTTTATTTGGACTTGTTTGTTTGCTTTTGGCCTTGAATGTTTGTCCCTAATATTTTATTAACTATGTATTTACTTTCAGGTATCACAGATCGAATTTATTCGTTCATAGTGTGTTAACGGGAAACTACATACTAAAATTTACGACAAAAGAGACGATTTTTCATTTCCTATTGTTAATTTTCCATTTTTAGACGGCGATGTGCCTTTGGCTCCATCATACGGTGTTTATATATCCCAACTCGTTCGGTATGCCCGTGTGTGTTCTGATGTCATAGATTTTAACGAACGTAATCAATGCATCACTGGGAAATTATTGTGTCAGGAATTTCGATACCATAAATTACTTAAAACTTTTACTAAATTCTTTCATAGATACAAAGATTTGATTAGTAAATTTGGCTGTACCTGTAGAAAACTTATTAAAAATGGTATTTCACATCCTAAATTTTACGGTAATATTGTACTTAGAGCGAGGAAATCACTATGTGATCCGTGTAAACTCATCGAACCTTTAAACAAACTTATAAGTAAGGGTTATCGTACCAATATTGTAATTAGATCTCTGAATATAGTTTACATTGGCACTAATATCGATTTTGTCATTAGCAAATTAAAACATAACTAAGTTGTATCTTCTTTTGAGGCGGGATGTTTAGAGACACACACGTTAATTTTATCTCTTAAGAAGTAGCTCCTCACTATCCTACTACCTGTCGATACATTTATTTTGGCATTGCACAAGTCATGTCTTCTCTGACTGTTCATGACGTTAAAATACTAAATCCCTGGGATGTGTTTTAGTTGATTTTAGTCTCTGATGCATGATTTTTATCATTAATTGTTTTGGCTTTTAACTAGCTGTCAGTAACTGCGAGTATTCTCAAATCGTACTTTCTTGTTAATTCGACCTGTTGATACTATTTTTAATACTTTTTGTTATTTTATATTAATATGGATCTTGTCTGTATACCAGCTTTGATTATTTGGAATATCTACTAATTTTCACTTTTTCGTACACATTTGTATCAACATCAAGATTATTCTCCTTTAATCTGTACAGGAAGTTTTATTGTTGATATTTACCCTTATGTATCTAGTGTTCAATTAGGTATTTATATGACAGACCTTTCTTGGTATTCCTAATTATTGGAAGATTTTATATAGACAGAAAAAGTATACCTAAAACGACAAAGTTATTTTTCATTTACCTGTATATATTATTAAAACCGGTTTTTCAAAAGTGATTATTTTCTAAGGGTTTAATATTTCGCGGTAGTGTTTTGCCATGGCTTTATTTGGACTTGTTTGTTTGCTTTTGGCCTTGAATGTTTGTCCCTAATATTTTATTAACTATGTATTTACTTTCAGGTATCACAGATCGAATTTATTCGTTCATAGTGTGTTAATTTACGTTTTTGATTGAGTTAAGCCTTCCAATTGATGTTTTATCGTGTGTTTTTCTATGTTGTGATGTTATACTATTGTTTCAGAAAAAGGGAGAAGGTTTGGTACCATTAAAACGTTTAATCCCGCTGCAAATGTTTTCACCTGATGATGTACAGTAGTTGTCGTTTGTTTATGTAATTTATACGTGTTTCTCGTTTCTCGTTTTTTATATATACTAGACCGTTGGTTTTACCGTTTGAATGGTTTTACACTAGTACTTTTGGGGCCCTTTATAGTTTGTTGTTCGGTGTGAGCCAAGGCTCCGTGTTGAAGGCCGTACATTGACCTATAATGGTTTACTTTTATAAATTGTTATTTGGATGGAGAGTTGTCTCATTGGCACTCACACCACATCTTCCTATAACTAATTTACGTTTTTGATTGAGTTAAGCCTTCCAATTGATGTTTTATCGTGTGTTTTTCTATGTTGTGATGTTATACTATTGTTTCAGAAAAAGGGAGAAGGTTTGGTACCATTAAAACGTTTAATCCCGCTGCAAATGTTTGCACCTGTCCTAAGTCAGGAATCTGATGTACAGTAGTTGTCGTTTGTTTATGTAATTTATACGTGTTTCGTTTCTCGTTTTTATATATACTAGACCGTTGGTTTTACCGTTTGAATGGTTTTACACTAGTACTTTTGGGGCCCTTTATAGCTTGTTGTTCGGTGTGAGCCAAGGCTCCGTGTTGAAGGCCGTACATTGACCTATAATGGTTTACTTTTATAAATTGTTATTTGGATGGAGAGTTGTCTCATTGGCACTCACACCACATCTTCCTATATCTATTTACCTTTTTGTTATTTTATATTAATATGGATCTTGTCTGTATACCAGCTTTGATTATTTGGAATATCTACTAATTTTCACTTCTTCATACTACATTTGTATGAACATCAAGATTATTCTCCTTAAATCTGTACAGGAAGTTTTATTGTTGATATTCACCCTTATGTATCTAGTGTTAAATTAGGTATTTATATGACAGACCTTTCTTGGTATTCCTAATTATTTGAAGATTTTATATAGACAGAAGTAGTATACCTAAAACGACAAAGTTATTTTTCATTTACCTGTATATATTATGAAAACCGGTTTTTCAAAAGTGATTATTTTCTAAGGGTTAAATATTTCGCGGTGGTGTCTTGCCATGGCTTTGTTTGGAATTGTTTGTTTGCTTTTGGCCTTGAATGTTTGTCCCTAATATTTTATTAACTATGTATTTACTTTCAGGTATCACAGATCGAATTTATTCGTTCATAGTGTGTTAATTTACGTTTTTTTGATTGAGTTAAGGCTTCCAATTGATATTTTATCGTGTGTTTTTCTGTTGGTTATACTATTGTTTCAGAAAAAGGGAGAAGGTTTGGTACCATTAAAACGTTTAATCCCGCTGCAAATGTTTGCACCTGTCCTAAGTCAGGAATCTGATGTACAGTAGTTGTCGTTTGTTTATGTAATTTATACGTGTTTCTCGTTTTTTATATAGACTAGACCGTTGGTTTTCCCGTTTGAATGGTTTTACACTAGTAATTTTGGGGCCCTTTTTAGTTTGTTGTTCGGTGTGAGCCAAGGCTCCGTGTTGAAGGCCGTACATTGACCTATAATGGTTTACTTTTATAAATTGTTATTTGGATGGAGAGTTGTCTCATTGGCACTCACACCACACCTTCCTATATCTATTTAAATGACCAAATGAACATTTCATCTATTAAGTGTTATTTATATAAATTTATTTTCAATAATGTAAGTTTACAGAATTATCTCACTAAACATATGAATTTAAGAGTGTATTTAATTTGCTTGTTGAAGTAGGACGTTATCATGGAGTAAAAAGGTTAGGCAGAAAATGTGTTCTTTGTACTTTGAATACCACTGAAGATGAATTCCATTTTGTATTACAATGTGAATGCTACAGAGATTTAAGGAGACAGTTTATTAAACCTTATTATTATAGGCGTACAACGTCGTTCAAATTAGTTCAACGGTGTTTTCACGTTTCTCCAACATTTGATATTTTTGTATACAGGTAAATAATTTCTTGTTGGAGAAACGTGACTTTTTGGCATTGGGATTAATGCAATTTACATGTAATTGGAATTTTTTAAAAATTGGCGCAAACGCAAAGCACCGGATTTACAGTGAATCCAGCTCAAATTAACTTTTAAATAATCTGACGGACTGATTATTGAAAAAAAAAAAACTGAGTCAAAATTTGAAAGAAAATCACCAAAAAGCACTAATATACAAAACAGTAGTTTACAACGAAACCTTTGTTCAATGATATGAAATTATCATCAATATTAGCACTAGTATGAAACTGTACAATCTTGAAATTATGCACAGGAAAAAGCTGTAAATTGCTGACACATTAATAGCAATATACAAAAAAGTTAAATCTTTGAATTAATCAAAAATATAAATGAGGTAATGGTCAGATGAACCTTGCCTGTAGACATACCTGAACACTTTACAATAATACCATACACCAAAATATAAGCCTATTGCTTAAATATAGTATTCGAAATACATTTATTGAGTGTAGTGCAAAAAGCAGTTTCTCTCGTACTGCAGACGAATGCGTTTGGCGGAATAGCGTGTAGCTGTCAGTAAGGAATATATGTGGTGCTATTTTGAGTTGATGTCTTCAGCAAGTTGAATAAGCGGTCGTTTATCTGATCAGTAGACTAAAGATGAGTATGTAATAGCCTCATAGACCATTGCGTGCATTGTGTAGAGTTGAGCAAACTTGGAATGGTACTCTTCAACGGAGTTGCAATAGACCAATTTATTTAATAGTATGGGCAATGAGTTATTTTGTAAAATTTCACAATTTACAGATCAAGGTGCTATATGGAAATCAGGTTCATGCATTAAGATTTTACAGAAAAATACAAGACTAGATAATATATGTAAATGGTGCTCTACATGGGGTTTTGAAATTTGTCCAAGTAAAAAAGTCATGACATTTACTAGAGGGAAAATGTAAATACAACTTAATAACTTGACAATGATATATTGGAAATAGTTTAAGCAGAGGCGGATGTTTTTATTTTTTTTTTTTTTTTTTGGGGTGCACGGTCTCCTTTTATGGAGCTATCTATATGGTTGATGTATAGATTTTTAACGTGACCCACTCCAAACATTGCTTACTTTGGGGGCCCGGTCCCCCTTTATCAAAATCCTGGATCCGCATCTGTTTAGGGTTATTTTTTGACAGAAACTTAACTTTGCTTAAACATATTTCAAATTTACAAACTAATTACATGAATATTTTTTAAGTGTATGCATGACTGGTTGCGCCCCATCTGGTTCTTGTAAGTTGTATTTCGTATGAAATTACTTAAAAGAACCAGATGGGGTGCAACTATGCAGCCATACACTTAGAACAAAATATTTATCTTTCAAATTGATTGGATGAAAAATTGATTATGGTTGTGAAATATAAAATTCGGCTTCTTTTACAACTGAAACTAGAGGCTCTAAAAGCCTGTGTCGCTCACCTTGATCTATGTGCATATTAAACAAAGGACACAGATGGATTCATGACAAAATTGTGTTTTGGTGATGGTGATGTGTTTGTAGATCTTACTTTACTGAACATTCTTGATGCTTCCAATTATCTCTATCTATAATGAACTTGGCCCAGTAGTTACAGTGGAAAATATTTTGTAAAATTTACAAAATTTACAAAATTTATGAAAATTGTAAAAATGACTATAAAGGGCAATAACTCCTTCAGGGGTCAATTGACAATTTTGGTCATGTTGACTTATTTGTAGATCTTACTTTGCTGTACATTATTGCTGTTTACAGTTTATCTCTATCTATAATAATCTTCAAGATAATAACCAAAAGCTGCAAAATTTTCTTAAAATTACAAATTCAGGGCAGCAACCCAACAACGTGTTGCCTGATTGGTCTGAAAATTTAAGGGCAGATAGATCTTGACCTAATGAACAATTTTATCCTCGTCAGATTTGCTCTAAATGCTTTGGTTTCAGAGATATGAGCCAAAACTGCATTTTACCCTATGTACTATTTTTAACCATGTCGGCCATCTTGGTTCGCGGGCGGGGTCATCGGACACATTTTTAAACTAGATACCCTAATGATGATTGTGGACAAGTTTGGTTAATTTTGTCTTAGTAGTTTCAGAGGAGAAGATTTTGTAAAGATAACAAAATTTACAAAAATGGTTAAAATTGACTATAAAGGGCAATAACTCCTTAAGGGTCAACTGACCATTTTGGTCAAGTTGACTTATTTATAGATCTTACTTTGCTGAACATTATTGCTGTTTACAGTTTATCTCTATCTATGATAATATTCAAGATAATAACCAAAAGCTTCAAAATTTTCTTAAAATTACAAATTTAGTGGCAGCAACCCAACAACAGGTTCTCCGATTCATCTGAAAATTTCAGGGCAGATAGATCTTGACCTGATAAACAATTTTACCCCTGTCAGATTTGCTCTAAATGCTTTGGTTTCAGAGTTATAAGCCAAAATATACATTTTACCCTATGTTCTATTTTTAGCCATGGCGGCCATCTTGGTTGGTTTGGCAGGTCACCGGACACAATTTTTAACTAGATACCCCAATGATGATTGTGGCCAAGTTTGGTTAAATTTGGCCCAGTAGTTTCAGAGAAGAAGATTTTGTAAAGATTACAAAATTTACAAAAATGGTTAAAATTGACTATAAAGGGCAATAACTCCTTAAGGGGTCAACTGACCATTTTGGTCAAGTTGACTTATTTGTAGATCTTACTTTGCTGAACATTATTGCTGTTTACAGTTTATCTGTATCTATGATAATATTCAAGATAATAACCAAAAGCTTCAAAATTTTCTTAAAATTACCAATTTAGTGGCAGCAACCCAACAACAGGTTCTCCGATTCATCTGAAAATTTCAGGGCAGATAGATCTTGACCTAATAAACAATTTTACCCCATGTCAGATTTGCTCTAAATGCTTTGGTTTCAGAGTTATAAGCCAAAATATACATTTTACCCCTATGTTCTATTTTTAGCCATGGTGGCCATCTTGGTTGGTTTGGCAGGTCACCGGACACAATTTTTAAACTAGATACCCCAATGATGATTGTGGCCAAGTTTGGTTAAATTTGGCCCAGTAGTTTCAGAGGAGAAGATTTTTGTAAAAGTTAACGACGACGGACGACGACGGACGCCAAGTGATGAGAAAAGCTCACTTGGCCCTTCGGGCCAGGTGAGCTAAAAAGTTTAGATAACATTCAAAATCAGATATTACGTAAATGTGATGTATTACCACGTAAGAAACGAAGATCACAAATGTTTTTATGTCACTTCGTCTAAGGTCATGCATGTAATTACTAAACATAGACCGAAATTAATGCAGGAAAGGAGTTACCCTACTCCAATTCCAAAAATGTTATTTTTTTTGTCGTGTATATGTACATGTACACAAACTGTAATGATATATACATTGCTGGTTGTTTGCATACAATTCGGTTAACGAATTAAAAAAATATCTTATTTATAGGTTATGCAAAGTGATTTAAAAATAAAGGGCGGGAAGTTTGAACAGGTACTGGAAACAATTTTAGCATTGATTCATCTTGAGACGGATCTAGAAACTCCCTTTTTTTGTCGAACAAAAGGGGGTGGAAAGGGACTTTAAATAATCTCCTCGGCTCACAAGGTATATAGAATGTAGAACAAAGGGGCAAACTGAAAGTTACGGACTAAAAAGTCAAAATTTTGAGAACTTTTATCTTTGATAATGATAAACAAAAGCTTATTTATTCTAATTATTTTGTTAACAACTGTGAAATGGAACTTAATGTTAAAAACTTAACAACTATTCAACTTCTTCATCTTAATTTTGAGGAAAAACATTTCCAGACGAAAAATATGCGCATTTAATGCACGTAAACTATGTTTCCAAATATTTTAAGGCCTATTTAAAAAAACAATAAACCAACCTGAATCCTTATTCAATGTACTATTCTTTTAATGTTTTTACCTTAAAAACACATTTCTTGTTTTAATAGAATACTGTTAAAACCTCTTCCGTTCTCCAGCGGAGTTTATAGCGCACACTGTTGAAAACATCTTTTAATTGTAAAAAAACAAAGAACACTGTCATAAAAATTAAAACTCCGCAATGGCATTATTTACAAGTTATTTCGGGCTTGAAATTTATATCCTAGGCTTTTGACATAAAAATCCCTCATTATATCCTGCTGGAAGTACTGCGAGTGCGACTCTAGGAGATTCTGTTCCTTCTCCTTGTCTGTTTGGCTCTGAGGTGCTGTTGCAAACAAGGCTCTTTTTTCCTTTATTCGTCTCGGTCAAAATTATATCCATTTTAACATGTACATGTATTAATATTAAGATCTACAGTGACAAGGGACATTTCATTTTATAAATTTTATAGAAATTTAGAACAAAAAAAATTTGCATAGCCAATGAATTATAGCAGAATTGATTGATAAGAAAAGATAGTACGGGTAACCATTAACTAGCCAGAACCGGTCGAAATACTCTGGTGTAAAATCAAGTAAAATATATTTATTTTTTCTTACTTATTAAAAATATTTTCTTAATTCATTCAAAAGTGTCGGAAAAACGTCCTATATGAAAATCCAGATAAGGTTAACATTTCGGCGCTAAAAATGTCCGATGATGTCGGCGCTCAAATGACCCTCCCTATGTGCAATTTTTATTTTTGCTCAAATGTCCTTTGCCGATTCAACTTACCTGTTGATCGTTTTAGAAGCATATCATCAGTTTTATCATTGTTTGGAACCTAATAGGTTATTTGCGCTCATGTCAAATTGCTAAAAAGTATTTATAATACAGTAATTAAATAGAAGTAAACTATCTTATTAAATAAGATGAAACAAGTTTTAATGTTCATGTGGATCCTTTGGCTAAAATGGCTGTTATTACCTGAAAATTTACTCTGAGTACAGACAAACCTGTGTATCTGGAAAAGTTTTAAGGCATAGCATACCCTAGATAATTAAAAGTCCAATGCATTTTATATTTCAGAAAATTGAAAACTCAATTGGATTTTGCAATGCACTTTTTTTTTCCGTCCAATTAAAGAATAGAGGAAAATGGTCTAACCAATTTTTAAAAATACAGAAATGAAGACGCTCAATTATAATTTCACTTCAGAATTCGAAATATGTCATTTTCTAGACACGCTCTTTTCTGAATATTGTTAATAATCAAGTACATGTTATTGTTAATAATCAAGTGAATTTTATTGTTAAAAATCAGGTACATTTGTAGTAAAAATAATACACTCTTAAGTATCATATGTAAATCGGTAAATATTTCCATATAAAGTTGATGAGGCACATAACGGGTAATTGTTACCATTTGAAATTTCTCAAATATTTGATTTATCGAGTGAAACAAGCATTGATAAATTAAATAGAAACATATCAATAATCTAAAAATAATTGGTTTAATTTATGAATACATTTATTTAATAAGAAATACTTATTTATACTAGAGACATAATTATATTTTGAGAAGAAGAAAGTTTTGTTGTATTGAAAGAATTATAATTTAATAATGTTGGACTAAATTTTATTTCATTAACGCGGACGTCGTAGAGAAACTCGGTTTAAAAACTTTTATAATTGTATTTCCAATTCTAAAAGATGATTTTGCTACCTAACGCGAACTTCACTGAGAGCGCACCTGGATTGAAAGTTTTACAAATGATCCGATCAATGAAATTCTTTGGAATATGTAACGCGAACCTCAACGAGAACACCTGGATTGAGAATTTTGTC
Source organism: Mytilus coruscus (assembly GCA_017311375.1). NCBI lineage: Eukaryota > Metazoa > Mollusca > Bivalvia > Mytilida > Mytilidae > Mytilus > Mytilus coruscus. Next base: position 491,734 of record CM029607.1, read on the forward strand.
TAGATCAGCCAATCGAATTTCATCTTAGGATTTGAGGTTCACGTTTTTTTTTACAAATGCTTAAACAAATAATATTTAAGCTTTATGCAACCAATTATTTAAAAGAAAGAGTGCTCTCTTCGAAGTCCTCGTTCTCGAAAATATTTTAATTCATATTTTTCATCTTCAATTCGTATGAAATAATTCGATAATGCTGACTGTCAATCTTTAAAAATTATTATATTACTGAGTTGTAGCAATAGAAATATTGCTAAGCATGGGTTTGTCTCGTGTATACATTATAATTGCAAAAAATGCGGTAAAAGAGAAATTCAATACAAAAAAAGTTTTACAAACCTTTTGGACAAAGGGAAACCTTAAGACCCCGAATATACTCTTGTAAATAATTAGATTAATTTAGAATTCCATCTAAAAATAAATTGTTCATTTAGGTCAACAGAATTTGCATACCTTAGGCTATTTTCAGAAAATGTTGACCGAATATCCTTTAGACTGCACTTTACCCGCACATTCACCAAGTACGTATTTCCACGACTAACAAAAAATCATCAAAATATCCTTTATATACATTAATTTCAGTATTTATTTTTTTATAATAATTTTTGTATGTTAATAAATTTGGATGAAAAGTCAAATAAATTATATTTTATTGAATGATAACCAAAAAATGAAATATCCATCCAATCTAAATGTTAAGCCTATGATTACCTATATAAAAAGATATTGTTGCAGATTCTAACATAACACAATTAATTTTTATTTATAAATACCATATACGCTAGCCGAATCTATGTACGCTAAAGAAAACGGTGTACGCTTGGCGATACGATATACGCTAAACAAAAAGATGTACGCAAAACCATACGATGAACGATGAGAGAGCGCTTATGGTATCGTTTATGGTATGGTTTATGGTACATGGTTTCGTTCGTACAACGTTCGGTCAGCGTTTCGTTTGCATTCGTACACCGTTCGGGAAGCGTACGTACATCATTTGGGCATCGTCCGTACATGATTCGGGCTTCGTTCGCATTGTTAACTTTTACGTTACAGGAACTGTACATTATGACCCAATTTTCCAAATTTGGTGCGGTTTATTATTTCATTGTTAAATTTAATGTCATCATGGTATTAGCTGAACTGTTTTTGATTATTTCTTTTTTAAGTTGATGGCATATGATCTAGGTGATGTGGGGGTTTGTGAGAACGTCAAAACAGTTTTCTGAATGCACCAAGTCGGTTTACCTGCACTGTGTTTTGTTGTTTGTCTTTGGTTTGAAGGTTTGCCTTTTGTTACGGCAGAGTTGGTGAAGTCTGTAGTACTATCCAGTATTTTTGGTGATTTCTTTGATTTTTTTATTTATTATCGTAAATACCCATTTTGGACAAATTCCAGTATTAAAACTCCACCTATCTTTTTTCTTCCGGTTTTCTTAAGATTTATTTGTATGTATATTTGTTCGAAGTTTTTAGTCAAAAACTGGGGGTGATCTCAGGTGCACCGTATAGCTTATTATAATATCAGGTTCTACCCACCATTTTCTTCTGCAAATGCTTGTACTAAGCCAGGAATATGATAGTTGTTTTCCATTCGTTCCGTTGGTTTGATTTTGTCAGCTTTTATGGATCTCTTTTTAATTTACCTTGGCGTTCGGTTTTTTTTTCTACCGTAAGACAGTCTATCATGATATATCTCACCCTGTTCTTCAATCCTTTCACTCCCCAAGGGTGACTGGAGAATAGAAGTATGGTCACCATTGGTCTTCCTCCGACCGGCGGTAAAACCCTCGTCAAAGTGGGGCGTCCGTTTGGCTGTGCGGGATGTACAAATTTGCAGCCACGTCCGGTCAGAATGGGGACGTTAAATCCGATGCCTCGTGTATAGAGAGTGCCACGCTCTTTGCACGTTAAGAACCCTTGCAACAACTCTTTGAGGTGACCGTAGGTGATCTGTTGCAAGGCTAAATTTCTGTCCCTATCCAATATACCCTCATTTCCCGTGGCAGTCTAAATTTCTCCGACCTTAATCCCGGACGCCTCTATTACAGAACCTACCTATTGTATTTATTGTTAATTTGTTCTCGTCCTGAATATACATGAAATATTTGCCACTGGACGTTAAGCAACCAACAACTATCAATCCTTTCTATAATACAGATTTCACTGGTGTTTACACACTCCTTTAAATATTCATATGGTACTTTGTCTTTATTCAGATCCGGATCTTTTAGAGAAGCATTCCGTCTGTATTACTCGGCTTCCATGCCGGTTGTGTCTGTTACACACGTTCCTTCGACATTTGTTTTCATCATTAAACATTCGATTTCAATATTCTGTATTCAACATTCGTTCTGCGACATTTTATATTCGTATTTAATATTAAACATTTAATTTTCAATATTTTACATTCGATTTCAATATAAAACATTTGATTTTAATATTCAAAATTTGTTTTCAACATTCAATTTTCAATATTAAACATTCCATTTTAATAATCAACATTCGTTTTCAATATTCCACATTTGAGTTTGATATTCAACATTCGTTTTGCGACATTTATCGATTTCAACATTCAAGAGCCAATTGCAATGTTCAATATTTGATTTCAATATTCCACATTGGTTTTCAACATTTGATTTTAATATTCAACATTCTGCCAATATTCAACATTCATTTGTCAATATTCAACATTTATGTGTCAACATTAAACATTCGTTTAATATATTTAACATGCGATGTCAACACTGAACGTTAAAATTGTTCAAAATTGAAATCATGAAGTTATTCAATTAATATTCGTATTTTAAAAATCAACATTTAAACAATCAAAATTCGTCTTTTAATATTCAAAATTAGTTTTCAACATTCAACGTTCGAACATTCAGTATTCGTTTTTTCAAAGTTAAACATTCGTCTTCAAAATTGAATCACCGTGATATAGCATTTTTGTGCTAAGGCTACGTAATGCAAACACTAATCAATCAATAAATTTGTTATGATATTGTAACTATCATATTTATTTAGTTGGCCTAATTTGTTTTGTGTGGCCTATTATACATGTATACATTGTGTACAAAATAAAATACATTGTGTTACAACTATGCAGTTTAGAAATCACTGGAACAATCATTGATACTAATGGAATGATTAGAACTTTCTATTTCACTTACATAACGTTTCCAGAATGATCATGACAAAAGATGCGTAATTTATATTTCTAGCGTTGTCTAGAAATTTCCGTTTGAGTATTTAAATGCAGACCCAAAAGTTAGTTGAATATAGAGATTTAGAGATAGACATAGACAGACTTAGACATCGATAGACATCAACATTCTCAGCAGTTGGATTGACACTTTTATTTACAAACTACATCATACTAGATTGTGACCAATTGGATATAATATTCTGTGGATTCCCGTGAAGATTTCCGGATAAAGAAAAGATAAAAGATTGGACTCATATTTTGACAGTTAAGTTGACATTTCTTTTTATGTAATACTTCTTGTAAACTTGTGTATAATAAATCTTGTTATATTTTATTCTTGATTTGTGTCTTTTGTTGGCTACAATTAAAAAGTCGATTTTCTGTTCATAACAGAAATTGGTTCCTCGTCCGGGAGAACGTTAATATCTCATTGAAAATTTTTTCAGTATTTTTTTTATTAGAACTAGCCAACAAAATTCTACATAATGGCATTTGAAGCCGGTAAATTTTTGAAAACGCCAGACCTGGAGAAGTTTGATAATTTAAAGAAAGAGGAATTAGTGTTGCTTGCTAAACATCTGAAATTAGACTTTAGAGTATCTATGAGAAAACAAATTATAAAAAATTTGGTAATAGACAAATTAGTCGACGCAGAAATTTTAGGTGAAGAGGCTCTTGATCTTAAGGTCGAAAATGTTGACGCTATCAAATTAAAACAGCTTGAATTAGAACATGAACTCAAAATAAAACAATTGGAAAAAGAAGAAAGACAAGCAGAACTTCAAATGAAGGAAAGGTTAGAGATGGAGAAAAAAGAAAAAGAAGAAAGGTTAGAGATGGAGAAAAAAGAAAAAGAAAGGTTAGAAATGGAGAAAAAAGAAAAAGAAGAAAGGTTAGAAATGGAGAAAAAAGAAAAAGAAGATGAATTTAAATTAAAACAATATGAATTGAAGTTAAAACAGGCAGAACTTGAAATGAGGGAAAGGGTAGAGATTGAGAAAATGAAAATTGAAATGGCAAAAGAAGAAAGCAACACTAAATTCCAATCAAAATCAGAACATTTTAATTTTGATGCAGCAAAAAATATACGTTTGGTTCCCAAATTTTGTGAAAAAACAGTTGACAAATTTTTCCACAGTTTGAGAAAATTGCTCAAAATTTGAAATGGCCGAAGCCTTTTGGACTACAATGCTGCAAAGTGTTTTTGAGGGCAAGGCCGCTGAAATTTACTCAGCACTTTCATCAGAAAATAGTTCTGATTATGACAAGGTTAAAAAGGAAGTTTTAAAAGCTTATGAGCTAGTGCCAGAAGCATATAGACAGAAATTTAGGTCTTATAAAAAGTTTGATTCACAAACCTATGTTGAATTTGCTAGGGAAAAAGAAGATCTGTTTGATAAATGGCTTACCTCAAAGAAAATAGATAAAAATTTTGATAATTAAAGACAATTGATGTTATTAGAAGAGTTCAAGCAGTGTGTTCATTTAGACTTAAAAACACATTAAGATGACAAAACTGTTGAGACATTACAAGATGCAGCTGTTATTTCCGATAATTATACCCATTCACATAAAAGAAGTTTCAAAGGTCAAAATTTTAATACTTCGAGTGGAAATTACAAGAATCAAAGCACTGAGCGTAGTGATAGTAAGCCTGTTGCACAGAATAAGAGTCAGTCTAGTTATAATATGTCTAGTCCAAAATTTGATACTTTTGAGAAGAAGTCACTGACTTGTGCTTATTGTAAGAAGAATGGTCACCTGATGGCTGATTGTTTCAGACTCCAGAAGAAGAATGAAAGAGATAATAAGACCAAGACCAGTGCTTGTACGACACCCGGTGTTACCAATACGTTGGAATGTCCTGCGAGTCAGGCTGTTAAGTCCAGTTTTTGTGATTAAATGGAGGATTATAAACCCTTTATGTCTGATGGGTTTGTTTCTATTGTTGATAATACTACTCCTCAGCCTATTAAGATTTTACGGGACACTGGAGCTTCTCAGTCTTTATTGTTAGAAGGTGTGTTGCCTTTGTCCGAGGAGACTTCTGTTGGTGCCTCCGTTTTGTTACAAGGTGTGGAGTTAGGTTGTATAGATGTTCCCTCCATCGTATTTATCTGAAGTCAGATTTGATAACTGGACCAGTTGTTGTGGGTGTTCGTCCTAATCTCCCTGTTGAGGGTGTTTCATTATTGCTAGGAAATGATCTAGCTAGGAATAAAGTGGTTGCTGAACCAATTGTTACCAGTTAACCGGTGGTGGATGTTAAATCACCTGAAGATGATGCTGAACTGTATCCAGCTTGTGTCGTTACTAGGGCGATGGCTAGAAAACAACAAAATGAGAAACAAGAACCAGAGATTGACTAGGTGGGGTTTATTGTTACAGGAATATGATGTTATTGTAAAACATATTAAAGGTAAAGATAATGTAATAGCAGATGCTTTATCTAGAACTTATTGAAACACTTTGTATATACTATGTATTTTTGTACATATTATTCATGAACAAAGTTTTTGTTACACTCAAACTTTTTAAGGGGAGGTGTTATGATATTGTAACTATCATATTTGTTTAGTTGACCTAATTTGTTTTGTGTGGCCTATTATACATGTATACATTGTGTACAAAATAAAATACATTGTGTTACAACTATGCAGTTTAGAAATCACTGGAACAATCATTGATACTAATGGAATGATTAGAACTTTCTATTTCACTTACATAACGTTTCCAGAATGATCATGACAAAAGATGCGTAATTTATATTTCTAGCGTTGTCTAGAGATTTCCGTTTGCGTATTTAAATGCAGACCCAAAAGTTAGTTGAATATAGAGATTTAGAGATAGACATAGATAGACTTAGACATCAACATTCTCAGCAGTTGGATTGACACTTTTATTTACAAACTACATCATACTAGATTGTGACCAATTGGATATAATATTCTGTGGATTCCCGTGAAGATTTCCGGATAAAGAAAAGATAAAAGATTGGACTCATATTTTGACAGTTAAGTTGACATTTCTTTTTATGTAATACTTCTTGTAAACTTGTGTATAATAAATCTTGTTATATTTTATTCTTGATTTGTGTCTTTTGTTGGCTACAATTAAAAAGTCGATTTTCTGTTCATAACAGAAATTGGTTCCTCGTCCGGGAGAACGTTAATATCTCATTGAAAATTTTTCAGTATTTTTTATTAGAACTAGCCAACAAAATTCTACATAATGGCATTTGAAGCCGGTAAATTTTTGAAAACGCCAGACCTGGAGAAGTTTGATAATTTAAAGAAAGAGGAATTAGTGTTGCTTGCTAAACATCTGAAATTAGACTTTAGAGTATCTATGAGAAAACAAATTGTAAAAAAATTGGTAATAGACAAATTAGTCGACGCAGAAATTTTAGGTGAAGAGGCTCTTGATCTTAAGGTCGAAAATGTTGACGCTATCAAATTAAAACAGCTTGAATTAGAACATGAACTCAAAATAAAACAATTGGAAAAAGAAGAAAGACAAGCAGAATTTCAAATGAAGGAAAGTTTAGAGATGGAGAAAAAAAGAAAAAGAAGAAAGGTTAGAGATGGAGAAAAAAGAAAAGAAGAAAGGTTAGAAATGGAGAAAAAAGAAAAAGAAAGGTTAGAAATGGAGAAAAAAGGAAAAGAAGATGAATTTAAATTAAAACAATATGAATTGAAGTTAAAACAGGCAGAACTTGAAATGAGGAAAGGGTAGAGATTGAGAAAATGAAAATTGAAATGGCAAAAGAAGAAAGCAACACTAAATTCCAATCAAAATCAGAACATTTTAATTTTGATGCAGCAAAAATATACGTTTGGTTCCCAAATTTTGTGAAAAACAGTTGACAAATTTTTCCACAGTTTGAGAAAATTGCTCAAAATTTGAAATGGCCGAAGCCTTTTGGACTACAATGCTGCAAAGTGTTTTTGAGGGCAAGGCCGCTGAAATTTACTCAGCACTTTCATCAGAAAATAGTTCTGATTATGACAAGGTTAAAAGGAAGTTTTAAAAGCTTATGAGCTAGTGCCAGAAGCATATAGACAGAAATTTAGGTCTTATAAAAGTTTGATTCACAAACCTATGTTGAATTTGCTAGGGAAAAGAAGATCTATTTGATAAAAGGCTTACCTCAAAGAAAATAGATAAAAATTTTGATAATTTAAGACAATTGATGTTATTAGAAGAGTTCAAGCAGTGTGTTCATTTAGACTTAAAACACATTAAGATGACAAAACTGTTGAGACATTACAAGATGCAGCTGTTATTTCCGATAATTATACCCATTCACATAAAAGAAGTTTCAAAGGTCAAAATTTTAATACTTCGAGTGGAAATTACAAGAATCAAAGCACTGAGCGTAGTGATAGTAAGCCTGTTGCACAGAATGAGAGTCAGTCTAGTTATAATATGTCTAGTCCAAAATTTGATACTTTTGAGAAGTCACTGACTTGTGCTTATTGTAAGAAGAATGGTCACCTGATGGCTGATTGTTTCAGACTCCAGAAGAAGAATGAAAGAGATAATAAGACCAAGACCAGTGCTTGTACGACACCCGGTGTTACCAATACGTTGGAATGTCCTGCGAGTCAGGCTTTTAAGTCCAGTTTTTGTGATTAAATGGAGGATTATAAACCCTTTATGTCTGATGGGTTTGTTTCTATTGTTGATAATACTACTCCTCAGCCTATTAAGATTTTACGGGACACTGGAGCTTCTCAGTCTTTATTGTTAGAAGGTGTGTTGCCTTTGTCCAAGGAGACTTCTGTTGGTGCCTCCGTTTTGTTACAAGGTGTGGAGTTAGGTTGTATAGATGTTCCCCTCCATCGTATTTATCTGAAGTCAGATTTGATAACTGGACCAGTTGTTGTGGGTGTTCGTCCTAATCTCCCTGTTGAGGGTGTTTCATTATTGCTAGGAAATGATCTAGCTAGGAATAAAGTGGTTGCTGAACCAATTGTTACCAGTGAACCGGTGGTGGATGTTAAATCACCTGAAGATGATGCTGAACTGTATCCAGCTTGTGTCGTTACTAGGGCGATGGCTAGAAAACAACAAAATGAGAAACAAGAACCAGAGATTGACTAGGTGGAGTTTATTGTTACAGGAATATGATGTTATTGTAAAACATATTAAAGGTAAAGATAATGTAATAGCAGATGCTTTATCTAGAACTTATTGAAACACTTTGTATATACTATGTATTTTAGTACATATTATTCATGAACAAAGTTTTTGTTACACTCAAATTTTTTTTAAGGGGGGAGGTGTTATGATATTGTAACTATCATATTTATTTAGTTGGCCTAATTTGTTTTGTGTGGCCTATTATACATGTATACATTGTGTACAAAATAAAATACATTGTGTTACAACTATGCAGTTTAGAAATCACTGGAACAATCATTGATACTAATGGAATGATTAGAACTTTCTATTTCACTTACATAACGTTTCCAGAATGATCATGACAAAAGATGCGTAATTTATATTTCTAGCGTTGTCTAGAGATTTCCGTTTGAGTATTTAAATGCAGACCCAAAAGTTAGTTGAATATAGAGATTTAGAGATAGACATAGATAGACTTAGACATCAACATTCTCAGCAGTTGGATTGACACTTTTATTTACAAACTACATCATACTAGATTGTGACCAATTGGATATAATATTCTGTGGATTCCCGTGAAGATTTCCGGATAAAGAAAAGATAAAAGATTGGACTCATATTTTGACAGTTACGTTGACATTTCTTTTTATGTAATACTTCTTGTAAACTTGTGTATAATAAATCTTGTTATATTTTATTATTGATTTGTGTCTTTTGTTGGCTACAATTAAAAAGTCGATTTTCTGTTCATAACAAATTCAACATTGGATTTCAATATTCAACATTCGTTTTCAACATTAAACATTCATTTACAACAAGAAATATGCGAATTCAACGTTCCACAATCAAATTTATTTTTATCTTACTAGCTATTTTGTTCATCATTCTTTCAAAATTCAACATTTGACTTCAATTTTATCATTAATTGTTTTCAAAATTTATTAACATTCGTTTTTTCTTTTAAATTCAACAGTTGAACATTTACCATTTGTTTTCAACTTTCAATATTTGATTTAAATATTCAACATTAAATTTCAATATCTAACATTCGGTTTTTTATACTCAAGATTCGATTTCACTTTCTAAAAATTAAATATTAAACATTCGTTTGAACCTTTTCAACAGTCAACATTCGATTTTAATATTCAAATATTAAGGATGTATTCTTCTGATGTTTCAGTCTCGTTGAAATCTCGTTCGGGAATTATTTCCAAAACATGTGATACAAGTGGAAGATATCAATGAATTTTAAAAATATTATATATTATAATACTTATCTCTGTGTTAAAAATGTGTACTTACAACAAGCAGTTTTGAGTAACAAAATTTTCAAACTTTATGATCAATCTGGTCAGTCTCATCAGTCAAAATGTTGAGAAAATGGGCGAGGGTACAAAGAAATGATTTTTCAAAATAATGTACACCCCATATCATTTTTTTTTTCTTTCAAAATTCCTAGATATGTATTTTTCAATCATTTATAATAAAAAAGTTGAAAAAAATATGCTTTTTGTTCTAAAAAAAGAGTAAATTCCCAAATTTAACGAAAAAGCAACAAAATTTTAATATACTTTCTAATATTAACACCAACCTATATTTTTTTTAAGTTAAATTTATTCAGATTGGTCCACTTGATCTTAAGTGAACGTATGAAAAAAAGTTAAATTGCGAAACTGTGATTTTTTTCATGATAACAGGCCAAAAATGGGTAAAAAATGATGAAAAATGAGAAATCATTAAAATTGGGTACTTTCAAATGGCCGTAGCAAAAAAGAAGTGCACCACCATATGATGTTTTCTTCATCAATTAATTTCTAACAGTCATATAAACCCAAAAATCAGGTTAAGAAAAAAAGTTTAATTCTAGAAATGTTTGGCTCCTCGGAGGTGTACATCCTTAAACAATCAACAATTGTTTTCACCAATCTAAATTTGATTTCATTTTTCAACTTTCTTTTTCAAAACATTTTAATGCCATTGAGGTATTTGACACATTTTTTAAAAATTATTTCTTTTATTGGAGTACCGTCTTATTGCGTATATACAATTTTTTAAAAATTTTTTATCGATGGGGTACTCTTTCTCTACCGTATATGCAAGATTTGCTTCTCTTGTCTCATTTACTATTTGCGTTGTGAGGATACTGTCTCGTTGATGTACAGAAATGTAAATGCCACTTTTTACACTATTTTCAATGTACTGATACTTTCTTATTGACGAAAATTTTTTAATTTGCGTCGTTGGAGTATTTTGTCATTTGGGTTTATGCAACATATTTTTATTTGTTTCGCCGGATACTATCTCGCTAACGTCTATGTCACATATATTTTTTTTAATTACTGTCTCTAAGAGTACTGTTTCGTCGACATATATGACACATTTTAACTCTTTATTTGTGTCGTTGGAGTACGGTCTCATTGACGTATATATCCCTTTTTTGTAGTTTCACTGAATTACATTCCATTATTTGTGTCGTTTGAGTTTTAATTCATTGATATATATATATATTCCAAGAAAGAGTGGGGAATTGAAATATGGACACTATATGTTTCTTCTGATCGGAGAAAAAACCTTGCATTATTGGGGCGTCGTTTAGCCGTCCAGTCAGAATAGGGCCGTTAAATCTGATGCGTCATGTCGTGAGAGCACCATGCTCTCTGCACGTTATGAACCCTTGCAACTTTTCTTTGAGAGGTTCGTAGGTGGCCTGTTGCAAGGCAAAATTTTTGTCCCAATCTACTTTGCCCTCATTTTCCAGTGGCAGTCAAAATATCCCAAACTTTCATCCCGGACGGCCTCTACATCAGGACCTACCTATAGTCTTTATTGTTAATGTTGTTCTCGTCTAAACGTGCATGAAATAGTTTGTCACTGGACGTTAAGCAACAAACAATCAATCACTTACGTATATGCCACAATGTTTGGTTTTTTTTTTGTGTCGATGAGTTACATGACACATCTGTTTTTATAATTGATTTTTATGATGCATCCTATTTTAGGATAAGTCTCGTAAACTTATTCCACACATGTTTTTATTCTATGGAGTTGTGTTTCATTGACGTTTATGCCACATCTTTCTTTAGTACTTGTGTCGTTAAGGTTGTATCTCCTATGCCATACCTTTTTTAATATCTGGGTCGTAAGGGTAGTCTCATTGACGCATCTTTTTTTTCTGTTTGAGTACTGTGTCCTTGGCGAATATGACACACCTTTTTTGTTTCTTTGTGTCGTTTGGTTACTGTCTAATTCACATAATTATGTCAAATCTTTTTATGTTTTGCGTTCTTGGAGTACTGCATCATTGGCATAGATCTTATATATGTGCCGTTAGGGTACTGTCTCATTGACGTATATTTCACATCTTGTTATTTCGTTTGCGTATGGTGTCGTTGACGTATACCACTTGGGCTTTCTTTCTTTGTCCTTCATTTTCGTAACGACGTGAAATATTAAAGGTTGGTTCCATAACGTCCAGTGGCAAATATAGAACCGGACCAACACAAAATTGATGTAATACGCACATTTAAGTCTACCAGAACAAACAGGAGGTAGGGTTTGGTTATTTGGGGGGTTATGAACTGAAGAATAAAAGTGACACATTAAAATTTAAAAGTTTTTAAAACTAGGACAGACTAAGATTAAGAACATACATATCATTAAACTTCAAATAATAATTTTTGTTGCACTAAGCAAAACCCTCGCCGGTTAAAATCCAAACATTGCATATTGTGTTACATGTACACAAGAAACATACGACACTTCAAAAAGTTCAAGTTAATTATTTGTACATAAAATAATCTTTGCAGGTTTTTAAAAGATGCTCTGAAATATATTTTGAGTTTTGCACCAACCATCACAACTATGCTAACAAGTGGAAGTGGATCAAGAACAACACGTCCTTGGCGTAAGCAGTTTTCCCGCAAATCGCATATAAAGCTGTTTTGTTGTCGCACATAAAATTTAAGCGGCAATCATATAATACATACATGCACAACAAAAAATTAAGCGGCAATCATATAATACATACATGCACAACAAAAATTAAGCGACAATCATATAATACATACATGCACAACAAAAATTAAGCGACAATCATATAATACATACATGCACAACAACATACATTTAGTTAAAAAAACATTTTGTATTGAATTATAAGAAAGCATTGTAGTCATTCCATAAAATAAATCATAATTGATTAAGTTGAATTTGTATTCGGTAGATAACACACAAACACATACAATCCATTTCGAATGACTCAATGAAAAAACAAATCTGAATTCGAATAAACTAATTAATGTTCATTTATGTTCGTTTTGTTTTTACGTCAAAAAAGAACAACCTCTCCGTCACTTATATTACAAACTTGCAGAATATTTTGTTTGCTAAAATATTTTTTTTTTAAATGAGAACGCCTGAAAACATTTTCGGGGATAATATCTTTCTCATACGAGTTTGATGTATACATACAAGATAGGAGCATGTACATTGTTTCTTACTCGGAAAAAGTTTTTGAAATTTCCATATTGAAATATATAGGACAAATGAATGTTCAAAAGTTTTAAAAATGCCGAAAACAAACTTATGTTATACTATTGTTTCAGAAAAAGGGAGAAGGTTTGGTACCATTAAAACGTTTAATCCCGCTGCAAATGTTTGCACCTGTCCTAAGTCAGGAATCTGATGTACAGTAGTTGTCGTTTGTTTATGTAATTTATACGTGTTTCTCGTTTTTTATATATACTAGACCGTTGGTTTTACCGTTTGAATGGTTGTACACTAGTACTTTTGGGGCCTTTTATAGCTTGTTGTTCGGTGTGAGCCAAGGCTCCGTGTTGAAGGCCGTACATTGACCTATAATGGTTTACTTTTATAAATTGTTATTTGGATGGAGAGTTGTCTCATTGGCACTCACACCACATCTTCCTATATCTATTAAATATTCGAACAACATTATTCCAATACAAAAGCCGAGGAAGATTCAAGTTACATTTTCAAAATAATTTACAATCTTTTCGTAATTTCTTTTTCAACGAAATTTTATCTGGATGTAGGACACAAAGTTATTGTTACACAGTCTTATCAGTTTGTATATTGTTAGACCATGTGTTATTTGTACTTGATCATTATCAAATTTTTAAACCTTTCATCAAATTAGAAAATAAACACAATTAAACTCAAAACATGTCATATAGTTTGGTATAAATAGAAGAATTATTTGGTTTATCTGTTGTTTATCGTCCAGTGGCAAATACATCATGCATATTCAGGATGAGAACAAATAAACAATGTAATAAACAATGTATATATCTGAATTATTTGTACATAAAATGTACATTCATTTATACTGGGATGAAAGAAGAGTATGTATTTGCAAATGAAGGGAAAAAAGGAAGTATCAGTCAATGAACCAGCATTCCAACGACACAGTACAATTTTCAATGTGTTCCGATATTATTTACAACCTACTCATCCATATAGAATATTTATTCCGAATAAAGATGATATACTTATGACTTAAATTAAAATTTCCTCTTAAACAATTTATACATGGTTTAAAAAGATATGATGAAATATAATTTGAATTTTGTTTTTTTCTCCAACTATCAATCAGTAAGTGGACGTGAATAAAAGAACAACACATCTTTGTAATATTATACAATTACTGTCTTTTGATGAGGTAAATATGTGGTTTTATTGACTTTTGAAAAACTGATATTCACTGAGGCCAGCGGCCGAAGTGAATATCAGTTTTTCAAAAGTCAATTAAACCACATATTTACCGAAACAAAAGACAGTAATTGTTTTATTCCATATTCCGAGAGAGTACCAAGAGAAATGTATATAATGACAATATTTACCAAAACCAATTGTTACACACTACATCAAACGATTTTAACATAACGTAAAAGCACGCGACGTTTTGCGCGGTGAATATACTTTTTCCGCAGGTGAATATTATACAATTACTGTCTTTTGATGAGGTAAATATGCGGTTTTATTGACTTTTGAAAAACTGATATTCACTGAGGCCGACGGCCGAAGTAAATATCAGTTTTTCAAAAGTCAATTAAACCACATATTTACCGAAACAAAAGACAGTAATTGTTTTATTCCATATTCCGAGAGAAAACAATCTATTTAATGACAAATATTTACCAAAACCAATTGTACATCAAACATTTTACCATAACGTTACATGTAAAAGCGCGTGACGTTTAGCGCGGTGAATAACACTTTTCTCCAGGTGAATATGCTTTTTTATTTAAAATCCAATTCATATATAGAAACCTACTAAAATAATACTAATATGGAATAAACTTATTTATTCAAAATCCCATTCATATAGAAAAACCTACTAAAGTTTTAGCAATATGGAATAATTCTCTATATTTCTATGTAAAGTTGATTTGTTGTCGCACATGGAATTAAAGCGTTGATCACACAAAACATGTACATAACAAATGTGTTAATATTGTCTTTAGTCTGAATACGGAATACAACTGTTAGAGATCATGACAATCAATTAAGTTAGATTGATAGTAAAGAAATAAAAAATAAATAGAAGTTATTTTGAATGATTAAATGCACAAACAGATCCGAGTCTGAACAAACTCATTGTCTGAAAGAATTATTCATTTTCATTTATGTTGGTTTCCTTTTGACGTCAAATAGGAATGCCTTTCCGTCAGACCAATTACAAACAAGCAGAATATTTTCTTTTTTGTCAAAATAAATTCCCTTCGGCCTATCCAGTCCATCTGATTTAGTAAGAAGTTCTCTGTGATGTTGACCATCATCAGATACAACTACTACAGTGTTGGTCTTATAATTAGTCACAAAAACATTCCCCTCATTATCTGTTGTCACACGACGTAAATCTTGAATTTTATCCTTTTCAAACTTCCAAATTAGTTCACCATCTAACGAGCAGTAGTATATTGATGTGATGACTAAGCAGACCAACCTGTCTCTGTCTACTGTAATGTCCCAGATATGGTCTGAAGGTAAAGGTATAGTACGTATTACTTTACCTGTCAGGTCCATCACATGTATTATACTGTAATCAATAACAACGTACAGGTTATTATCATTATATGATATTCCGTAGCAGCCACCACTGGTGTTGATTGTACTGGTGACAGAACCTGTAGATATATTTATTATCAGTATGGTACTGTCATGTCCACAGGATACTGCTACAGTATTAATATTTACCACTGTCATATAATATGGTTTATATGGCAGAGGAATGTGATGGATATCAGTACCATCTGAATTACAAATAATTAGTCGGTTATTACTATAGTCGGTAAACACTGATGTATTGTCTATTTTGATACAGCAAAACATAGACAGATTTTCATTCGTTGACTTTTTGATATTTAACTGTTGACGTAAAGTGACAGAAACAGGAAGGTTGTATTTGACACGTGTTTGAGCTTGGGTGAATGATTCTTTTGTGGTTGATAAATTTTCTGAAATAGAAAATGATGCATCGAATTTATTATTTTAAAACATAATTGGTTAAAAAATATAATGCAGTGAACGACTTAAAGAGATTGAAATTTGAAAAATATTTTGTTGATGTGTACACTAGATCAAATCTTTCACAACCCCAAACTTTAATGGATTTTTTGCGGATTGATTTAATTTCATCGGTTGCTACACATGCTTATTACTATTCTGCGGCTTAGACGCGCTAATATCTATCTTCAACTTTTTGTAGAATATTCTTTTCATCCTGTTTTGGGAAAAGATATTTATTTTGTTTTTCGGCCTGTGCGTCCGGTCGTCCGTCTGTCCCGCTTCAGGTTAAAGTTTTTGGTCAAGGTAGTTTTTGATGAAGTTGAAGTCCAATCAACTTGAAACATAGTACACATGTTCCTTATGATATGATCTTTCTTATTTACCCCCAATTTTACGGTCCAATGAACATGGAAAATGAAAGTGCGAGTAGGGCTTCCGTGTACTATTGACACATTCTTGGTTTTGTCGGTTGCTTGACGTCCAGTGGCAAATATTGCATGCATGTTCAGGACGAGAACAAATTAACAATAATTACAATAGGTAGGTCCGGAAAAAGAGGTCAACTGGGTTGCAGGTCGGGAAATTTGGACTGCCAATTGGAAAACGAGGGTATGTTGTAGGGACAGAAATTTTGTCTTGCAACAGGCCACCACGGACCCCTCAAAGCGTTGTCTTAACGTGCAGAAAGCGTCTACACGACGCATCGGATTTAAAGTCCTAATTCTGACCGCACGTGGCTGCGTACTTGATACCTCTCGCACAGTCAAACGGACGCCCCACTTTTGCAAGGGTTTTATTGTCGGTCGGAAAAGACCTGAAGTGACCATATTTCTTTTCCCCAGTCACCGTTGGGGATCAAATTTATTGTCTATTTCGTTTTTTTTTCTACGGAAATCATAGAGCCAACTGATAAAAAACCACAAGACACTGGGAAAACTTGGTCACAATGAATAAAAGTAGAAACACACAAAAGATATTGGATTGATTGATTTATTGATTGTTGGTTGCTTAACGTCCAGTGGCAAATATTTCATGCATGTTACGGACGAAAACAATTGAAAATAAATACAATAGGCAGATCCTTTAAAAGAGGTCATCCGAGATAAAGGTCTGGAAAAATTTAGACTGCTACTGAAAAATGAGGGTATATTGGTTAGGAACAGGCAATTTGCCTTGTAACTGGCAACCTGTGAACCCCTCTTAAGTTGTAGAGAGCGTTGCAATCCTTCTACGCAAGGCATCGGATTTAATGTCCCCTTTCTGACTAGACGTGGCTGCATACTTGTACATCCATCATAGCAAAACGGACGATCACGTTGACAAGGGTTTTTACTGCAGGTCGGAAGAACCATATTTCTATTCCCCGGTCACCCTTTGGGCGATATTGGACAGAAGAGTGGATTTGAAATAAGTTGCACCATTGCAGTCATATCATATACGAGCTTAATACTGTATAGAACTACGATCAACGTACCATGCTATAGAGGGACATCTGTTTGGTATTGCCTTACTGTAAAGAACTAACGTTTTGGTTGTATTCTTAACACATTCCCGTCTTGAAAATGAACATAATATTTGCAACTGGACGTATTAAGCAAACAACAATTAAACAATTGATCATCTATGAGCTGACCATTTTGAAAGGCTTTGTGTTGTTCGTGGAGTTCAATATTTAGTTTAATGAAATATTCTTCATGAGTATTTTTTTCATAATAGGGATATTTAAATACTAGTATAAATATATACATTATGATGTCTTTCGGTTACGCACAGATCTAGTAGGGAGCAAGTTTAACAAGGAGGCTTCCTATCCCAGGATAGAGAAATTGGTACAAATCTCTCCGTAAAAGTAGCTTCGCCGCAAGGGACTTCAGGTGGATCTGTGGGATGTACAAACCCACATCAGATCACGATTGGGGCGTTATATTATTGTTTGTGCTCTTTCTGATTAAGCCACTGATATTCATACGAAAAATATAATCCGTCTTTACAAATGTTATGTTATATGATAACTCAAAGAGAAAATACAATACCACTGATATCTTATATACCCAAAAGCTGACTTTAAGTTTACAATATGGTCACCAAGACTTCTTCTGACTGGTAGTAACAACATTGCCAAAGTGAGGTGTATGTTTGGTTGCATGGGATGCAGAAATACGATGTCTCGTGTAAAGGTAATAACTTGAAGATATGGTATGATTGCCAATGAGACAACTCTCCACTTTAGACCACATGTCATAGCAGTTATCAACTATTGGTTACAATACGGCCTTCAACAATCAGTAAAATATATAACAAATGTAAAACAATTCAAACGAAAAACTAACGGCCTGATTTATGTCTAAAATAATAAACGAAAAACACATGTAATATATTACAACAAACGACAACCACTGAATTACAAGTTACTGACTTTGGAAAGAGGCGTGGGGTTAAACATGTTTGCTGGCGCCAACCCCCACCCTATCGATATAGATATAAGATGTGGTATGAGTGCCAATGAGATAACTCTCCATCCAAGTCAAAATTTATAAAAGTAAACCATTATAGTACAGTTGTGTAACTGTACAATAAGACCAAACTATAAAAACAATTGGAATGCCTCCAAAGGTGACTGGGGAATAGAAATATGGTCACTACAGGTCTTCTCCGACCGGCAATAAAAACCTTGCTAAAGTGGGGCGTCCGTTTTGCTGTGCGGGATGTATCAAGTACACAGCCACGTCCGGTCAGAATGAGGACGTTTAATCCAATGCCTCGTGTAGAGATAGCACTGTTTGCACGTTAAGAACCCTTGCAACAACTCTTTGAGGGGTCCGTAGGTGACCTATTGCAAGGCAAAATGTCTGTCCCTATCCAATATACCCTCATTTTCCTGTGGCAGTTCAAATTTCTAAGACCTTCATCCTGGACGGCCTCCATTACAGGACCTACCTTTTGTACGTATTGTTAATTTGTTCTAGTCCTGAACATGCATGGAACATTTGCCACTGGACGTTAAGCAACAAACAATCAATCAATTGGAATGGGCTTAACTCCTCAGATAGATACATAGCACATTAAAACCTTTACACTAACATAAAAATACAAAGTACATATCTGTCGATACTCGCAATTAACTATTAGCTAGTTCAAGCCATTAATAACAAGTAAAAATTCATGTTGCTTATCCTAAAGTTCGTTTGGATTAAAAACAAATTAGCATGTTACAAGTCTCTGTCGCCTATCCAACTTACCCTCAGGAGTTACAGCTTGGGTGTATGCTTCTTCTTTTGTTGACACATTATGTGAAATAGATAAAATAAAAAAAAGCTTCGATTATATCATTGAACAAATAGATAAATTAAAATGTTTAAGAGGTGTTTTTGTATTATTATCCACCATTTTACAGTACATTCATATTAAATGCATTCTTCATTTGTTCTGGTCTTGCAAATAAATGCAACATTTGCCACTGGTCGTAAATATCCCTAGTTTGGCTGGGGAAAAGAAATAGAAACCCTTGTCAAAGTGGGACGTCCGTTTGGCTGTGCGGGATGTACAAGTAATATACGTCTGGTTAGAATTGAAACAATAAATTCCTTGCCTCGGGAGGAGGGAATTCCACACTCTCTGCATTAATTTTTACAACACTTTGAACGATCCGTGGGTGGCCTGTAACTTTGAAAATGTCTGTCCCTATCCTAAATACCTTCATTTTCGAGTGGAAGTCTAAATTTCCCTGACCGTCATCATAGATGGCCTTATGCAGGACGTACCTGTTGTATGTATTTTTAATGCGTTCTCGTCCTACACATGCATGAAATACTTGCCACTGGTCGCTTATGAACTGTTTATCAATACAAAAAGTCCTATTATGTGGTTTGTGAGGTGAAATTTTAAATTTCATTTAATGTTGTTCCTGATTTAAATTTTGTAGTTTGAAAGAAGGCTAATTAAATATTATAAATATAAGGGAAATTTAATAATATAATAGACATCATTCCATGAGGTCTTGCGCTTTCGCAAAAATCTGCGAGGAAGCTCCCCTACCCTGGATATAAAAAAAAATCGTTTAAAATCTCTTTCTCTGATGGTGAGGTTTTGTTGAAAAGGTGTTCCGCAGTATATTTGAATACGCATCCATCTAAGAATATAATAAGGAGGTCGAATAAGAGGATTCTTGAAGGGCAATGTCAAGCGTCCTGCATTTTAACCTTTACAACATCGCTTTACGAAAGCCGTAGTTAGCCTATTATAAGGCTTAACTTTTGACCATATAAATAAAGGCAACAGTAGTATACCGCTATTCAAAAGTCATATGTCAGAGGCCATTAATTTTCGGATGTCAAAATCTCATGGCCCTACATACCAGTCTACATACTTTGAGGTGTCACGTTTAAATATGTTCTTATTATATGCCATTGATATTTTGTTAAACCAATAAATTTTCGTCGACTTCTTTTATGTTATTTGTAATTTTTTACTCCTTGGAAAACAGAGAAAAAGTCAATAAAATTTATATTCATAAATAAAAGAGCTTCAAATAAAAGAGTTGTTAAATATTCTTGCCATAGTTAATGTTTTTAAGAGCAATGATTACTTATCTCTGTCTCCGGTAACGACGTCTGAAATTTTGTCAAATTAGTGGACACCAGTAACAATGTCACACCAAGAAAACTGAGACCAGCTTGAATGACAACTCTGGTAATTGCATAATAACTAGGACTAAGTCACTCAAATGGTAATTGCATCATAACGAGGACCAAGTCACTCAAAAGCCTAACAGTTTAAAACTGCCTGTTAGAATTAAATTATACAATAAACTTCGATCATGCTTTGTTTGATAATAACATTAAGAACAAACAAGCTGCTTTCTTAACCTGATGAGCTGTTCGGCTTTACGATATGTGATATGATATGATATAGGCCACCTAGACTGAACTAAAAAAAATAAGGCTAGTGTTACCTTTCCTCGTCAGTAGAATCTAGAGTTGTAACACAGTACATGATACATTGGGCATGAAGATGTAATTGATTGCAGATTAGCTAAATTATCTACCGTAAAAGATAGAAAGATGCAGTCACATAAATAGTTATTTGATAAGTACGTCTAAACAAGTGACAACTCTACGATAGATCCATCCATCAAGGCCGAGTGGTCTAGAGCGCTGGACACAGTGCAGGCGGTGTTGTCTCGATATCCGAGTTGCATCAGTTCAAATCCCGGCGAGGAAGACAAAAATTTGCTTCCGCAAATTTGCAGATTTAACATTGTTGTGCTGATATTTATATATTTAGAGTAATTATGAATATAATATGGGTTTTCAGCCGTGTATTACATTCACTGGTGATCCAATGGATGAATCTGTCGTAGATTTGTCAATTGTTCAGACGTCCTTATATATAGATTTAACATTGTTGTGCTGATATTTAGAGTAATTATGAATATTATATGGGTTTTCAGCCGTGTATCACATTCACTGGTGATCCAATGGATTGATCTGTCCTAGAGTTGTCACTTGTTTAGACGTACTTATATATAGATGCATGTTTTAAGTGAAAAGAAGGTGAATTTCTAAAGGTTACTTATTTTAAAGTTCAACAACATTATGGTTATTTTAGAAAAGGGCCTTATTCCAGTTACACAACGATTTGACAGTCACCTATTCTCAAAATGATTCCTTAGTTGAAGGTGTTAAACGTCCTAAACGACAACTTATAATGAATCAAATAGCAGCAAGAAAGCCCATTCCATACAAGACGATCTAAAATCTCCTTGACTGAAATCTACACCTATTGCCAGATCTTACACACACCTTCATTAGCGCACTTCTTCACAATATTTAACAGTCGCTGTAGTTCACAAACTTGTTGAAACTCTTCATTCGTTGAACGAACGTTGTATATTACAATAATACAAAGGATATGTATTATAAAATCAGTACATGCACAGCAAAAGAACACTCCAAAAGCAAAGGAATATCGATTTTATTGCTGTTTTTACCTCAAAAAGTCGCAGTGAGGCTTTCAACACGGATAAAAAAAAATCACCCCACTGTAAGTTTCAAACGGCCCCTAGCATCGGTGTTAGCGGAATTATTTGCCAAATGATTTAAGATGTAACACCACTAAATAGAACGTTCATAACAGCGTTGATATGGACACCTGGTAGTTTGTTGTTTATACCTTACTATTAACTTGATCATGTATGTCAATGGCTGTCAATAACAATGAGTTCACGCGTCTACTGTGTGTCAGGGGCCTCTAAATGGGGATGTTTTGTCTCTACCAAGTCAGGAATATGACAGTTGTTTTCCATTCGATTGTTTGAACTTTGGATGTTGACATTTGTTAAGGGACTTTCCATTTTGAATTTTCCTTGAAATTTGATTTGTTTGTTATTTTATTTGCACGGATTAATTTAAAGTCACATTGAATATGTCCTTGAATATTCATACACCATGCTGACAAAATATAACTCATGTATCATTCCAGTAGCATGTGAATCCGGTCGTTCATGCTTTTGTTTGATCTTTTAATTTTGCCTTTTTTATAAAGGACTTTCCGTTTTGAATTTTCTTTGCAGTTCGGTATTTTGTTATTTTACTTCGTTTTAGGTGCCCCAAAGGGTGACTGGGGAATAGAAGTATGGTCACCATTGGTCTTCCTCCGACCGGCGGTAAAACCCTCGCTACAGTGGGGCGTCCGTTTGGCTGTGCGGGATGTAATTAATGGAATACATACTACAGATAACATGTTTAACGAAACATGTTATTGCACATCACTTTGCAACCATTCGTCAGTAATTTCTTTGGTAAATGCACGTTTTTGAATGATTACTGAAAAGTTTTCAAAATTACTGAACATTTGATAGATTGTTACTGATTGTGTCAAAAGGGGGTTGGCATCTATGAAAATATATGGTTTCTATATACTTTTGCATTTAAAATGAAGACATAAGCCACTTCCGGATGATATGAGAATGTATGCCTAATAGAAAAACAAAATATGGTTTCTACGTACTTTTCGATGAAAAAGTTGAAAATGGCTACTTTAGATTAACTAAAGAGCATGTGTCTCTAACATTTGGCAAAAGATCCTATAGCTTTCTCATGAACAAAGTTAAAGTAAAATTCAATTAACCTTCAATTAGAACGTTTCGGGGCAATAACTCCTGTAAGATGTCATTGGAATGATTTAGACCAAATGTATCATATCTTCATTACAATAAAGCAAACATTTTGCACTAGTTCTTTTATATATATCTTTAGAATGCCAAAGGAGATCATAAAACAGGCAAAGTCAAAATTAAGAACATGAACCTGACCTTTGACCTTGACCTCATTTTTCAAGTTAACACCCAAGGAGCTCAAATTAAAAAAATAGGTTTATGAATTACTAAATCAACATAACGACAAATTTAATTGGTAAAGGTAGATAACCCCTAAAAGATGTCACTCGATCGCTTCGAGAACAATTACGATATTGTTTTTTTTTTTGTCGTTATCTTTTTTTTAATAAGGGAGGAGAGGATATACAATAACAAGAAAATCTGTTTATAGGGAGATTACTCTAAGAATAAAAAAGTATTCGGTCAAACAAGGCAACTTTTAAAAGCGCAATAACTGATTGATATTATATCTAAAACATATAAGCGACATCTTACGAAACCACTTTATACCGCAAAAAAGGGTTTGACAGGAAAAGAAACAAACGATGATAATAAAATAATCAGAAAAAATCAAAAGTTCTTTCCACAGAAAATTAGCCACAGCTTGAAGCCTCTTCCGAACATTTGAATGTCCCGACTATATACTGGTTATCAATATTACACAAAAACATTGAAATTCCGTTTCATCTCCGCATCTAGTAAGTTTTCTACTACTAATCTGTCAGTGCTTCTAATTACTTCCTTACTACTATCAAAGAACTTATTAACTTTTGTAATAAAGCTTATGAAAATAATGGTGTTCATTATTTTGGAGTGTTAAAAATTCTTTAGAGGTTTTAGATAAAATACGTGCTTTTGATGGTCCTTTTAATTCTGTTGACAGTTATGATTTTCTATTCTCTACACTACACTTCCACACAATTTTATCAAAAAAATGTTCATATTTAATTAGATGGTCTTTTGAAAATCTAATTGCAAATTTATTTGCTGTAACTCTTTAAAGCCCTTTTCTGTAACGAAAAGGAAAGTATGCTAGATACACTTACTGCAAATGTGAAGATATGATTGAAGCTTTGAATTTTCTCCTGGACAACATATATGTACGTTTCGGCAATAAAGTGTATCGACAGATAGTAGGTATTCCTATGGGCACTAACTGCGCCCTTTAATAGCAGATTTATTCCTGTATTGCTATGAATCTTAGTTTATGATCACACTCAGTAAAGACAGGTCATTGTTACATTTGGTTGATACTTTCAACAATACCTACTGTTGTCTTGATGATATTGTTTCGTTAAATAATCCAGTGTTCTCTAAATATACAACCAAAATTTACCCAAAGGAACTTACTTTAAATAAATCTAACATTGACAGTTGTAGTTGTCCTTTTCCAGATTTAGACATTTCAATTTCTAAAGGAAACTCCATACTAAAATTTACGACAAAAGAGACGATTTTTCTTTCCCTATTGTTAATTTTCCTTTTCAGACGGCGATATTTCTTTGCCTCCATCATACGGTGTTTATATATCCCAACTCGTTCGTTATGCCCATGTGTGTAGTGATGTCATAGATTTTAACGAACGCAATGCATCACTGGTAAATTATTAAGTCAGGGATTTCGTTACCATGATTTACTTTAAACTTTTATTGATTGATTGTTGGTTGCTTAACGTCCAGTGGCAAATATTTCATGCATAATCAGGACGAGAACAAATTAACAATAAATACAATAGGTAGGTTCTGTAATAGAGGCGTTCGGTATTAAGGTCTGAGAAATTTAGACTGCCACGGGAAATGAGGGTATATTGGATAGGGTCAGAAATTTAGCCCTGCAACAGGTCACCTACGGACCCCTCAAAGAGTTGTTGCAAGGGTTCTTACCGAGCAAAGAGCGTGACACTCTCTTAAAACTTTTAAAATTCTTTCATAGATACAAAGATTTGATTAGTAAATTTGGCTGTAGAAAACTTATTAAAAAGGGTATTTCACACCCTAAATTTTACGGTAATATTGTACTAAAAGCGCGGAAATCATTATGTGATCAGTGTAAACTCATCGAACCATTAAAAAACTTTTTAGTAAAGGTTATTTTACTAATGTTGTAATTAGATCTTTGAATATAGTATACATTGGCACAAATATCGATTTTGTCATCAGCAAATTAAAACATAACTAAATTTGTATTATTTTCAAACCGTGTTTTTTGGGATGTATAAATACACATCCGCGTTCATTTTCTATATAGAGATTACTTTTATCTATATATAACATAATACATGTTTATTAAATAAAGGTTAACTCCTAACTAACTATTGCCTGTCGATACTTTTATTTAGGCATTGCACAAGTCATGTCTTCTTTGACTGTCCATGACGTTAAAACACTAAAACCGTGGGATGTGTTTAGTTGATTTTAGTCTCTGATGCATGATTTCTTTATTATTAATTGTGTTTGGCTGTTAACTAGCTTTCAGTAACTGCGAGTACTCTCAAATCGTACGTTCGTGTTAATTTGACCTGGTGATACAATTTGTAATGCATTTTGATATTTAATGTTTACTTGTCTCACTATTTTAAATATATATAACCTTTGATAAGTGTTTGGTATGACTGTAAATTTTCACTTCTGTTCTCGTACTATGAACAACAAAATTATTTATTTTGTTAAAATATTTCCGTACTCCATGTATACCTTACAACAAAATCATTTTATTTACCTGTGTACGTTATTTATTTGGCGGCATTTTGTCCAAGGTTATGGTTGTCTTTCTGATATTTGTTTTACTTCTAACCCTTGTTTTATTAATTTTGTATTTACATTGTGTCATAGATCCAATGTATTCGTTCAGTGTATGTTCGCTTGTTTTGTTAATATGTCTTTTGATTGGGTTAAGCCATTTCAATTGATATTTTATAGTGTGTCATTCTATTGTTCCAGGTTAGGGTGAAGGTTGGCGCCTATTAAAACGTTTAAACCCGCTGCATTTGTTTGCACCTGTCCTTAGTCAGGAACCTGATGTTCAGTGGTTGTCGTTTGTTGGTGTGGTTCATAGGTGTTTCTCGTCTTTTATATAGATTAGACCGTTGTTTTCCTGTTTGAATGGTTTTACACTGTTCATTTTGGAGGCCCTTTATAGCTTGCTGTTCGATGTGTGCCAAGGCTCCGTGTTGAAGGCCGTACTTTGACCTATAATGGTTTACTTTTACAAATTGTGATTGGATGGAGAGTTGTCTCATTGGCACTCAAACCACATCTTCTTATATCTAATAAATATAAATCAACTATTTTAAAAAAAAAGGTCCTTCCCCTTCGAAACATAATTGAATGATTGCTTTGTTTGTTTGTTTATTAAATGAATATCTTAATGTCTACTGGTCAATTTTTCATAATACAAGGAGAGAGAAAAACCACGAGTAAAACACACACAAGAGATTTACCGTCCAGTGAGAGATATTTCTTTATTTATTAGGATACAGACCATCTTATGGGTGTAATGTGTGCTAAATAAAGATATAAAGTTAATGAAAGAAACAGGTTTAATAACTCCCCTTATAAATAAAAGAGGGCGGACCCAAGTCTATATTCTATTTCAGGTTCTGCGCGCGTCTGCCTCGTGGATTACGACGTCACGAGGCTTGTTCATATTAGCGAAAACCTCTGTATTTTTCGTTGGAATGTTATACAGACAACATGTTTATCGACGGAATAACACAACGTATTTCTTTTGTTACTGTAGGTAATTGATGTTTTGATCAGAGTTCACGAGCAGTGCATGCTGTTGATATATTTTATCCTGTGAAATGTTATTACACGTTTATCGATTATTTTCAGACAATGCAAATACTTCAGCAGCAGTTTGTAAAACAGATTTGTATTTTAATCCATGATCAGACATTTTATTGTAAGATTCCACTGATATGTATGGAGCTCGGAAGCGATTTCTACATCCTTGAATTTGATCCCACTACGACAATTCTTGAAAGGTAGATGCACAACGTTGTTAAATGAAGATGGAATACATGTATACTCTGATGACTGCAATTTTTGAGTTCAATGTAGTTTTAGAGAAGATAAGATAACTTGCATTTGGTTCATGTTTTCCTAATTGTAATAACAATATTAAAGATCAAGTATTCGCGAACAATTGAAAGATTTTCCTTTCCATTGATATATGATGTACTCTCATACACTCGTCGCGCCAACATACTGGTGGTTCCCTTGATTGGGGGCCATTTGATACATGAGCTTGTGGTATGGGACCCCTTATTCGGGCACGACCAGAAAGAGCATACAAGAAAGCAGTACATATTCTAAAAAAAGGTCCTTCAAATAGCTGTAACTTTGTCAATAAGTAAACTATTTTGGTTATTTTGATGTAAAATGAAAGTTTCAAGACTTGAAATCATTATGGAACACTTTTAAAGTTTCTTATGAATAATAAAAAAAGAACATATTTGCCATGTTGCTCAGATCAGAACTACCTGTTTTGTACTACCAAATATCCGGGAACCAGCATGTTCTAATATGCAATTAAAGATATGTTGAATTTTACAGCACAAGCCAGAATAAGGAATAGTTTTGACATGAAATGACTACCACTTTATTGGAACTTAAGAAAATAAGGAATAGATTACCTTAGCTGTATTTGGCAAAACTTTTAGTAATTTTGGTCCTCAATGCTCTTCAACTTCGTACTTTATCTGGTCTTTTAACTATTTTGGATTCGAGCGTCACTGATGAGTCTTTTGTAGACGAAACGCACGTCTGGTTCAAATACAAAATTTTAATTCTGGTATCTATGATGCGTTTATTTAGCTATGATTGCTTGAAGTTGCAGAATTTAACATAGAAAGCAATGGAGCTATGAATTAATGGTGTTATTCCCTGTCCATGCAAAATCAATGTTAATAGTTAAGTTATGAAATATAGAATTGCTTCATGTGGAAAAAAGGATGTAAATCTAAATACTACATTATTAAATGATTGCATAACTACACAGATTCGAGATATCCTCCAATCAGAAGTCATAATACGGGTCTCTTGGTTACATTAAATTAAAATGGAGGAAAACATTTGTTTCATTGAAAACAAACATATACAGATTTTTAGAAATAATAGTTGCAGACTAGGCTTTTATTAATTCGTTAAATTTCATTATTCTCTTGTTTGCCTAACATTCTACACTGACGTTAGCAGGATCTTGTTTCCGAGCATCACACTTTAGACCTTATTTGCAATGCATTTATAAATTTTAAAACATTCATGCTGGACAGACACCCAAATTTACAGGTTTTCCTATATTCACATAAGCACGCATTATATTAGTTACTCGAAACTATCCGTTTAATTTGCATAGTTGCTTGAATGATTTTCAGAAAAATTGAATGCTAACTCAATGAAAGTTTGAAAATTTATTATACAATTACTGATTTATAACATCCAAGAAATTTTAATCATTATCAGTTATATCTCCAGGACTAATGAAAAGTTTGCTTTTAAAATTTACTCCTACACAAAAGATTACTTTTAAAAGCTTTTAAAACCCTTACAATTTGGTCAAAACACGTTCATTATCAATGATGTGACCTTCACCTCATGACCTTTATCGAGAATATTTGTCCCTAATGTCATTGCAAAAGACCTACTGGGTCTAGGACCTTTGTTTTCATAGTTATAACTAATAATGTCTATCGCACACTATCATTGGAAGTATGCACCTTACAGAAAGTAATATATAATTAGATAGACACACAGTGCATTTGAGAAGTTTTAAAACATACACGAAACCCGTAAAATAAGATAAAAACCTCAAAGTAGGCTAATTGAATTTTGACCTTTGTTGATGGCATTAGTCTTCGTCATTGCAAAAGCTATGGGTCTAGGACCTTTTAAGGATTATGCTTTTAACAAACCGACAAATGGAGTTATGCCTTTTCAAAATGGTAAAATCTATTTAGTATTAATGTAAAAAAAAATGCCACTTAACGACCCAAACATTTTCCATCCTTCAAACTTGTTCTATCTGTAACCATTTGAGATCATTAGGTTAAAAAAAAAGTTAATATAAAAAATATGACTTTGACCTTGGCATATATATACTAGATATGGTCCAATGGTTTTAAATCAAAGACCCTAGGTCTTTATGGTTTATGGTATACTTCAATATACCGCTTTCTGTCGCTAACTCCTTTTGTTTATGAAGAGTAGCAATAACAATGTATATGGGAAAGGGGGAAGATAATTCTTTTAAGATAAAGAGTACACTTTGGTGCCTTACAGACAAGAACGATTTTAGTTACCATAAAATTGGTACCAAAGATCATTTCAATAGTTTGCGTACTTTTATTTACTTTTCCCTTTGAAATTTGGCGGAGAAAAAAGCATAATTTATTATCCAGAGAACAATTGAAGGTCTTCCCACCCCAAATGGACATATCTAAGACAGTAAAATATACTTTTCAGAATTTGACCTTGACCCCAATTTCAAGGTCATAAAACAAGGGCCTAAAATCAAAAGACCCTAATCTCTTTAATATATGGGTTATGAGTTATATCACCATACAGCTAATTTTAAATATAAGAGGAGAGAAAACTCCTATCAAATGTCTACGTACCCTTTAAACTAACATTGATTTTGTTATGACATGTCGCGACTAACCATGCTGTAAAAATATTTTGTCGGTATCTTATACGATTTCTGAAAATTGGTAATAATAAGCCAAACTCAAATTTAGCACTTAACCTTGACCTTTACTTTGACCTAATTTTCTTTTAACGGAGCTACGACCTCAAATCAAAAGACGGTAGGTCTTTATCACTTATGGTTTGCCAGGTACAAATACATTTAATTTTTAATTTTTATCAAATATGATGGGAAATAGCTCTCATATGGAATTTCTATACCTCTTCGGTCAAAATTAAACAAAACATCATGAGGATATAATGATCAATTTGGAAAAAATCAGTTTTTCTACGATTGCGCAGCATTAGAAATAACAAGAAAAACCCTTACAGTGTGACCAAATACCAACTCAAAGGGACTAAAACCAAGGGATTCTTGAACAGCCTCGGACTTTGTCTCTCAAGAAGGATTATGCATTTTAATGATGGATGTAATACTTATCTTCATCCTGAAACGGGTCTTATTCTGCTATTGATATCACTATCTGCGATCCTCTCTTCTTCTTGATTATTCATGGCGTGTTCATGATGATCTATGTGGAAGTGATCACTTTCAATAGTACTTGAACATCTTTTTACTTCTGCCCAACAGAGAGTACCACGTTGGAAACTTGACAAGGCGGACTGGCCCTTGTTTGAGAATCTCTGTAAAGCGGAACTTCAGTCAAAGATGTTTGAGATTGTACAAGATCCAATTTTAACTTTTAACACAGTTTTAACGTCAATTGCTGACAGAACTATTCCTAAGACCTCGGCAAATCCAAAACATCCCAGCAAACCATGGTTTGATGACGCTTGTGATCAAGCAATAGATGACCGTAAAAAATCTGAAAGACGGTTCAATCAACAACCAACGACGGAAAACTTGAGTAATTTCCGTATTTTTCGCGCTAAGGCACGGCGGACGTGTAGGCAAGCACGACGAACGTCTTGGAAGAAATTTGTCTCGGGGATAACTTCTCGCACTCCGATGACAAAAGTATGGAACATGATACAAAAGATCAAAGGTAAAATTCTAAAGCCACAGTAAAACATTTAAAAATGGCAATGATTTATTAACATCTGAAAAGGATATTGCCAACAAGCTTGGTGAAACTTTTGCGAAATCTTCTTCTAACAACTACAGGAAGATTTTAAAAAGTTAAAAACAAAAAGAAAAAATAAAGTTGAACTTCAAATCAAAAAAAGGTGAAAATTATAATAAACTCTTTTCTCTTGAAGAACTTAAAACATCTCTGTCAAAAGCCCATGATACAGCTTGTGGGCCTGATAATATTCACTACCAACTCTTAAAACACTTGCCAGATTCCCCGCTGGAAGCTCTTTTGCAGCTAATGAATAACATCTGTGAATCTGGTGATTTACAATCTATCAGTTGGAAACTTGCAACCGTCGTTCCTATTCTTAAACCAAATAAAGATAAAACGGATCTTATAATTTATCGACCAATTGTTCTTACCAGTTGGGTCTGCAAAACGTTCGAACGCATGGTCAATTATCGCCTTGGATAGTTCCTGAAATATAATGGGCTATTAGCCAAGATCTATTGTGGATTCCAACAGGGTCGTAGTACTCTGGTTCATCTTGTTCGATTCGAATCATTTGTCCGTAATGGTTTTGCGAAAATGAACATTTTCGATCTTGAAAAGGCCTATGACACTACATGGAAGTATGGTATTTTAAAGATCTTTTGATATGGGGTTGAAAGGCAATATGCCAAATTTTATTTCTAATTTTCTCTCTAACAGACAATTTAATGTTAGAGTAAACTCAACCATGTCTGATCCTTATGCTCAGGAGATGGGTGTCCCTCAGGGGAGTATTTTATCTGTCACATTATTTAGTCTTAAAATTAACAGTCTTGTTGAAGTTTTGAAAAGTAATATTGAAGGTTCATTGTATGTTGATGATTTTTAATATGTTACAGAGGCAAAAATATGAATAACATTGAACGACAATTACAATTAGGTCTTGGAAGAATTGAAAATGGGCCTCGGAAAATGGTTTTAAGTTTTCCTCATCTAAAACGGTTGGGATGCATTTCTGTAACAAAAGGAAATTACATCTTGATCCAGAACTCACTTTATATGGAAACCCAATTAAAATGGTTGATGAAACCAAATTTCTAGGGTTAGTTTTTGATAAAAAATTAACCTTTCTCCCCATATCAAAATGTTAAAATCAAGATGTTTAAAAGCATTAGATATTTTAAAGTTGTCGGCAGCACCGATTGGGGTGCTGATCGCAACATTTTACTTAATTTATATAGATCTCTAGTTAGATCAAAACTAGATTATGGCTCTATAGTGTATGGCTCTGCACGGAAGTCCTACATACAGATTCTCGATGCTGTTCATCACCAGGGTTTGCGTCTCTGTCTTGGCGCTTTTAAAACCTCACCAGTTGAGAGTCTGTATGTAGAGGCTGATGAGTATTCACTTTTTGACAGACGTTTGAAGCTTGGACTTCAATATGCTGTCAAACTAAAAGCCTATTCAGATAATCCTGCCTACAGCTGTGTTTTTAATCCAATTTATGAAGATATTTTTGCAAAACATGAAAATAAAATTCCTCCGTTAGGTATACGTTTAAAACCACATTTAGCTACTTTTGATTTAAAATCTGTTGCTCAAGTTGAAACTTGCAAATGTCCTCCATGGAACTTCCCAAACCAAAAATGATATTTGATCTCCGTAAACACAATAAAATGAAACAAATCCTCTTTTAATTCAGCAACACTATGCTGAAATTAAAGCCAATTATTCAGATTTTTCAACTGTCTATACTGATGGATCAAAGATGGTGACAGAGTTGCATCTGCTGCTGTCTTCAGGGACAGAGCTGCAACTCTCCGTTTGCCATCTGCTGCATCCATCTTTACTGCTGAAGCAGAAGCAATAATTTTGGCTTTGAAATTTATTGCCTCTTCAGATAGATCCAAATTTATTATATGTTCTGATTCACTTTCATGCTTACAAGCTAAACAAAATATTAAAATTAAAATCCAACAATTCTCAAAATTTTATATGTAATGAGGAATTTAAAATTCTTCTTAAAGAAATAATATTTCTATGGGTGCCGAGTCATGTTGGAATCCATGGAAACACAGCTGTAGACCTTTAGGCAAAGAATGCCCTGGGTGACACTTTATCTAACTGTGATATACCATATACCGATTTTAAATCTAATATTAGAGAATATATTTTAATATTTTGAAAATGAATGGAGTAAGAGATGGTAACAAATTACATGAAATTAAACCTAATTTAGGTAAACCTTTTAATAATTTAATGTGCAGAAAAGATCAGTGTGTTATTTCCAGATGCCGAATTGGTCATACTAGAGTGACACACGAGTATCTTTTAAAAATGAAGAAGAACCACAATGTGTACCTTGCAACTGCAAGTATACTATTAAACATGTTTTGATTAATTGTATTGACTTTGCTGATATTCGTAAGAAGCATTTCAATGTCAATAATATGTATGATTTATTTAATAATGTTCCATTTACAAATATTGTTTCATTCTTAAAAGAAATTGGAATATATTATAAAATATAAAAATGTTGTTATATTTAAAACGATTTTAATTTTATCACATTATCTTAGTGTTAATTTTTATTTGTAAATAATCTATTTGCTTTAGTCTAGAATTTTAGTTTATTGAAAGACCTTTTGTCTGATTTTAAAAATATACCTTAAACTGTTATAATATTCGAATTAGCTCTCGCCGCGATATAGCCTTTCTGTGCTAATGCGGCGTAAAGCAAACAACAATCAATCAATCTTGAACAGCCTCTCGGACCGCAAAAAGTAAAAAGTGAACACCATCATCCCAGTCCCTGTCAAATTGAAGACAAAAAGTTCTAATCATGTTCTTTAATGTTTGATGAAAACGTTCTAAGGCACCTTGAGATTCTGGATAGTAAGCACTTGATCTATACTGAGCAATCCCTAACTGGTACACAACTTGCTGAAATAAACCTGACATGAAATTTGAACCCTGGTCGTATAGACCAAAGTATGTATAGACTTTGGAAGTCCTACTAGCGTGAAAAATTTGATCAGAGCTTTGACAATAGTTGGTGTCTTGATATTCCTTAGCGGAATAGCCTCTGGAAAGCGGGTGGAGGTACACATGATTGTCAATAAATACGCATTTCCGGTCTTGGTCTTCGGTAAAGGTCCAACGCAATCAATGAGTACTCGGCTGAAAGGTTCTCCAAAGGCTGGAATAGGCAGAAGTGGTGCAGGCGGTATTTTCAGGTTAGGCTTACCAACAACCTGGCATATGTGGCATGATTTGCAGTATTCTGCGACATCATTTCTAAGTCTGGGCCAGTAGAAATGCTGTAAGATCTTCAGGCAAGTCTTCCTTATGCCTAAGTGTCCAGCCAAGGTGGTGTCATGGGCAAGACCAATAATGTCTTGCCTATAGACTTTAGACACCACCACTTGGTATACCACTCCATTCCTCCTCTGGGGTAGCATCAGGGGGCCTTCACTTTCTCATTAAAATGCCGTCTTGATGGTAATAGCATTCGGCCACTTTGTTTGCTTCTTCCTGCGGTTGAGCCCTCTTGCAGAGCTGAAGAACCTCAGGGTCTTTACTTTGTTCTTCGACAAATTTCCCTCGGTCTAATGAATGGCTGTTTACGTCTGGCCATGACATAATAACATTCTTGCTAATACTAGGTGGTCTTATTACGGCCTTCTCTGAGCTACCGGGACCTTCAATGTCGGCTAGAAAGGTGTCAGAAAGGTCCATGTAATCAAACCGGTCTTCTTGCAAATCCCCATTTTGTTGTTTTCTAGCCATCACCCTAGTAACGACACAAGCTGGATACAGTTCAGCATCATCTTCAGGTGATTTAACATCCACCACGTAAGAATTGGTTCAGCAACCACTGTGTTCCTAGCAATAATGAAACACCCTCAACAGGGAGATTAGGACGAACACCCACAACAACTGGTCCAGTAATCAAATCTGACTTCTGATAAAGACGATGGAGGGAACGTCTATACAACCTAACTCCACACCTTGTAACAAAACGGAGGCACCAACAGAAGTCTCCTCGGACAAAGGCAACACACCTTCTAACAATAAAGACTGAGAAGCTCCAGTGTCCCGTAAAATCTTAATAGGCTGAGGAGTAGTATTATCAACAATAGAAACAAACCCATCAGACATAAAGGTTTATAATCCTCCATGTAATCACAAAACTGGACTTAAAAGCCTGACTCGCAGGACATTCCAACGTATTGGTAACACGGGGTGTCGTACAAGCACTGGTCTTGGGCTTATTATCTCTTTCATTCTTC
This sequence comes from Mytilus coruscus, assembly GCA_017311375.1. Taxonomy (NCBI): domain Eukaryota; kingdom Metazoa; phylum Mollusca; class Bivalvia; order Mytilida; family Mytilidae; genus Mytilus; species Mytilus coruscus. Next base: position 526,758 of record CM029607.1, read on the forward strand.
TTCTGGAGTCTAAAACAATCAGCCTTCAGGTGACCATTCTTCTTACAATAAGCACAAGTCAGTGACTTCTCAAAAGTATCAAATTTTGGACTAGACATATTATAACTGGACTGACTCTTATTCTGTGCAACAGGCTTACTATCAGTACGCTCAGTGCTTTGATTCTTGTAATTTCCACTCGAAGTATTAAAATTTTGACCTTTGAAACTTCTTTTATGTGAAAGAGTATAATTATCCGATATAACAGCTGCATCTTGTAATGTCTCAACAGTTTTGTCATCTAAATGTGTTTTTAAGTCTAAATGAACACACTGCATTGAACTCTTCTAATAACATCAATTGTCTTAAGTTATCAAAATTTTTATCTATTTTCTTTGACGTAAGCCATTTATCAAATAGATCTTCTTTTTCCCTAGCAAATTCAACATAGGTTTGTGAATCAAACTTTTTAAAAGACCTAAATTTCTGTCTATATGCTTCTGGCACTAGCTCATAAGCTTTCAAAAACTCTTTTTTAACCTTGTCATAATCAGAACTATTTTCTGATGAAAGTGCTGAGTAAATTTCAGCGGCCTTGCCCTCAAAAACACTTTGCAGCATTGTAGTCCAAAAATGCTTCGGCCATTTCAAATTTTGAGCAATTTTCTCAAACTGTGGAAAAAACTTGTCAACTGTTTTTTCACAGAATTTGGGAACCAAACGTATATTTTTTGCTGCATCAAAATTAAAATGTTCTGATTTTGACTGGAATTTAGTGTTGCTTTCATCTTTAACCATTTCATTTTCTCAATCTCTAACCTTTCCCTCATTTCAAGTTCTGCCTGTTTTAATTTAAATTCATCTTCTTTTTCTTTCATCTTCTCCATCTCTAACCTTTCCTTCATTTCAAGTTCTGTCTGCCTTTCTTCTTTTTCTTTTTCCAATTGTTTTAATTTGAGTTCATCTTCTTTTTCCAATTGCTTTAATTTAACTTCGTTTTCCAGTTGTTTTAATTTAAGTCCATGTTCTAATTCAAGCTGTTTTAATTTGATAGCGTCAACATTTTCGACCTTAAGTTCAAGAGCCTCTTCACCTAAAATTTCTGCGTCAACTAATTTGTCTATTACCAAATTTTTTATAATTTGTTTTCTCATAGATACTCTAAAGTCTAATTTCAGATGTTTAGCAAGCAACACTTTTTCCTCTTTCTTTAAATTATCAAACCCCTTCAGGTCTGGCGTTTTAAAAAAATTTACCGGCATCAAATGCCATTTTGTAGAATTTTGTTGGCTACTTCTAATAAAAATACTGAACAAATTTTTAATAAGATATTAACGTTATCCCGGACATGAGCTCCCAATTTCTGTTACGACAGAAAATCGCCTTTTAATTGTAGCCAACAAAAGACACAAATGAATAATAAAATTTAACAAGATTTATTATACACTACTTTACAAGAAGTATTATACAAAGAGAAATGTCAATTTAACTGTCAAAATATGAGTCCCATCTTTTTTCTTGTCTTTATCCGGAAATCTTCTCGGAATCCACAGAATATTATATCCAATAGATCACAATCTAGTATGATGTAGTTTGTAAATAAAAGTGTCAATCTAACTGCTGAGAATGTTGATGTCTAACGATGTCTAAGTCTATGTCTATCTATGTCTAAGTCTTTGGGGTCTGCATACTTTTATATATATATATATATATATACTCAAATGGAAACTTCTAGACAACGCTAGAAATTTAAATTACGCATCTTTTGTTATGATCATCCTGGAAACGTTATGTAAGTGAAATAGAAAGTTCTAATCATTCCATGAGTATCAATGATTGTTCCAGTGATTTCTAAACTGCATAGTTGTAACACAATGTGTTTTATTTTGTACACAATATAAAACAATGTAAACATTCTTAGGCCACACAAAACAAGTTAGGCCAACTAAATAAATATTATAGTTACAGTATCATAACACTACATAGAAATGGAAAGTTCACATTGGGAAGCTGAAATCATCTCTTTTGTCGTAAAGTTTTGTTTTCAACCGACCCTCATTGTCAATTTCTAGATGTAAGTCAAGATATGAGGCAGACTTATCTGTATCTGTAGTATCCTTTATCTCTAGTTCGATGGGATAGATTCACCAAATTTTGTATTATTTAGTGAGAGAACATCATCTTTATAGGACCCCCAAGGGTGACTGGGGAATAGAAGTATGGTCACCATTCTTCCTCCGACCGGCAGTAAAACCCTTGCTAAAGTGGGGCGTCCGTTTGGCTGTGCGGGATGTACAAATTTGCAGCCACGTCCGGTCAGAATGGGGACGTTAAATCCGATGCCTCGTGTAAAGAGAGTGCCACGCTCTTTGCACGTTAAGAACCCTTGCAACAACTCTTTGAGGGGTCCGTAGGTGATCTTTTGCAAGGCTAAATGTCTGTCCCTATCAATATACCCTCATTTCCCGTGGCAGTCTAAATTTCTCAGACCATAATCCCGGAAGCCCCTATTACACAACCTACCTATTGTATTTATTGTTACTTTGTTCTCGTCCTGAATATGCATGAAATATTTGCCACTGGACGTTAAGCAACCAACAATCAATCAATCATCTTTATAGCGGAAGGTAAAGTTAAAGGAAATTGCTAACTTCTTATCTTTCTTCCTAAGAAATTCCTGTATGAAGTCAGCCTCATAATAATAAAGAAACAAGTCGGCAAGAAGAGAGGCACAATTGGTTCCCATTGGAATTCCGACAGTCTGTTTAAAAACACGTACTCCAAACGTAACAAATATGTTGTCAATCAAGAAATCAAGCATCTTGATAATGTCAGTTTCAGAGAATTTTTTGTTTGAATCAGAGTGATTCTTTACAAAGTGGGATTTATCCCTCCCAAAGACAAGATACATGTACTTGTGTCTACGTTCGCCATTCTTTTTAATGAAACAAAGTAATACCAACTCTTTCAATTTGTTGTTTAGTTTGGAATGGGGAATACTTGTGTTATTTATCAAGCAGTTTTTGTAATGATATTTACACAGAAAAACGATGTTGTTTGGGGCTTTATCTGCGGGGACAACAACATATTTGTCATGGAGGTAGGACAAGTGTTTTACAACATTTGGGTCTTCAAAATACCCTCATTTTCCATTGGCAATCCAAATTTATCCGTCCCAAAGAGTGACTGGGGAATAGAAATATGACCACTGCAGGTTTTCTTCCGACCGATAATAAAACCTTTGAAGTGGGGCGTCCGTTGGCTTTGCGGGATGTACAAGTACGCAGCCACGTCCGGTCAAAATGGGTACTTTAAATCCAATGCCTCGTGTAGAGAGAATGCCACGCCATCTGCACGTTGAGAACCTTTGTAACAACTCTTTGAGGGGTCCGTTGGTGGTCTGTTGCAAGACTAAAGTTCTGTCCCTATCCATTATACCCTCATTTTTAGTGGCTCTATTACAGGACCTACTTATTGAATGAATTGTTAATTAGTTCTCATTCTGAATATGCATGACATATTTGCCACTGGACGTTAAGCAACTAGCAATCCATCAATCGAATTGCTCGCCCTCCATTCCTGTCGACCCCTTTTAAGGGACGATTGTATTATTATTGATTTGTTCTCTTCCTGACAATGCCAAAATATTTTTGCCAATGGACGCTAAGCAAGCATTAATCAATTAATATATCATTGTTACAGTTTAATGTTGACATAATAGTCTTCAAATTATCACGTGTTGCTGTTGATCAGTTTAATCTAGGGTAATCTCGATTTATTAGACTATTACAAAGATATTATAAATTATTAATTCATTCAGTTAAAATTAGGGGAGGGACAAGTTAATTTTAAAAGATGAACTTGTTCTGCATGAAAATAAACACCCACGCGGCAATGTTTCATATAGGCGTGCTCGAATTAGGTCAAACTAAAATGGCTGAAATAACTACCATAATTTTTGTAAAAGAATATAGATCCCGTAACATTTTTTACGTTTAAAGTTGATAATTAATGCCAAATAAGTATATCGTTACAATAAAAGTTGCTCTGAGTAACTTAGAGGAAAAAGGGAATTTTACAAAAGAGACAGCAATTGACAATAATATAATATCCATCTCAATTTTTTTTCTCATGTTTACTTCAAACGAAGGCAAACACTTTTCAATTTGACATTTTTAGTTTTGATCGGACGGAATTATGATATGTGTTTTAGTTAATTGTGCCGATGGAATGCTGTCTCATTGACATATATCCGACATCTCCTTTATTAAGATTTTACAGCAATTGAAACTCTAGTTATTTTCCATAAATTGTATAATTGTTATTACAACGAAACAAGTTAAATATTATGAACCTCGATTTGTGTTCTTACAAAACATTTACGTAAATTGTGCACTTAAATGACCGGAATCATATGCTACTTGAATGAGATTTCCACGAATTAAATATTGTCAGAAATATATTTGAATATTCAAAAAAATCTGATCTGTGGAGTGTTCAATGCGACTTCAAATTTGTTGTGTGCTAAAAATTATCTAGACGTTAGGATATAAATGATTTTTATGAAGGTCAGGGATTCTTTTCACAAAATCTCAAGACGAAAATTGATTGTAGATTACTCTTAAATATTTAACAAATACGAAATAGCTCGAAACAAAAGTTGGAAAGCTAATCCAATACAAACTTCAGCATTCAAAACCAAAAATTCAGTAAAGTTGTGCCAAATTCGGCTAAGCCAGTCTATATCGGAAACCCTTAGTGTTTTGAATATTTCAACATTTTATTAAAAGTAAATTTACTGGAAATTGATATTTCAATAATATTTCAAGATAGCACAAAAATAATATAAAAAGTGTTTTCTACTTGGTTGGTGATAACCTCTGGGAAGAAACGTACAACACAAGTGGCTGTAAAAACTCAAAATTACCAGACTTATAATGCAAGACATACCTACTGTATTATTTGAAAAAAAAATTTTCGACCTAGAAACACAAAAAATATTTTCGTTAAGCAATCAACACAATATCAATGTGGGTGGTGTTTTTCATCCGAACAAAGTAAAATAAAAATCCATCATTAAGGACTTTCAAAACTTTTCCTGAAGAATTTGGTAAAAATGCTGATGTTATTAGATTCGATATATATTTACCAGTCGATCAAATTGAAGTGCTTTTGTTGTTTATGATTAAACAAGAAGTACACATTAGACACACTTCCCATTGGGCAAAAACTAGAACAAAGTGTCACTGATTTTGTTTTTTGATTTATGAGATGTTAACACCGAACTATTGACTAGAATTGAATGATCTGTGTTCTTTGCATAACCATGTTTACATATTAAATAACTGTCTTTCGTTATTTTTTAAATATAGATAAATTAATCGAAAATTGCTGAAAAGTCAAGTTGTGTTTGTCCTATATTTTAAACACACTTAGATGAAGTTCATGTTACAATATATACAATGTTTTTAGTTTTTCAAGAAATGTCATTAGAAAGGGAAAGCAAAAACTCTTCTGTTCAAAGAATTTAAGATTAGTATAATTGGAAGATAATGTTGAGAAGGTTTGCCATTTTATGGCATTTCATGGGAATACCTGCGAATATCCATGTGCATTTCGTTTTTATAATCTTGCTGCAGAGGCATTAACCGCATCTATTGGTAAATCGGCGTATGTTTGTTTTATTTATTTTTTAAGTCTTATCAACTGATGTGAAACTCATTTATTCTAATGTCACTCGAGAGTATAAATAATGCATTAGGCTTATTGATATTAAGTAAACTAACAATCTTTAGTCTGAGAAAAAAAATAATAAAAAGATGACTCATTAATGTTAGAATCGTATAATTGTTGTTCGTGTTTACTTCATCAGATGACATTAGTGACACAGAAAGGGTTCCCCGTCGGTAAACTATCGTAGTTAACTCCGGATGCGAACTCCAGGTGTGTCCATCACTTTAGTTTAAAAATATGGAGATGTGGTATGAAAGCCAAGGAAATAACTTTCAGCAAAAGGATATAAACAACTACTGATCACCATACAGGGTTCAACAAGGAGTAAAACTAATACGGAATAATAAACACGTCTCCGGGGTGATAAAAATGAAAAAAACGAAAACCCCCCCAAAAAAACAGATATTTGTATTTCTGCCTTGAAAGGAATCGTTGTTTTGACCATTTAAACTATAATTTAATAGTCATTAACATTTCTCTTACCGGATTTAACGAGTTCTGCATATACATCTGTTTTCCCCAATAAGTTCGTTCCATTCCCTTTCATAAGGAGGGTATTAAAAAACCCTTTTAAGGTTCTGTTTAAGCTGTCAGGAGAGTCGAAGATCTTATTTTTTACTTCAAAATTAACAACCACCTGTCCTTTGTTACCCATCAAGCATGTTCCTGTGGCTTTTTCCGGCAGGTTAATTGTTGGTTCTTCAAACTCTTCTGTAACATTGAAAAAAAAAACATTATTCATTAAACCATAAACGTTATAGTTATTTGTAGAAACCAGTTCAATAAAGGTCGAAAGGACAGAAAGTACATTGAAATCCATCTAAACATGTAAAAACCTTAGTTCTATCTTTCAGAATAAAATTCCTATTCATATGATTAAGGTAAGATAGAAATCACACGGGTAAAAACAATGAAAATTGTTGCCTGCTCAATACATCTTAATTGAATATTTATAGTGAAAACAAGGGGGGATGGGAAAACAAGGTGGGTATCGAAAGAACAATCGATGTGACAGTATTTTTACATTAAATCGATATCTCGGTAAACACAGAACAATAAAAATACGGGTATTAATTTAAACTTGTCATATGCATAGCAAAACCGAACTGAACGTCATATGACTATCTGCCTTGTTGTTGCAAATCACCATGACTTAAGCAGAATGTATTCGCAAAACAAATTTATCGATTGTAAACAAGTTAATTGTCTCTAAGTACTAGCACACCTTAATAACGCTTATTTACCTGCTGCACTGGCAATAACTGCATATATTTGTGTACGGAAATAGCATGTCAATTTACAAAATTTGAAAAGTTTTTGGATGAAGGTGCTGACTTCACTCTGGAACAGGCCGTCATCTAGAATTACTCTGTTTTTAATATCAATAAAAAGTATGATACTGCCTTTCTCGGCTCCTTTGAAATAGATGTTCTCACTGTTGACATGGTTGAGGTCTTCTATTAGAGAATTTATACGATGGACTACTTCTTCACTTTCGTCTACTTCATGAATAATTATTCTCAATTTTGTGTAGCTCTCCTTTTGATCTTTAATAAAATGTGCACATTTTTAGAGATGAATGTATTCATTTGCAATTCTTTTCATCTAAATGAAGAAAACAATGTGTTTTATCTTATACTGACGACTGATTTATTGTTTTCAAACTTTGCCTTATAAATGAAAATAACTCATGTTGTAAAATTTATTAAGAATGTGTTCAAAATTATACATATTTTGCTTTGAAGCAAGTAAACAAGTCTTGTGACCTCAATTTTAGTTCTTTTTTTCAGAAGTTATAAGAGCCATCTTTTCATGTTTATCTTTAAGTTATATCATATAGTTTTCTTTTTAAGACCCATAGTTGGGTTTTTCATGTATAACCTTTACAAAATCTAACTTTTTTGCACAATCCATAGTTTGATAAAAATCCTGAGACCTATACTTTTTACTCTTTTTTTGCAAAAGGCATGATATGAATTACATTTTGTCAAATTATCTTAATTCTATCAATTTTAATTTAGACCCCTAATCTTTCTTATTTTGATTTAATTTGATATAAACACGGCAAAGTTTCCTACAGCAGCATCACGTACAAAAGATATGAATGGATTTGAAAAGAAATAATATAATGTAATTGGAACTAGTATTTGTCGATCTAATGCTGCATCATGCTATTGACACATAACACTATAATGTTTAAGCAAATACAGCAATTTAACACCATGCCTGAAGCAAGTAACTAATTCCTATCACACTGTGTAAAACTCAAAGGAAAGACGAAGAGTATGAAATATTTCGTGATTAATGGTTTTTTGATTAAAATAAAATAATGTTCCGAGAAGAAATGATAATAAAGTTCTTATTTTCGAACTCAATAATTGAATGATTACACGTTAATACACAAATGTAAAAACTAACTTTTGCTGTGTATGAAGAATGAGGTAAACTAAATATATATTTGGATTAAGAGCAATAAAACATCATGTTTAATTTTAAGAGCAATAAAACATCATGTTTAATTTCACCTTCTTCTGCTCTAATTTTTTCAATTGCTGCTTCTGTCGATTTTCCTACAAAAATATGAATTTCTTTTCCTGGATTTCCAATAACAAACCTGTACTTTTCTACAAAAGAGAACTATGATTAAAAATACAAATCAAAATGTTCATTAAATCAATACAACCGTTATCGTAACACAAACGTTATGTATTCACTTATATATTATTCGAATTGACTTCTGTATTAGACAGCTTTTATTCACATAATAAAAAGATTTAGAAACCAAAATCTAAGAGATCTTAGTGACCTACCAAACCTTAAATTGCCACATAAGTTGGATTATAATATTTGTCGTCATAAAAATCAATATTTTAATTCTTTCCATTCTGGGCATCATACAAGTGACGAAGCTTTGAAGTTTGTTTTATATCAATACACTATTTTAAGTGCAAGGCGCTAAATAAAACAAACATACCTTTCAATTGTTCAATATCTGCTCTAGCATCGAGTAGTTTCTTCTGAACTTCAGGATCAAGTACACAGGTCTTGCATTGCTCGACATCATGTGCATATCCATTGTTTGGGGGTTTATTCAGGTAAGCATCTATTCTTTTTCCGACTTCGATAAAGGTAACGAAAAATTGTCAAACAGAGCTTCCGATATGTTAGCATTCACTCTATGAACAAAGCTATTCCGTATCCGCCTTATGCGTTCAATGTCATCACCTATTCCTATCTCTGTGTTAGTCGGATTCGCCCCCCATTGTCTAGACGGTTGCGGTATAGAAAACTGGAAAAAATTGACAATAATTTTGTAAGATAGACTTACATCAATTTTTGTATATTCATCGGTCATTAATGTATCTACCATATCAAGCTCAATTTTGTTTAGTTTTCTTCTGAAAGGATCATTCCTCATAATATCGTTGTAGAGGGTTTTTGCCGGAGTTCCGGTTTGTGCCATAAACTCTTGCATTATCATTGGAAATACTTCCATGACCACCATACTGCACTTTGCACATCTGTTCTTGTCTAGTGATGACATATTTATGGTTGCATCTGTAAAATAAAACGTGAACACCAATAACCATGATTCATTAAATCAGTTAAATTTCAAAAACTCTCGGAACAAAATGGTTTGATTGACAAAATCAAACTGTCAGACGACTCCTTATAAGAATAGGTGCTATACAAAACAAATGTAAACCATAAATAGTTTTTTCCTCATTATCTTGAAAAGATAACATACGGGTAGAATCTTTATATAACAAAAATGATCAACTTGACAAAATCTACAAATAAGTGAAAATATCAGAAATCAGAAATCGTCAGAGAACTTATTCTATGAGTCAATCCTCCGAAACGACGATTGTTATTATAATTTTGTTTCTTTTATTGTCCATTATGTTGAAAATTATAATACATAGATGGCAGCCTTAAACGGAACAAATTATCAGCAAGTTAAGATCTATAAATAGGTCAAATGGTAAAAATCGTTGGAATATGGTTAAAATATATGAATGGCTAAGTTTTATTATAACACAAGTGTTAGTGATCTTTCATGTAAAATAAAATCCTTTATATTATCAAAATTTTCATAAACGACTGCTATTGAAGTATCATCTTCCCGAACACTAATTTGTCGATATTTTCCCGTATGCAGTAAACTTAACTACGAGACCTCTCATTAGAACGTCGGCCATCGCATAGCGCAAGTGCGAGGGGAAACCGTGATAAAATAGTGTATACACACGTGCGCTGGAAGGTAAATAGTAATAACTAATTATTACAGAACAAATACATCAGTTAACAACTGTTAAGGAAAAGTTTAATCAACAAATGTGACCTCATGGAAAATATTGAAAATAAATATCACGGCTCTATCAATTCACTTATTTGTCACGTGCTCCACGTGTACTGTGTGGATCGTTTATCAATGTCACGATCCGGTAAACGTCGGCACAACACTCGAAAATTAATAAGCTTGCGATCAACGATCACTGAATGACATAATTATGTCAGTAGCGTAATACAAATGTAACGATATTATATTTAAAAAAAATTAAATAGAACACCTTTGAAATTGAAATTTGATTATTTTATGAAGAAAACTATTCACATTTATGTGAACCGGATTTATGGTAAGAGGGAATTGAAAGATAATATTTTTATCGATTGGTTCATCTATTCAAAACTATCTGGTGACCTATACATTTTTGTGTAAGTTACTATTTTTGAGTTAAGGTCTCATTGACGTCTTGTTTAACATGTTTCTACTCAAATGCAACGTAAGGAGATACTTTATGTGTTTATTCTGTAACATATTTCTATCAGAAAAGATATGTAGCATTAGGAATTCTGTTAATCATGAAAATACTACGTTTATATATTATAATTTCCTTCTCCTGAACTTCATGGTATTAAATATCAGCAGTTTCGAAAACTTCATAAAATTTTGACTAAAGCGATGAAGAGTTTGATTTGGTATGTTCATTGTATTTTCTATTGTTCAAGATATAATAACTCAAAAAAAACGCTGGAGTAATTACATCTAGATTTATTCTACAATAAGGCATACCATTGACTGCTTGCATCAGTGTCAGTTCTTGCAGCATATCAGATATATTAATATCAGAGCTGTGAATCGTTTGGTACAATTGTGAACAAGTATCTTGACAAAGATATTCATCCACTCTCTTTAGCACCTGGTGTGTTCTGTTGTGAAATTCTTCGTAATAAAGCTCTGAAATTTCCTCCGACTTCCTACTGATAACGTCATTTGTTGCATTAAGTATTCTCTGAACATCATCACCGATTTCAACTTCTGTATCTTGTGGAACATTCCCCCACTTACACGACGGTTCATGCAATACATTTTCGTACCGCAATATTTTATAGCATAGTTCGATAGTGAAGTCATCTATATTTGGAAGTTTTTCCATTAAGGATATTTCATTCTCTGTAAAATCAATAGTTATGAATTTCTGTTTATATTTCCCTTGCAAACCTCTTGGACTAACACATTCTTTAAATATTTGTTGCATTACTTTTGGGAATAGTTTCTTGACAATATTGCATAGTCTTGCTTGTCTTTCTTTAGACGCAGTAGACATATTACCCGTTGTGTGTTGCTATGTTCCAATTATATACTGTAATAATAAAAAATCAAAACAAATCATGTACTTTACAATTAATAAATGTATGGTGAATTTGAAAGTCCATTTGAGTAGCTGAGATAATACAAATAATTATAAAAAATATTTTATTCAATTGTAAAACATATTGAAGAATTCATAAAGCACACGAAGGATGTTTTGCTGATCATAAATTCGGCTTTTAACTACATATATTGATTAATTATTGCTGCCAGTGTAATATTGACGATATGCTACCTTTTTCTGAATATTAAGGCATCAATTGGTTTACAAACATAGTGGTTTGATACATATGTGGTTTATTAAGATATCTTGATGAAATATGATATATGTAGATTTAAAAAACATTTTCAAAAGGAAATCATATGTATGTCAAGTTTATACATTTCAGTATCGAAAAAGACCGATAGTGTAAAAATATCCAGGTTGAAGACGAGTTTATTTTTTTTTTGTGGAATGCACTGCATTTGATTGAGTAAGTCCTGAAAATGTTAATGTTTACGTGACAAGATTTATTAGTACGTGTTCTGAAATAAGAGAAAATTTCAATTCCAATGACTAGATATACATGTAGTAGTGATGTAGTTCATGTTCTATGTATTACAATTTTTTTAAACGTTTATACTTAATCTGCCTCTTGGGTATCTAGTTTAAGAAATGTGTTCAATGATCCCGCCTTCCAAGCAATATGGCCGACATGGCTAAATCATTTAAGTTTGTCTATTATCGTGAAATCGGCTGTGAATAGAGAAAATCTGACGGGGAAAACATATTCAAAATGTTGGGATCTACCTACTGTCCATTTACGTCAAAACTGTCAGACGACTTCTTATAGGAGTTGTTGCCCTTAAATGACAAATTTAACCATTTTTTTTCATTTTTGTCTGTTAACTTGACAAATATAATAGACATAGAGAAACTTTTGAAACCATAACAGTAACAGCAAAAAAAAAAAAAAAAAACACCAACAAATAAGTTCAACATGCCTGAAATTGTCCGATGACTCCTTGTTGGAGTTATTGCCCTTCTACTAACGATTTTTATAATAAAAAAATGGGGGTCTACTGAATAGAAGAAATGCTTATGAAATCTGTTTTGTTTTAAATTGTAGGTTTATACCTACATCAATCAAGTAAGCCAAACGAGTGTAGAATATTGTAACTATGTTTATGCTTATGTTTGAATAGAATAGTGAACTGTACAGTAGTATTTTCTTGAGAATCAACCTAACCTTATCACAACGCCAAGTACACAACTCAAAACCTAACACTGGTGCCGTGACTAACGGAGAGAATGGACATAAGTAGATTACAAATCTTTGAGAGCGGGGAACAGAGCAGCGGTGACGAAAGTTTTCAAAGAACTGCAGGACGCCATCGGTGATACGCCTTTCGACCTGGAGGAAATCTCAACATTGCTGAAAGCAGTTGATAAGAAAAAGAACATACTACTGTATAGTTCAATATTCTATTCAAACATGAGCATTAACATAGTTACAATATTCTACATAGATACAAAGTATCAGATTGTCGCTTAAAATACGACTGTAGAATGTGCCATCGTAAACATCACACATCACTTTGCAAGAAAAACTACGTCTCTATCGGATATTAAGGACAAAACAGAAACTTCAATATTGTACACATCGGCAAGTCAAGCAACTTCAACCGTTTTGCTTAAAACACAAAACCCACCATAGCATCACCGCTTCAGAGCCAGAGTAGAAAAATCACACAGGGACAACACTATCTACGTGGATTATCTCTAGGACACCCCGTTACCGACGCAGAGTCTTTTGAGCTTTATCTTCTAATTGGAGCAGACTTTTATTGGAATATATTGCAAGATAAAGTAATACGTGGAAATGGTCCGACTGCTGTAAGTTCTAAACTCGGATTTTGTTGTCAGGTCCAGTATCAGTCACGAAAATAACAAGCCAACTTCAATGATGAATGTCTTGATATCGCATAAACAGGAAAGATGTGATAAAGAGAAATTTTGGAGAAAGAAGTCTTTAGGAATTGACAGAAAGGAAGTTGTTACGCAAATAATGAATGTCATGGAAACTTTTGCTGAATCGTCCGTTACAAAACAAAATGGGAAATATGTGTACAAACTACCATGGCAAGAAAACTGCCCGGAGTTTTCAACAAATAAGGAGATCGTCAAAAGAAGAACAGAAAATGTAACACGTCGTATTTCAAAAGACAAAAAAATGTTCAAAATGTACAAAAATTTTATGAATATATTATATCTAATCAAGAACGGAGAGGTTTCATAGAAAAGGTAAGCGATGAGACAATTTCTGGAAATTAAATTCATTATTTTCCGCATCATGCTGTTCAGAAGGATTCAACGGCCACACTTATACAAATAGTCTATAAATGTAGCTGTAAAGCAAATTCTAACAGCGCTAGTCTTAACGATTGTTTGGCAGATTATCCGCCTATGATGAACGACCTTACTACAATTTGGTCACGCTTTAGAATGGAGAAATATGCAGTGTCAGCTGATATAGAGAAAGCATGTTTGCACATAGAATTGGACGTAAATGACAGAGATGTTACAGAACCCCAACAATCTGAACAGTCGATTGATAGCTTTTTGGTGCAACCTGTTCAACGTTTATTTTGAGTGCTACATTGATGACACATTTTAGCGAAAACCCATCTAACACATCCACAGAACTGCAAAGAAAAAATGAGAATGAAAATGGGGAATGTGTCAAAGAAACAACAACCCGACCAAAGCAGATAACAGCCTCAAAGCTTTCCTGATGAAACAACTCACCTTAAGTTTTATTCAGAATCTAACACACTATTACACGAAGCCGGTTTTAACTTGAGACCATGGAATTCTAACAATGAAAATTTACCAAATATTGCAATACAGGAAAAGGCAGAAGATGAGGATCAGACAGTTAAAATACTAGGAATGCGCTGGAACACAAAATCTGATAATTTTATATATAATCAACTTACTTTGACAAAAAATGATGACATACCATTAACAAAACGAGAACTGTTGCGCCAGTCGTCAAAAATCGTTGATCCGCTAGGATTAATATCACCATTTATTGTGACATCAAAACTATTTATGCAAAGATTATACTTATGGAAAGAGAATGTAAATTGGGACGGACTATTAACTCCCACTTTAAAAGAAGAGTGGAAATCGATCGCTGTTGAAATAGAAGAAGCAACAAAAACAGAAGTTTCCGTCAATTAACACCTGAATCTTATACGCAACCGGAGACTGCACTCCATATATTTACAGACGCCAGTCAACAAGCATATGGAGCGTGTGCCTATCTAGTCAAAGGGAACACTTCCAGTCTGATCATTACAAAAAACAGAGTCGCTCCGGTAACAACTATAACTCTGCCACGTTTGGAACTAATGGATGCGTTGATAGGAGCCAGATTAGCGAACTATTTAGTTGGATTTATTGAAACACAGAAGACATTATTTTTGGAGTGACAGTCAAATAGGTTTGAGTTCGATATCGTCAACAAAAATGTTACCTACATTTGTATCTAATTGTCTCAACAGTGATTGGTGATATTGCCCGACAGAACAAAACCTAGCAGATTATCCTACCCGCGGATTACGCCAAAACAGCTGATAAATAATGAACTTTGGATAAAGGGACCCAAATGGATCGCCAACTTAGCAGAATGGCAAACCTGGACAAGAAATGTTGAATACTATAACACATTTTCAACGATAACCGAGAAATCTATGGACGTCGAGCTACATGTACCAAAGACAAGTTGAAAAGTAAAGCTCGTTAAGTAAATTGGTTAGATTAACAGCATACGTATTAAGATCTATTCGCAATCTGAAGACCCCAAAAGCGAGCGAACGATTGGAATACTCAGCATTCAAGAAATTGGAGAAGCCGAGAATACACTTATTCGTAATGTTCAACGGACGACCTTCGAACCCGAGATTGATAGTTTGAACCCATCATCAAAACAGAAAATCGCTATCGTTAGACAACTAAGACTGTATTTGGACGACATCGGATTATTGCAATGCGGAGGAAAACTAAACAACGCACCATTAGATTATAATACCAAGTATCTAATTTTGTTAACAACTAAACACCATTTTACGTCGTTGATACTTAGAGACATGCATCAAAATAATTTACATTCTGGACTAAACAGCACAATTGCGCATATTCAGCGGAAGTTTTGGATTCTTAGAATTCGTCAATCTGTGAAATACCACCTTAGAAAATGCTCACAGTGCAATAAAGCAACAGTAAAACCTTACCGCGCACCAGAGCCACCGCCGCTTCCGAAAGATAGACTTTACGACGATTACCCCTTTTTTGTTGACTTTACAGGTGCTTTATGTACAAAAGGACAAAGTAACATTGACTGCAAAACTAATATTTGCCTGTTTACATGTGCAGCAACACGAGTAGTGCTTCTTGAAATTGTACCGGATCTGAAAGATGAGTCGGTTATGAAAGCTTTTAGGAGATTTGTGACACGTCGTTCACTTCCAAGAATTATGATGTAAGAAATTTAAAACTGCAGCCGCATCAATTCAACAAAAAGTTGTGGATCGCAGAACTGAATGAAAAATTATCCCAAATAGAGCCCCATGATTTGGTGGATGGTGGGAAAGACTTAATAGGACTTACGAAAAATGCAATTAAAAAGTATTAGGTCGATCGTTTGTTACTATTGACATGCTTCGAACAATAGTAACTGAAGTTGAACGTATGCTAAATAACCGTCCAATTACGTATACATCAACAGATATAACCGACCAACAACCACTTACTAGTACGCCATCACACTTACTTAACGGGAGGAGATTGAAAACCTCCACAATTCTAATCATTCGTTTTGTAACAAAAAACTTCAAAGACAACATCAACTTATTGAACATTTCCGTACACTTTGGAGAAATAAATATTTAACATCCCTACGAGAATTTCATCGTGCAACTGGTAATACAATTCAAACTATTGAAGTAGGAGACATCGTACAAGTTCACAGATTCAAAAAGACCTATGTGGAGGTTAGCCGTCGTGAAAGATTTATTTCGTGGAAATGAATTTCTACGAATTTACAAACTGCTATCATCAAAACAGATACTAGTATAACAAACCGACCAATTTTTAAATTATATCTGTTGGAATTACAAGGACCAAATAGTAAAAATTGTAAAACGCACTATTTTCTTCGTTCCCGTCAAAAGTAAATTCCGAGTTTACAGAATTAGGGAGGAAAAACACTTTTACGATTGAAATAGTGAGTATGGACTGTAGAATCTGTTTTATGGACTGTTACAGTGGTGTTCACTTTCAACGACATTCAATGACCGAGGGGCAATTTTATAGACAATTGTGATTTTAGTTAAAGTATAATTTGCAAGTATCGTATATTACAGAGACAGTAACAGTAGAATCTTGTTTATTCTTTGGGATTGTAAATTTTATTTATTTCTTGGTGATTTCCATTTTCGGTGGCCTGCAGGATGTCGAGGATTGCGGGAACGTAAAGCGTAACTATATGTGCCGTCGCCACTAACTATAATGACGTCGCGTATGTATGTAATATATTATAACTATGTTTATGCTCATGTTTGAATAGAATATTGAACTGTACAGTAGTATTTTCTTTTCTAATCAACTGCTACCATCAATGTTGAGAAATATCATGAGTTTTTTCTTTCATAAAGCTGAAATTGTTTTGGATTTTTTTTTTTTTTTTTTTTGGAAGTGTTTTTGAAAACTTTTTAGATTCGTCTTTTCTCTCTCCATTCGACAATTTGTTTTTCTTTTGTATATTTTAACACCTTTGTGTAGAAGTTAGACAGAAAATATGTTGAATCTTTTTATCTATATAATTGTTGAAAAAGTCATAACATAACCTTATGTATACATGTGGTTGATCAAACAAGTATATAACTAGCCATTGTATATCCAAAAATCCATTGACTACTGTGTAATACCAAGAAGGAAAATGTGAAGAATTAAGTTAAGAACCTTTTTTGACAAGGAGCTGAGCCAAATTTATAGACATTTAAATAATTTGTAAGAGTACTACATCATTATTCTTAATCTAGTGTAATGTGTACCTGTTTATAAAACAGTATTTAATTTGAAAATGTTAAATTGTGCACTTTAAACATGAACAAATTTACATTCCTAGCTAAAAATAACCTTATGATTTCATTTGCCTTATTAAACTTAACTGTATGATGGATCATATTTATATTGCAACACCAGTTAATAGAAAACTACTGAACCATCAACATTGAATGAGTTTAAAAGTATAAATATGTAATATGTCATCTGCTTGTTTATACATGCTACATATGCAATTATATAGGGTTACGTTTTAAATGTTCTACATAACAAGAAACATTTGTTTGTAGAAATGATTATGAATTTAAATCATATTTTTATTTCGTGTCATGCTTGGCTCATTTAAGTCTTCCAACAAACATTACTTGCTTTATGGTTATGTTTCCTTATACTTTATTTCTCTTGCTTTCTATATGTATTTGTTTCTATTGACGTCACACAGAACAGGAGAAGGGCGCTGTTTTAAAGGTTTTATATGGTAGTTATACTTTACCATTCAAGAACAGTGTTCTTAGTACGCTAAAGAAAAGGAAAATTGGAATAGTCTTTGCAAAAACGAAATTAACCGTCTGTTTTCTCATTGAGAATTTGACAAAATTGTGGAATATTTATTTTGAAACACTTAATGTCTGGGTCATTCTTATTTTTTTGGCGTGGTTCATCTCGATTAGATCAGTGATTGTAATATTTCCGTAAAATAAATATCTTTGTTCTTAATTGTCAATTATATATTATGGTGTTTGGATGTATAAATACTCATCCACGCCTGCTATTTTTATTATTGCCCCCTGCTATAGTTTTACTAAGATTTCTTACAATCTCTGTTTTTGCCCTGTGTTTGTTATATGTCAGTATTGTAATACTTAAGTCTTTACGTCGGGCCTTTTATAACAGTTTTTGTAAGAGTTCTTTTACTGCTTTGCCTATTATTTCCTATTCCGTAATTGTGATCCTTATTTATTGTTACAACCTCCGGTCTTTTTTATTTTTCTTATACCCCTATTTAATTATCATGATTTTACGTAATGGAAAGAAAATTATTAACAACACAACTTCTAGGATATCCACGTGCTTAAACAAACGTATTTGTAATGCCTCTACAGCCAGATTGTTTAACAAAAATGCGCGTGGATATCCACAAATTTTCCGTGCAATGCCAAAAAGTGACTAACCTGTTTTAGATTAACTTCACAAAATACTGTACGGTCAACAGTGAACGGGAGAGCTTTTTCGCTCTCCTTTTCCTGTGACATTACCTGAAAAACTCAAAACCTTATATATGTGGTAACTTGAACCCAACCTAAATGTGGTATTCAATATGTGGGACAGACAGGACGAGCGTATTACAAAAGAAATCAAGAACACCTTTACCGCTTTCGTAGACCTAAAAAATTCAAAAGTTTGATATATCAACATTTAGATAAGCATAATCACAATCTAAAATTTATTAAATTCCAACCACTTGAAACCGTTCAGAAACAACCAGGAGAATCACACAAGCAATTTGAAAAATCACGTGAAATTCGCGAATTATTTTGGATAAAAGACTAAAACTGCTTATCCTCTCGGTCTTAATGACAAAATATTAGGACACGGGAACATAACTAAAACTTCAATCGATGTCATTAATATTGTCGATAAACGACTTAGAAATAAAAGGTCTCATGGCAAACGCAAAACCGTAATCAACGTATTAAACATCGTATAAATTATACACTTGCTGATCTGTTATCTATAATAAAAATAATGGCAGACATCAAGTATTATGCAAACTGGGTCAGATACCAATAAGTAAATTATATGCTATTTTTCTGGAGTGTGATACAATTTCTTTTTAGCCCGATGTATGAATACACCCGTATTATTACAGCCTTTTGTCATCATAGGCTATTTCCTAGTATCGATAAACCTGAAAATCATAAACGGCATTTTCTTAAATTAAAATATATAAATAGAGGTATTGATTTTATTAACTTATCTAGTATATTCAATGACTCTACCATCCAAAGCCAAATACCTCCATATTTTGATAATATAGAACCACCTATTATTTCGTATTCTTATAAAAAACCAGCAGAAGTTTGATTTTTAATTATACGTCAGTTACATCAGACGTCAATATAGTAAATAATGTTCCTTCCACTTGAGATTGTGAAACATCTAGTTTTAGATATGTTCCCTATGGTCATGTCCTTACAGGAGACCTCAACATCGTCGAAGACCGTGAGGTCATAACTTTTCTTAAGAAAGGACCGAAATATCGTCCTCCATCTAAAATAGATTGGAAACAGTGTCGTAAGGTTATTAAAGACGCTCTGTCTGTCTACTGTAAAATTGGTGTAAACGTGAAAAATCTGATAAAAATCTCTAGACAGTTATTTGAATAAAATTATGAATACTGTTAATATTCGTATATCTCATTTTGAAAACAATTCTGAAATTAGTAATAGGGTCCATGATATTCCCATTTCCAGAATAAAAATAAACTCAAGTACTCATAAAGCGGTTTGTGTTCGTACCGGCAGATAAAGCAGCAAATAATGTAGTGGTGGTGTGACGCATATACTACACGGAAGTTCTCCAAAACGAAATTACAAATTCATCTACATTCAGGTCCGTACGCTCCACAGAGAGTCAAATTGTAAACAAGCATATCACTGCCACTACCCAGCTTAAAGCCTCTTCCGAACATTTTAAAGTCCCTACTATGTACTGGTTACCTAAATTGCACAAAAAACCATTTAAATTCCGTTTCATCTCCGCATCTAGTAAGTGTTCTACTAGCAATCTATCAGTTCTTCTAACTACCTCCTTACTACTATCAAAGAACTTGTTATTAACTTTTGTAATAAAGCTTATGAAAATAATGGTATTAATTATTTTTGGAGTGTTAAAAATTCTTTAGAGGTTTTAGATAAAATACATTCTGTTGACAGTTATGATTTTTCTACTCTCTATACTACACTTCCACACAATCTTATCAAGAAAAGTTTTCATATTTAATTAAATGGTCTTTTGAAAATCTCATTACAAATTTATTTGCTGTAACTCGTTTAAAGCCTTTTCTGTAACGAAAAGGAAAGTATGCTAGATACACTTACTGGAAATGTGAAGATATGATTGAAGCTTTAAATTTTCTCCTGGACAACATATATGTACGTTTCGGCGATAAAGTGTATCGACAAGTAGTAGGTATTCCTATGGGCACTAACTGCGCCCCTTTAATAGCAGATTTATTCCTGTATTGATATGAATCTCAGTTTATGACCAAACTCAGTAAAGACACGTCATTGTTACATTTGGTTGATACATTCAACAATACCTTCCGTTATCTAGATGATATTTTTTCGTTAAATAATCCAGAGTTCTCTAAATATACTACCGAAATTTACCCAATAGAACTTACTTTAACTAAATCTAACATAAACAGCAGTAGTTGTCCTTTTCTGGACTTGGACATTTCAATCTCTAAAGGAAAACTCCATACGAAAATTTACGACAAAAGAGACGATTTTTCATTCCCTATTGTTAATTTTCCTTTTTTAGACGGCGATGTTCCTTTGGCTCCATCATACGGTGTGTATATATCCCAACTCGTTCGTTATGCCCGTGTGTGTAGTGATGTCATAGATTTTAACGAACGTAATCAATGCATCACTAGTAAATTATTAAGTCAGGGATTTCGTTACCATAAATTACTTCGTACTATGAACATCAAAATTATTTACTTTCTCTATTGTAACTGTATACGTATACCTAACAACAAAATTATTTTATTTACCTGTGTTTAAAGTTATTGCAAATGGCTGATATTTTTGTTCGAGCATATTGTTTTTCTTAAATTGTTTAACATTTCATACCG
>CM029607.1:548196-682293 GCA_017311375.1 Mytilus coruscus
GAGTTAAACATTGTATGACTAGTGTTGTCTCTAATGTTTTCGATATTGCTATAGCATTTTCAAATGGCTTAATTTGTCGAAAGTACAACAGTTACATTCTTTAAATTAAATCTTCAAACGTTCTATTTGTTTGAAATTTCCTTAAACAAGAGGCTGTCAGATTTACAGTAAATTGGATTTTCCTGCATGAAAATGACATTTGCGAATCTGGAGCCCCAAAACTGGATCAAGTAAAAAACAATGTAAATGAATTTTGGTAGTGTTCAGAAATGGAAAGGCTACAATCAATCTAAGTGACAATTTTCGCTGCTTAAAAGTATAAATCTCAACAAAAATAAAAGCTAAAATCGTGTAAATCGCACTTGACCTTTATTTAGTCACCGGAAAGCTCATATCTCAATTTGCAAAGTTTTCGTCACAGCGTTTTCAAGTTATTGCACGGATACTGTTTGGCAGCCGCTAATTCGAACGCCATACATCAGCAAACTAATAACCGATATTTTCCTTTTGAACACTGGTTCGAAACTTATTCGTCATTTTACTGATTGTAACATTCTGATTGAGTGTGGATTTGGATGAAGGGTGTTGAATGCATAGTAGGAGCCGGTTACCAGTGGACGCATCATTTTGCTCACTTTGACAATTGCAATTCATTCAGTTTTTGGTTGTTTCCTATAGTTGCCTCTTTCTATCAATTTTCGAGATTTGAATATCGGTAAACTGTGTCGCCTTATTTATTTTACATGTATTATTGCCATTGTCGATCAAAGGTCACTCTTTACTCCTGAACGGTTTAAATGCATGACCAACACCATCCATCAGCTCTTTTGACACGAATAACGAATTCTCGTTGGAAAACCCGATTGATTTCGATGGATTCATGCTACCTTTATACAGTGAATTGCTGATTTTAAGCTGATATGAAATACTATTATTTTGTCTGACCCTTTAGCTGTATTACCAATATTAACAATTATTGGTCCCGTGATGCAGTTTAATTATCATATCATTAAACAAATATAGTATCTGTATAAATTTTACATACATTGTATTGTATATTTAATCTAATCTGCCACAACTGAATTTCGTTTAATGTTAAGAATAATATCATGTTATGAAGTCACACGTTAATATCCAATGATTTAAATTGACATCGCTGTTAAATGGTCGTATTGTTTCTCGTTAAAATGACTTTTCAAAATTTACCAAAGGCATTGCAATTTCAAGGTAGTGCTGATACTGAAAATGTCTGATGTTTTTTGTAGAGGATTCGTTGTCATCTTTCTGTCAAGATTGGAAAAACAATTACGAACTATTTGAAACCTTGCTGTACATTTTGACTTAACTACAATGTTTTCACAAATATTCATTCACAAGCCAACCACTTTATAAATTACACTCGCACTCTTCATATCACTGCCACACAAACACAATCCAATGTCTAATAAAGATGAAAGAATAGAAAAGTAACGTTTTCACACCAGGGAGAAAGTTACAAAAAAAATGGTCTCTTTTGTTTATTTTCAACTTTGTTGGAATTAAAACAATGCTGCAAGAAATTGACGTTTATGTTTGTTGGAATTGAAACAATGCTGCAAGAAATTTACGTTTATGTTAACAACAAAATTTCAAACTGTCAGGGTTACCAGTGAGAGAGAAAACAACAGATATGGAAAACAGTTGGTAATTTTTCACTAAAACAAAACAAATCATCGACAAACAGAATACAGAGATCGATATATTAATGAAATCCACAAAAACTGGTATCCAGCGAATAATAATGAATCCCTAGTAGCCATGAGTTATTCCCCTGATATGACTTTTTTACACTTTTTTTCGAGTGTTTGAAAACTATAATTGTTAAGTAAAAACTTTTAGCAGCAAAATGATCGACAGCAATACAATATATTTTTAAACAACAACAAACAAGCAACGTTTGTCAGAGCGTACCATATTTTGATTGGTCAAGTGTCTTTATGTCACTACAACTCAATAATTGCATTAACACAGGTGAGCAACACAATATAAGTGACACTTAACTTTAGAGCTTTACCTATCTGATTAAATATGACAGTGGAGTGTATTTTCAAACATTAAACTAAGCAAAAAATAATTCGACTGTTTTTTTATAATGTATGTTTTCTAGAAAGTAACGTCCTTGTATGGCGTAAGTTTAATATCGTCATATAAAATGAAAAGAACACTGGAAAAATTCCTTGCATCCAAAGCCTCCATCTTAATATTTTCATGAGGAAACGCTCAAACCTTAATATTTGAAAGACAGAAATGTATAAATATGTAGAAATATTAGAGCAATATAACCACAATTTAAAATGAAAAGATAAAAAAATACTTTAATGTTCATTTATCGTACTTTCTAATCAGGTTGATAAGGTATGTTTCTGATAAGAATTATTGCCCTTTAACGATATGTTTTAATAAGTTTAACGTTGTTGTTGTTGTTTTACAAGATTAATAATAAATAGACTAAATACTTTAAAAAGAAATATGATTAGTAAAATAAGATATCCATCAATGTCAATTAACTCTTTATGAAAGATAATCATGTCCAAGGCAAAATAATAACAGTTACCGAAAATTTTTATATAGGCAGTCACATAAACCATTATTGTTTGAAAGAATTTGTTTCCAAAATGATGTTTAATTCACATTTCAGTAGGTCAATATAAACATGTTTATCTCCATCAGATTGCTCTCTCTACAAAGGTTTAAACGATAACAGACGATATTTTCATTTTCCCATATTTTATTGTTTAAGTATTTGCGGCTATTTTGTTTGGCACACTGGATTATCTGACAAACCAGATACTGAAGGAAGAGTGTGCCAAAGTTCTGATCAAATTAACTCAAAGTAATGGAAATGTTTTATCCAAATTTAAGTTTACAAGTGATCACAAAAGCCATGTAGAGTAAAAGAGGACTTAACAAATATTAATTTTAACGTCATATAAAGACTTAATACTCGAATGAAAAGTGAAGATTTAAATAAAAATATAAATAAAAGTTTCGGTTTTGCACATTTAATGGCCATTAGAAAAGACATGAATTAAAAAAAAAACAAATAAACTTCATATCCACTATCACTGGCTTTCAGATTAAGGAGTGTGATGGACATAAATGTAGTGTGTATGACCTATAATGGTTTACTTTTACAAATTGTAACTTCGATGGAGAGTTGTCTCATTGGCACTCATACCACATCTTCTTATATCTATCTATGTTCTATTTTTGGCAGTCAACTGTCAACATTTCTCCATCATTAAAACAATTAATATATATACTGTAGAACCCGAGAGAGGATTTTGGTTCTGCGATTCTTTTTTTTTTTTACATCATAGTGAATTCAGATACATTTTACAGCATTTGGAGTATATCACTCTATTTATCATAACATTTACCATTTTTGAAATCAACAATGAAGTCCACAATGTTTTCTAATACAAGGATCACTAGGCGTCTCCGATCATAACTCATTATTCGATTCAGACATATCTTTTTTTTTTTCAATTTGACGTTTTGTCAAGATCATAGAATAGCCTTTATTTCATTTTGTCTCAGTAGCATGTTCCATCTTCAGACGTCTTCAATCATACCACATTCTTTGATTCAGACATATATTGTTTTTAAATTTGACGTTTTGTCAAGAACATAGGATATCCGTTACTTTTTTTTTTGTTTCAATAGGCTGTTGAATGTAGCACACGATTTTTACCCTCTATCATTTTACCAAAAACATCTATTGATAAGGCGATTTATAAAAACAAATCTATCTTTATTTCTGCTGTTCAAAAAATAAATCCAGTTGTAACTGTTTTACACAAGGAAATGACAATCAACATTTCATAATAGTCCTTTCATATATTCCTTTCTCAACCTTTTTGTTTTGTGTTTCTAAATGTACTTATGAAGAGTAACATAGATATATATGTTAATTAACAACTTCACGAAAATCGAATTATGATGTAAGCTTTAAATACTGACAATTTACAAATCCGCATTGTAGCTGTCAATTCACTAAGTTAAAATTGGCACATGATGCTTTGAAATATGTTTACGTACCTTATATTCTCTGGAACTTAAACCAACATATTACGTTTCCGGAATATATCATATTTATCACATCATTTCGACCATCCATGATATAATTAAGCATTTTTTTTTTTAATTCTTAAATCCTAGACAGATATCTTATGAACAGTTTGGTGTTGAGGTTTTTTATATAGAAATGGAACCTAATGCGATTGATTATAGTGGTTGTATGAGTGTACTATGTTACAGAAACATAACATTTTCAGGATTAACAGATTCTATTTAGAATCTGTCATGTATCATGACTAAGATATGTTCATGAGGTTACATCAGGTGTACTTGTCATACTTCACATATTCTAATCCAAGTATTTCGACAATTTTTTGATATTGAGGAACGAGACCCTGGTGAGATTTATGTAACATTCAAGAGTGGAGAGATAATATGGAGTCTAATTTTCCTCTAAAAGTCTGTACCACCAAAGGACATGTTGATGTGAAATCATTATGTACCTTCTCAGTGTTCAAAAATTCCTTTATATTGTTTGCACATTGATTCTTTTCATTATACCATCCAAATAATTATGGCTTCAAAGTACCGATACGCGATATGATGACATTAGATATACAGTGTTGAACACGTAATTTGAAATGGTAAATGTAGATCTAAATCAAGCCAATGAGTAAAATAACTAGATGCTTGCAAGAGCCTGTGTCGCTTACCTGTATCTACTGTGTTTTAGGAAATCATGTAAAATAAGGTTAAAATCTTAATTAATAGTATTGGATACCCTAATAATGACTGAGGCCAAGTTTGGTTTAACTTGGCCCAGTAGTTAAATTAAAAGCAGGTCATCCTATTTCAGTCTTACACTTGTTACTGAAGACCCCTTATCATTATTTAAATTAGTTTTCAAGTTGTGACCATTTGAAATTGTTTTTTTTACAATTTTCCTTAGACTTTTATAGTAAACCCCTATGTTCTATTTTTAGCAATCGCGGCCATGTTTGGTGGATGACAGGGTCATTGGATACATTTTTAAATCAAGATACCCTATTGAAAATTGTGGCTAAGTTTAATTCTATTTGGCTCAGTAGATTAAGTGGAGAATATTTTTGTAAAAGATAAAGGGGTCAATTGCCAATTCTGGTCATATTGACTTGTTTGTAGATCGTACTTTGTTGAACATTATTGCTGTTTACAGTTCATCTCTATCTATAAAAATATTTAAGATAGTAACCAAAAACTGCCAAATTTCCTTAAAATTACCAATTCATGGGCAGCAACCCAACAACGGGTTGTCTGATTCGTCTGAAAACTTCAAGACGGACAGATCTCAACCTAATAAACATTTTTACCCCATGTCAGATTTGATCTGAATGCTTTACACTACAAATTGCTCAGAGTCTGAAAAGACCATAGTTTGTGCTCGATCAGTAAGGTCGATCAAAGATTTTACTTGATAGGACTCGACATCATCTCGACAGTACTTAACTGTATTCGACTGTGGTCTCGGCTTTACTTAATAAGTCTGATTCAGTACTTCATAATCTTGGTATAGTCTGAAATAATCTCGACAAATGCTCGACCAGTCTCGACCTGTCTTTGCCTGTCTCGATCTGTCAGTCTTGACTGGTCTGAATCAGTCCATCTAACTCAATTATATATTGATCTTACAAAATTCCGGGTTATTTAGGATTTAACTAGTAGGTGAAAAAAAGCTACAATTTTCACTTCGGACTGAAATCAAATAGACAACTTTAAATTTTTTTTATTACTTTTTTAAATTAACTTGGATTTTCATCAAACTTTACAGCTATCTCAGTTATATATTGATCTTACAGAATGCCAGGTTGTTTTGTAGTTTGGTGTATTGCTGTCATATTTACGGATTTAATTAATAGGTAAAAAAAGCTAGAATTTTCAGTTAGGACTAAATTCAGATAGCCAACTTTAAATTTTTTCATAACTTTTTCAAATCACTTGGATTTTCATCAAAATCTACAGCTATCTCACTTATATATTGATCTTACAGAATGCCAGGTTGTTTTGGTAGTTTGGTTAATTGATGTCAAATTAAAATTAGTCAAAACTGAATTTTTTATTTTTTTTTACCGATTAATCAAATAATCAAATAAATAAATTTGCCAGCAATACACCGAACTACCAAACAACCTGGCACTCTGTTAGATCAATATATAACTGAAATAGCTGTATATTTTTTGTGAAAATCCAAGTTTATTTGGAATAGTTATAGAAATAATTTAAGGTGACTATCTGAATTTTCAGGCATAGATTACCTTAGCCGTATTGGGCACAACTCTTTGGAATTTTGGGTCCTCAATGCTCTTCAACTTTGTACTTGTTTTGGCTTTCTAACTATTTTGATCTGAGCGTCACTGATGAGTCTTATGTAGACGAAACACGCGTCTGCATAGATACCAACCCCCTATGAGTGCAATCAGTAAAAAGGCATTAAAATATCCGTAATTTGTGTCTTTATTCAGTAATATTTACGTAAAATTTTCTAATCATATGAAAAACTGGGCACACAGTGATATGATAGATTGATTATTGGTTGCTTAACGTCCAGTGGCAAATATTTAATGCATGTTCAGGGAGAGAAAATTAACAATAAATACAAAAGGTTGGTTCATTAATAGATTGTCCGGGATGAGGGACTGGAAAATGAGGATATATATGGGATATGGGATATGGGACAGAAATTACAACAGGCCACCTACGAATCTATCAAAGGGTTGTTTTAACAGTCCTTTACGTACAGAGTGTGTAGCACTCTGTCTCCAAGAGGCATATGAATTAACGTCCCCATTCCGACGGGACGTGGCTGCGTACTTGTACATCCATCACAGCCAAACGGACGCCCCACTTTGGCAAGAGTATTACTACCTATTGGCAGAAAACCTGTACTGATCATATGTCTATTCCTCAGTCACCCTTTTGAGTCGCATTCAGTGACAAAATGATTTCCTTCATTTATCAGAACTACAAAACAAATGAGGAACACTGACCATCGCGTTAAATGGAATAACTTTTCATAATATATGCAAAAGGCATAATGGTCCGGATTTCTTGTTTTCTTTCTTTGCCTCAGAAATTTGAATTGTTCCGCCAGACATTATAAAAATTGAATTCAAAGACTCCTTTCGTTCATCAATTATTCAGAATTGAACAAGAAATAGAGAGATCTTTGTATTCTGGTAGTACCGATTGATTGTTGGTTGTTTACCGTCCAGTGGCAAATATTTTATGCATGTTCAGAACGAGAACAAGTTAAACATAAATTCAATAGGTAGGTCTTACAATAGAGGCCGTCCGGGATGAAGGTCGGGAAAATGAGGTTACATTGGATAAGGACAGATATTTGGCCTGTGGTGACCATATTTCTAATCCCTAGTCACCCTTGGAGGGGGGGGGTCTCGAGAAACCCAATTGAAAATAACAGTCCGAACCATTCAAGCTCTCAATGTTACACGATTCTTATCGAAAATGAAGCCTCACAATTATCAAGAATGGTTTATAAACGGAGAACTGTTCTGGACAGGTAATGAACGTTAATCCGTAACAAATAAGACTATTAATCGTAACACCGTAATTTTGGTCCAAAATTCGTAACAATTACGGGAAAATCGTAATGGTTGGCATCCATGGCGTCTGGCGTATCAAATTATAAGCCTAGTACCTTTGATAACTATTTACACCACTGGGTCGATGCCACTGCTGGTGGACGTTTCGTCCGGAAGGGTATCAACAGCCCAGTAGTCAGCACTTCGGTGTTGACATGAATATCAATTATATGGTCATTTTATAAATTTACTGTTTGCAAAAGTATGAATTATTCGAAATACTAATGATTTTCTTATCCCAGGCATAGATTACCTTAGCCGTATTTGGCACAACTTTTTGGAATTTTGGGTCCTCAATGCTCTTCAACTTTGTACTTGTTTTGGCTTTCTAACTATTTTGATCTGAGCGTCACTGATGAGTCTTATGTAGACGAAACGCGCGTCTGGTGTATCAAATTATAAGCCTGGTACCTTTGATAACTATTTACACCACTGGGTCGATGCCACTGCTGGTGGACGTTTCGTCCGGAAGGGTATCAACAGCCCAGTAGTCAGCACTTCGGTGTTGACATGAATATCAATTATATGATCATTTTCATAAATTTACTGTTTGCAAAAGTATGAATTATTCGAAATACTAAGGATTTTCTTATCCCAGGCATAGATTACCTTATCCGTATTTGGCACTTCTTTTTGGAATTTTGGGTCCTCAATACTCTTCAACTTTGTACTTGTTTTGGCTTTCTAACTATTTTGATCTGAGCGTCACTGATGAGTCTTATGTAGATGAAACGCGCGTCTGGCTTATCAAATTATAAGCCTGGTACATTTGATAACTATTTACACCACTGGGTCGATGCCACGGCTGGTGGACGTTTCGTTCCCGAGGGTATCACCAGCCCAGTAGTCAACACTTCGGTGTTGACATGAATATCAATTATATGGTCATTTTCATAACTTTACTGTTGGCAAAAGTATGAATTATTCGAATTACTAATGATTTTCTTATCATAGATTACCTTAACCGTATTTGGCACAATTTTTTGTAATTTTTGGTCCTCAATGCTCTTCAACTTTGTACTTGTTTTGGCTTTCTAACTATTTTGATCTGAGCGTCGCTGATGAGTCTTATGTAGCCGAAACGCGAGTCTGGCTTATCAAATTATCAGCCTGGTACATTTGATAACTATTTACACCACTGGGTCGATGCCGCTGCTGGTGGACGTTTCGTCCCCGAGGGTATCACCAGCCCAGTAGTCAGCACTTCGGTGTTGACATGAATATCAATTATATGGTCATTTTCATAACTTTACTGTTGGCAAAAGTATGAATTATTCGAAATACTAAGGATTGTCTTATCATAGATTACCTTACCTGTATTTGGTACAACTTTTTGGAATTTTGGGTCCTCAATGCTCTTCAACTTTGGCTTTCTAACTATTTTGATCTGAGCTTCACTGATGAGTCTATGTAGACGAAACGCGCGTCTGGCTTATCAAATTATAAGCCTGGTACATTCGATAACTATTTACACCACTGGGTCGATGCCACTGCTGGTGGACGTTTCGTCCCCGAGGGTATCACCAGCCCAGTAGTCAGCTAATTCCAATGAGGACTTTACGAATTCAGATATATTTTGACATTCTAAATACCCTTCTGACATACCTAAACCATCATCTAGATAAAACAAACTATATCTACACCGTTTTCACGCCAGTATTTAACCATAGGTCGTAAACATTTTGTAAAATTGTAAGGTGCTGAACTCAAACCAAAAGCTAAAACTGAAATACAATTAAACTTTCCGTTCCAAGAGAACCCTAAATATGTATGTTGCTCTTTGCAGATGTCCAAATGAAAATATCCAGATTTTAAATCAAATTTAATTAGGTATATATCTTTCTTAAAAAAATGTTGAACAACTTTCCAATCTACGATTTTTTTTTTTTTTATTTTTCAAAACGTATGAATCCAATTCAGATAGATCTAATATCAATCTCTTTTTCCCGGACTTTTGATTGGCAACACTTAATGGATTTACTACAAAAGGCTGGAATGGTACTTCGTGTACGCATCCGTTTTTCGAAAGTTCGAGCACAGCTTCGTTTACAAAATCAGTATTATCAACTGCAGATTTATTATTGCAGCATTTCATAGGAGGTGGTAAACTCACAAAAGGAATCATATAACCTGATTTTATAGTATTACTTATAAATTTGCTTGCTCCAATGTGCTCCCAAAAAGTTACATTTTTAGAAAAACTACGTTTGACGCCTTTTGGCGAATTTGGAAAAATCAACTTTATCAAAATACTTATCATGTGCCCATGCAACAAATATTCATCTACTAATTAAGATACTTATCTTTTATCTTATGTTGCTGGGTTGTTCCTTGGTGTAAATTGCTTGTGTAAATTGCTTGCTGCCTCTATTGGGACAGTTTGTCCTCCAGTGTCCAAATTGGTGGCATTCATAACACATGTCATAGGAAGTCGCCGAGAGGCGACTGTTCCTCCGAAAGGGCGACTGGTTGTACTGTTGAAGAGGCATATCTGCAGTATTAGTAGGAGGTCTGAAAACAGCAGCTGACGGCTAAGCGTAAGGTTTAGTACGACTTTTCTTCTCCTTGATGGTTTTGAGAGCTCTACTTTCAGCTTGTCGGAGTCTTTTCTCGTCATCTGAATCTGATGCTATTTCGTCACTCTCGTACTCACGAACTGTGGTCCAACCAGCAGGAGATTTATCGGCTATTCTGATGAGCTTATTTCTTTTGTTCAACTTTAAGATAAGTCCAGAAATTAAATTTATAGAAACAAAATCTTCCTTCGAAAAACGTTTTTGCAGCTTATGTAGGTCAGCAAGGACTTCGGAATTGAAAGTAAATTGGATTTGATTACCTTCACTCTTTAGTTTCACGGACGCTTCCTTTTTCAACTTAGTGGCTAAGGAGTCGTTGCCGGACACTAACTCGTTCTTCAGTGCAGATATTTTAGAATCGAAGTACGAAGTAAACAGTTGAAAAGTGCTGTCACTTATTTGTTGCTGTGGCGCTGTTTGCTGGGTTGCTGTCGACGGTACTGGTATAGGCAAATTAGGAAATGCAGCTTCTCTGTTAAGAACTAAAGGAGTTGTAGTGTAGTAGTAATTCGTCTTCATCTTCGGAACGGTGGTCTGTCGTGGTTAATACAGGCAAGGCAGTAGTACGGAGTATGCTACTCAGCGTAAGGCAGAACTTCGAATAATAACATTATAAATTACATTTAATTTATATCAAACAGCAAGCACGAGAAACACGAGCCAAAATCATACGATACATAGAATACCTGTTTTAAATTCGCAATGCGACGAATTTCATCCAATGGAATACATTGTAAACATTACAGGTATTCTAAAAACATGTGTTGATGTAAACAAACACACGTGTTTTACCAAAACAAATACATGTGTTTCCGTACTATTATTAAATATATTTATGTTCTATTTCGCCAGACTTAAACGAACATAAATTATTTATGCCATAAAACTCGACACATGTATCAGAAATTAGCTCTCCTTGTGAGGGTAGCATACTTTCGAAAGTAACAAAGAAAGAAAAAGGAGGGATCAAATGCTAAGGTTTTTAGAAACTGTTAATTTTTCGGATATGTTTTCCTGAACATACCCATTTTTTGCAGTTTCAGATGCCCATCTTCCATGTTTCTTGAATAACCTGTCATTTATACCAGCAGCGGCCGCAGCCGTCGCATCACCTGCTCTCAAACTGTGTAAACCCAAATTAGATTTTTCTAGACCTTAAGATCAAAGAGCGTCTAACAACAACTCTCTAGCCCTTGTATAAGATAGAGGAGTAATTCCTCTTAATACATAAGTGTTTGTTTTCTTACGAAAAGTTACTGCTCTAAAAATGAATTCGTTAGAATCGATTGCTATGTTAGCTTGTGATAAATATGTGTGTTACATAGATACCAGACATGTTATAGAACTAGTCTTCGAAATCAATACTCTACTACCTTCTCCGTTTGGTCAGTCTTACTTTTTTCGATAAATAAAGACATATAAGTAGGATACAACTGTATATCTGATCTTTTCAAATTAACAAGTTCGGAAAATCTTAAAAATCCTGCATAACTTGTAAGACACATGCAGGCGATTCTTCTATGATTTAAAGTACTGAATTTGTTACCGTATTTTTGTACAATCTGGTACAGAATTTCAGGTGTAATGCCCGATTGACCTATGAACTTCTTCTTTAATAGATGTACATAAAAAAGAATTACAAGGATCGGCAAATCCAGCTAGTTTATGTGACCAACTAATTGCATAGTAAGCTCCTTCAACTATAGATGCGGATTTGTGTTTTTTACATAAATGAATCAGGTATAACGAAACATCATAGTCTGATGCTGGTAAAGAATTAAGATGAAATGAATTACACCATCTACAAAAATTGTTAAAGGCGTACCTGTACTTCTTCCGAGTGTTTTCAGCTCTAGAGTGTAGACAAAGTTCTGGAAGACACTTTGCTAAATTTTGTAATGGCTGGTGTGGTGAAAGAATTTCTGATGACCACCTACCAACGCTGAAAATGTAAAAATTCAAACAGATAGTAAATAAAAAGTATGTAATACACCTTGTTCCGTACTATAGCCTTGTCAGATTTCTAAAAAAAAGACCTCGCTATCATTTCTATAGCCTTGTCAACATGTTTCATGTCTATGTCACAGTAAAACAAAAACATTTATCTACAATGTGCTTAGCCTAACAGCTAAAATATCAGAATTTAAATTCTTAGAGCCAAAAATAGAATTCTTGTTGTTCCCTTGAAGAAATATGCATTGTTTACTGGAAAATTCAATTACTTCCAATACATAATGACGAAATTTCATGTTTCTTCTAAATAATAAAGTCCAAAGCGATGAAGACGGCCATTTTTGGTACTATCAGGGTACCTTCGGCTTTACAGTGTACTAAATGATTTATACTGTTAGTAACTAAATCAATTGGAGGGACTATCCAATTATTTTCATTTTTCCAATTTTGTGTAAAAGCATCAATAACTTCACTCCCGGGATTCCAAAATTTTGAATTAAATCGCTTCAATTTTGTATTAGCAAAATTGGCAAATCTATCAACAGTATAAGGACCCCATAAATTATCCATGAATTCAAAAAAACTCCGGAGATGTTTGCCAGTCATCTATATCTATCATTTTAGACAAAAAATCAGCTCAACAATTTTCTGATCTAGGTACCAATATTGGATGTACAATGACTCCTTCCTTCGAACAAAATTTTAAAATGTCATATGCAAAACACTGTAAATGCATCTTATTTTTACACAGTTTTGATTATCGGTGTGCCATTTGACAGTACTGTTTTTTAAAACAGATTTGAATGAATACAAAGCTAATTGAATAGCCCTTAGTTCTCGCCAAGTTGAACTCATGTTTTTCTCATATTCGCTCCATGTGGAATGAAAACCTTTTTTCATTCAACCCTACAGTAAAAGCACCTGCGGCTACATTACTAGCATCTGATTACACCACTATATGTTTGGTAAGGTGTCATTCACAAAATTCTTCTGATTAAGATTTGTCAAACTGTCTGACCAAAATCTAAACTCTGCTAATACACACTCAGTGTAAGCAATATTTAAATTACCATCCCATGATTTTCTGTTCTCAATTGCAAAATATAAATGCCTTGTCATAAGGCTTGTGACATTGCCCATAACTTGAGACATAGAAATAATTCTACCTGTGAATTGTGCGACCTGACGAGCACTTATAATGGGAAATTCATTCAAAATATTGTCAAGCGATTCTTTTGCATCATTTAATCTACGTTCAGACACTGCTAAACTAAAGTTTTTCGAATCCCATATTAATCCAAGCCATTCAAAACACTGAACTGGATCAAAAATAGATTTTTGTTCATTTATCAAAAATCCAGCTAATTCCAATGAGGACTTTACGAATTCAGATATATTTTGACATTCTAAATACCCTTCTGGCATACCTAAACCATCATCTAGATAAAGCACTATATCTACACTGTTTTCACGCCAGTATTTAATCATAGGTCGTAAACATTTTGTAAAAATGTAAGGCGCTGAACTCAAACCAAAAGCTAAAACTGAAAAACAATAAAACTTTCCGTTCCAAGAGAACCCTTAATATGTATGTTGCTCTTTGCAGATGTCCAAATAAAAATATCCAGATTTTAAATCAAATGTAATTAGGTATATATCTTTCTTAAAAAATGTTGCAACTTTCCAATCTACGAGTTTTATTTTATTTTTCAAAACGTATAAATTCAATTTAGATAGATCAAATATCAATCTCTTTTTCCCGGACTTTTGAATGGCAACCCTTAATGGATTTGCTACAAAAGGCTGGAATGGTACTTCGTGTACGCATCCGTTTTTCGAAAGTTCGAGCACAGCTTCGTTTACATTATCAGTATTATCAACTGCAGATTTATTATTGCAGAATTTCATAGGAGGTGGCCCCCAAGGGTGACTGGGGAATAGAAGTATGGTCACCATTGGTCTTCCTCCGACCGGCAGTAAAACCCTTGCTAAAGTGGGGCGTCCGTTTGGCTGTGCGGGATGTACAAATTTGCAGCCACGTCCGTTCAGAATGGGGACGTTGAATCCGATGCCTCGTGTAAAGAGAGTGCCACGCTCTTTGCACGTTAAGAACCCTTGCAACAACTCTTTGAGGGGTCCGTAGGTGACCTGTTGCAAGGCAAAATTTCTGTCCCTATCCAATATACCCTCATTTCCCGTGGCAGTCCAAATTTCTCAGACCTTAATCCCGGATATCTCTATTACAGAACCTACCTATTGTATTTGTTAATTGTGTTCTTGTCCTGAATATGCATGAAATATTTGCCACTGGACGTTAAGCAACCAACAATCAATCAATCAATCATAGGAGGTGGTAAACTCACAAAATGAATCATATAACCTGATTTTATAGTATTAATTATAAATTTGCTTGCTCCAATGTGCTCCCAAAACGCTACATTTTTAGATAAACTACTTTTGACGCCTTTGGCGAATTTGGAAAAATCAACAAAAATTCACATTCACATATGTCACATTCACATATGTCACATTTGTTTTGTCATATGTCCTTGGAGAAATGCATCATTGATGTATTTTAAATTATTGGTGCGGACGTGAAATATAAATGGTTGGTTCCAGTGAAAAAATAATCGTGCAGCTGTTAAAATACATTCATATTTAGGAACAGACGAATAAAAAACAATGATGTACATTAAAGTCTACTGAAATTAACTGGAAGTGGGGCGGAGTTGCTGTTATTTCGGAGGATATAAACAGCAGAATACAAGTGACACATAAATATTCAAAAGTTGTTCTATTTTTCTAACCATTCGTATAGAATCGTTTTATTTCGAGGACAGATTAAGATATAGGCCATAGATAAATAATAAAATTAAAAGAATAATCTTTATTGTAAAAAGTCAAATCCCAACAGGTTAAAATGCAAAAATTATTATTACATAAAAAGCATAAAACACATGAAAAAAAGTTCTGAACGAGGCAAGTTAATAATATGAAAATGGGTTTCAAAAAGATGCTCTAAAATATATTTTCAATTTGAACCATCACAACCCAACCGGCAAAAAGAAGTAAACCAAGAACAACATGTCTTTAGCCTTAGCAAATTTTCTCTGAAATTTCATATATATAGGTGTCAGACCACCAATTCACTCCCTCTAATTTAGAACGTAAAAGTAGCCCTACTCTGACACAAAATAGTGCTTTTGATGTCATAGTTTACTTGAACAAACCAACACATTTGCAGAAATGAAACGTTTAGTAAAAGAGTTGTTTTGTTGTCGCAAATTAAATTTAAGCGGTGATCATATTTAGACCATTTTGGGCCAAAATTTACTAGTCTATATGTTATATTGAACTTTTAAGAAAGCATTGTAGTCATTCCATAAAATAAATCATAATTGATTAAGTTGAAAGTGTATTCAGTAGATAACACACAAACACATACAATTTATTTCGTATGACTCAATGCAAAAACAAATCTGAATTCGAATGAACTAATTAATGTTCATTTATGTTCGTTTCGTTTTTACGTCAAAAAAATCAACCTTTCCGTCATTTATATTACAACATTTCCTTCATTTATATTACAAACATGCAGAATATTTTCTTGTTTGTTAAAATAAATTCAAACAAGAACAGTTTTTCTTATTCGGATTTCTTATTTTTTAATTTTCCATATTGAAATATTTATGGAACAAATGAATGTTCAAATGTATTAAAATGCCTATAAAATAATATTCGAACAACATTAATCAAATACAAACGTCGAGAAAAATTCAAGTTACATTTTCAAAATCAATTATAATCTTTCTGTAATTTTGATTTAAATTAAGTTAGATTGATAGTAAAGAAAACAAAAATAAATAGAAGTTATTTGGAATGACTAAATACACAAACAGATCCGAGTCCGAACAAACTCATTGTCTGATAGAATTATTCATGTTTATTTTCATTCTTTTTTACGTCAAAAAGAAAAGCATCATAATCGTTACATACAAGCAGAATTTTGTCTTTTTTGTCAAAATAAATTCCCCACGGCATATCCAATCCATC
Source organism: Mytilus coruscus (assembly GCA_017311375.1). NCBI lineage: Eukaryota > Metazoa > Mollusca > Bivalvia > Mytilida > Mytilidae > Mytilus > Mytilus coruscus. The sequence continues at coordinate 564,476 of CM029607.1, forward strand.
TGATTTAGTAAGAAGTTCTCTATGATGTTTACCATCATCGGATACAACTAATACAGTGTGGGAATAAATATCAGTCATATAGACATTCCCCTCATCATCTGTTGTCACAGTACGTAAATCTTTAAATTTATCCTTTTTAAACTTCCAAATTAACTCTCCATCTAACGAGCAGTGGTATATTGATATGTCGTCTAAACAAACAAACCTGTCTCTGTCTACTGTAATGTCGGTGATACCGTCTGAAGGTAAAGGTATAGTACGTATTACTTTACCTGTCAGGTCCATCACATGTATTATACTTATGCCTATGCGTTGTCAGTTTTTGTTTGACTTATCAATTTGAATGTCTACCTGTTACCTTCCACCTCTTTTTATTAAATTAATTAATCACAATGTTGTATTTGTAGATTCAACATTGCAATGATCGCAATATGATACACCCAATTTGAAACTGTTTTCTTTCAATTTCTTTTGCGTTATCACATCAAATAGCATAACCAGTTAAAATGCTTCATCTTTACCTAACAAAGAAATCCCAAAAATTAAAAGTTACTATTTACTACCCTATAAAAATATGTGGTATGATTGCCAATGAGACAACTCTCCACAAGAGTTCATTTGCTTTTCTCGTTTTGTTATTATAATTTGAAAAAATTGACTTTCATTAACTTGATCTGTCCTATTATTAACATGCAGGAAAAGTTGTGAAACCATACCAACATGTACGTTTTCAGTCACTGTTTACCATGCTAATTTTGCATTTACACTGAATTAAACGTATATGAATTTATAAATGCATCTACATTACAAATATAGCTAGATTGAAATTCATGATATACTGCTATATAACGAATTACACTTTAAGACAGCTGTGGCATATCTTAAAATATCTAGTCCTTCATCATTCATAATAATTTGACGGAAATAGCTCTAATATGAAAAACAGTTTAACCAAACACTGCATTTATAAAATGACAAATTGACTGTATCATTTTTAAAATGAATTTTTCAATATGTTTAAAATGATTCCGTTAGAAACTACCTGTTTCTGTGTTTTACTTACCAACAATTTCAGCTCTAGTGTTTGTCTCCCCAACACGAATAGCTGAAAGCTTGCCTGCCTTTTTAACTCCAACTTCACGATCCATCTCACTATTTTCTTCTGAAAGTAATACAAAAAATTGGCGTACTTTGCTATACAGGTCAAATATTGTCATTCGGTAGTACTTTTTCTTTAATTTTCTACGCTTTTCATGTTTTTTTTATCATGGTATTTTTAATAAGAAGATATGGAATGATTGCCAATGAGACAACTCTGCACAAGAGACAAAATGACACATAAATTATCAACTATAGGTCAACGTACGGCCTTCACCAATGAGTAAAACCCATACGGCATAGTCAGCTATAAATAGCCCCGAAATGACAAAGTTAAACAATTAAAACGAGAAAACTAACGTCCTGATGTATGTACAAAATAATGAACGAAAAACAAATATGAAATAAAGCAACAAACAACAACCACTGAATTACAGGCTCCCGAAATAGGACAGGCACATACAGAATGTGGCGGGGTTAAACTAACATTGGACAGTGATGTAAAAGTACAGCATAAGATCAAACTATAAAAATCAGTTGAAAAGGGTTTAACTCATCAGATCGATACAAAGCAGTAATACATCTAACAAAAACACAGAATGGACGTGGCAGGGTACTTATACATCCCGACAACAAAAACAAAAATACGCTAAGTAGAGATCTAAGAGTACTCGCAATTACTGACAGCTAGTTCAAAGCCAATAAGAACTAATAAAATAAATCATGCATCTAAGACTAACATATCATTCAGTACACTTCCAAAATCAAACAGATTTAGTGTAAAGACGTCATTAACAGAGAAAAACTTGACCTTGTGCAATGCCAATATACAGGTATCGACAGATTGTAGATCCATGGATGCACATATGTATTTAAAAATAATATTTAATTTGATTTTAATTTACCGATAACAAAATCAATATTAATACCAATTAAAACAATATTCAAAGATCTAATTATAGTGTTGAATTGATAACATTTTAGAATGATTTTATTTAAAGGATCGATAAGATACCAGGCTCGGTTAACAACATCTTGTCTGTTTTTATCCATTTATGTCTTTTACTTCAAACCGAATAAAGATCATAAGCATCTTTTTTTTGTATACTTCATTGGTGTTTGTGTACTGTCAATGAAAATTGGGCATGCATATTTAGGACGAGAACATATTATCACTAAATCCAAAATATTTTGGAAAGTGCCTTCGATAAACGGTTCTATTATTGACTAGCAGAGGACAATGAGGGTGTGTTAGATAGTGGAAAATGTGTGCACACCAACGTATCTCAAATCAGCAAAAAGCTTACCAGTAAGACTTTTTCCACGATGCTTCGAATTAAATGTCCAAATTCTGACTGGACTTAGTTTTCGAATGTATTTTTGAAGAGTTCTTACATGAAGCCGTCCCGGACAACTAAACGGACGTATTTAATCATTATTTATTTTTACTAACGGATTTAAGATGTTAAGGAGCATGCATAAAATGTATTTAACTTCAAAATTGCCATCCTCTATCATTATAATAACCATATTATACCTGGTTCGACGAATATCATATATTTAATCCATCGTTAGCCAAACATATTAACTAAAACGCACTGAACAGTTTCAAACTTTTTCAACAAATAAATCATGTAAATTGTTAATGAAATGGTGAGCCATTAACCTTACGGTATAATACCATCAAATTAAAAGAAAAAATAGTACCGTTAGGCTCATAAGTCATACTTGACTGTTCCTCTGAAAAATTGGAGTGTTTGCCTTCTTCCTTGATATTCAGTTTTTGACGCAATTCCGCTAACACTCCTGTTAAAAAAAACTTAAAATTAAAAGCAGGGATCCTTGTGTTTAAATATCCATGTATATGATTGCCGAGTGTAAAGTACATTACCATACACCAAAGTATATACAGATGAGTATTAAGACGAGGTAAAGCAGAAAAGTGACGAAGTTAACTTTCGGTTAATAATAATAATAATAATAATAATAATAATTTATTGTAAACAGTTGTAAGAATTTGTTTGACTAAGAATCATTTTCAAAAATGTCATTCGATTTTTAAAAAGCATAGCATACATCCTTCTGCCAATTGTTATATGTCTTGAGTATTCGGCGTTTGAACAATAGTTATAAATTTTAACGTAGTATGAAGATGATATCTTAAACAGGTCCTTGTTCTGCGGCCAAATGAACTGCACCGTTAACTTGTACATATATACAGTAACCTGAGATCATCCCGGTTTTTGGTGGGGTTTGTGTTTCTCAGTCTTTAGTTTTCTGTGTTGGGTTTTTTTGTACTGTTGTTTTTTTTTTATTCTTTTTTCGTTTTTTCTCATGGCATTGTCTGTTTGATTTCGACTGATGTGTTCGGATATCCTTTTTGTATATTTCGACACCTTAAGTACACATCAAGAATTTAAAATACAAATAGTCACAAGAAACCTATGCACTGTTCTCTCTGAATGGGATCTATATACAGTATATATGTCCCTTTCTTTTCATGTCTGGTTAAACTTACTATCAAAAATAGTTTTCATCTTTTCATCATAAACAGCTGTTCTAATTGTTGACGGTGTTGTTACATGTTCTATGATCATTTCAGCACTCGTATTTCCTGAAGTAACAAAAGCACTGATTTGATCATGTTTCATTTCAGCGCACCTTAGTATATATATATATATATATAGAAGTCTATAAAAAGGACCAACCAGCAAATTTACTATGTACCGGATCGTCTAGAATAGACGATACTGTGCAGATAAGGAAAAATTATATAAGTCTAAAATTTGCACAACGATACTAATATAAGATGGTATTATACGAAGATGTTGTTATTAAATCGTGTTGACAAATATTTCGGCTTAACAAATAGCCTTCTTCAGTGTCAATGAGTTTAACAATACTGATTGTAGGTTAAAATAGATCAATAATACAGGTAAGTTTTAATCTATTGATTTTAATCCATAATCTCGAACATCATAATATAAACAAAACTCGATACTCTAATATACGTGACTGTGTATATTTACATTCCAAAATGAGTGAAAACAAAACTTAGTATTTCTTATTGATGCCGTTTGGATGATGTACATTTAGTTCCTTTATCCAAAAGCTTTCCTAACCTGTCGCTGGGCATCACTCCAGTGAATGTTGTGTTCAATCACTAGGATTTTCATGCGATTAAAGTCATCAAGTTTGTGACCTGATTGTCTGAAATGCTGAGAAACTGGGAGAAGTGGCTTCTTAGAGATATCACTCCTATGGCCATTGAGGCGTTTGTGGAAAGGCTGCTTTGACTCACCAACATATTGGAGGCCACAAACCGAACATTCCAGTATGTAAATAACGTTCATACTTTTGCAAGTAACATTGCAAAATATCTTATAGTTATTTTCGGTTGCCTTACTGTGAAATGTTGATGAATGCTGCATCTGTAGGCAGCATTTGCAGCGTTTTTCCTCACACGAACGACATTCTCCAGAAGAACTTCTATTATCAGTCACTTCAGCCCGCACTAGCAGGTTCCGCAGACTGTTGGGTTGCCTAAAAGCTATCATGGGAGGCTCAGGAAAAATCTTGGATAGTTTGGAATTCTTTTCGACTGTTTTCCAATGCTCACGAATGACACTAAAGCTGTTTTTGAGGATGGGTGGTAAGTGAGGACACATGGAGTCCTTTTATTTTTCTTTTATCTTTGTATTCTAAAAGTTTACTCCTAGGAATTGATTCCGCTTTCTGAAAACTTTTTGATATTTCTGTGTTTGTATCCCTGCTCTTCAAGCGGGTTTCAAGTTGACGTAATTGTTTTTGGTTGTTTCTGTGTTGGAACATATTCGCTTGACTCTTAGTGCCTGACTGTACGGGATGCTCTTAGTCAGATGAGGAGGATGGCAACTTTTAGGGACAGATATTGATGAGTGTCAGTAGGTTTAGAATATAGATCTGTGGATATGATGCCATCTGTGAGCGAGCTGGAAGTATCGAGGAAGGCGATTTTGGAAACCAGAAAATCCAAAACCGGGCAGATTTTATCTTTACCTAAAATTCACAAGGCCAATAACCCCGGAAGACCTATAGTTTCAGCGAACGGTCATCCGACGGAAAAATATCGGAATTCGTTGACTTCCATCTTCGTCAACATGTTGAAGACTTACCATCTCACATTAAAGATACAACCGATTATCTTAGAAAATGCAGGCCTTAAATCCACTTCCTCCGACACGACACTTGTTTCTATGGATGTCACCTCCTCTACACAAATATTCCACATGCAGATGGCATTGATGCATGTAAAGAAGTTTGGAATTCCAGACCAGTGAAACATCCACCTACTGAATGCCTGGTCAAAATGCTCACGCTGGTACTAAAGAAAAACAACTTCACTTTTGATGGAGATCATTATTTGCAAGTTAATGGAACTGCTATGGGCACCAAATGGCTCCTTCATATGCCAACATATTCATGGGCAAATTAGAAAAACAACTTATTGAATCTTCCATCGAAAACCGCTTTCCTGGTTTAGATTTATAGATGATGTGGATATGAAATGGAATAAAAGTGACGAGGATTTAGATACTTTCATCACTCATGCCAACAACATACATCCAAGTATCAAATTTACTCATGAGAAATCTAAATCCAAAATCGCCTTCCTCGATACTTCCAGCTCGCTCACAGATGGCATCATATCCACAGATCTATATTCTAAACCTACTGACACTCATCAATATCTGTCCCCAAAAGTTGCCATCCTCCTCATCTGACTAAGAGCATCCCGTACAGTCAGGCACTAAGAGTCAAGCGAATATGTTCCAACACAGAAACAACCAAAAACAATTACGTCAACTTGAAACCCGCTTGAAGAGCAGGGATACAAACACAGAAATATCAAAAACGTTTTCAGAAAGCGGAAGCAATTCCTAGGAGTAAACTTTTAGAATACAAAGATAAAAGAAAAATAAAAGGACTCCATGTGTCCTCACTTACCACCCATCCCTCAAAAACAGCTTTAGTGTCATTCGTGAGCATTGGAAAACAGTCGAAAAGAATTCCAAACTATCCAAGATTTTTCCTGAGCCTCCCATGATAGCTTTTAGGCAACCCAACAGTCTGCGGAACCTGCTAGTGCGGGCTGAAGTGACTGATAATAGAAGTTCTTCTGGAGAATGTCGTTCGTGTGAGGAAAACGCTGCAAATGCTGCCTACAGATGCAGCATTCATCAACATTTCACAGTAAGGCAACCGAAAATAACTATAAGATATTTTGCAATGTTACTTGCAAAAGTATGAACGTTATTTACATACTGGAATGTTCGGTTTGTGGCCTCCAATATGTTGGTGAGTCAAAGCAGCCTTTCCACAAACGCCTCAATGGCCATAGGAGTGATATCTCTAAGAAGCCACTTCTCCCAGTTTCTCAGCATTTCAGACAATCAGGTCACAAACTTGATGACTTTAATCGCATGAAAATCCTAGTGATTGAACAGAACATTCACTGGAGTGATGCCCAGCGACAGGTTAGGAAAGCTTTTGGATAAAGGAACTAAATGTACATCATCCAAACGGCATCAATAAGAAATACTAAGTTTTGTTTTCACTCATTTTGGAATGTAAATATACACAGTCACGTATATTAGAGTATCGAGTTTTGTTTATATTATGATGTTCGAGATTATGGATTAAAATCAATAGATTAAAACTTACCTGTATTATTGATCTATTTTTAACCTACAATCAGTATTGTTAAACTCATTGACACTGAAGAAGGCTATTTGTTAAGCCGAAATATTTGTCAACACGATTTAATAACAACATCTTCGTATAATACCATCTTATATTAGTATCGTTGTGCAAATTTTAGACTTATATATATATATATATATATATATATATCTACTTTTGCTCCTTAAACTAATAGAGACTGGATTGATATCGAATAACACAACAAATAAGAGAGGCGAGTTAAAGAGCCGTGGCAATATATACAATTTTGAAACAAAATACAAAAAGGTCAATTTAGTAAAAAGTAAAATCACAAAAATACCGAACTCCGAGGAAAATTCATAACAGAAAGTCCCTAATCAAATGGCGAAATCAAAAGCTCAAACACATCAAACGAATGGATAGCAACTGTCATATTTCTGTCATATTTCTTACTTGGTACAGGCATTTTATGTAGAAAATGCTGGATTATACCTGGTTTTATAGCTAGCTAAACCTCTCACTTGTATGATAGTGGCTAGTAATTGATACATTTATTAAAATATTTGTTAAATTGAAAAAGATAAATTTCATTTCTGCATCATTTGCTTATTCACCAAATATCTTAATTTATCATCTTCTGTTTCCCAGGTCCAGTTTAAATGTCCAACCAATCATCCAGGTTGATCATATTTCTTGCCGAACCTACCTTTTTGTATATATTATTTATTTGTTCTAGTCCTGATCAGAAATACAATTGGTACCATGTAATGTAAGTGCTATCACTAGTTTGATAAATTGCAAATTGAAGGTTAGAGAAGCCCAGTAGCTTAGAGCTGAGAGCTTCAGAACTGGCGTGAAAATCCAGATATGATTTGAATGCAATTTCCTGTAAAATTTCAAGCTTACCAATACCTCTTTTTCTACAACGCAAAACGAAACTAGAAGAAAATGAACTCAAGGCATTACATTTCTTGAAATGTTAAATGATGCAAAGAATGAACTATTAGAAAAGGACAACACTGCATTCATTTAACCTCATATATTATATTTACAACGATTGTTGTTCTGCTTTTTGATAAACATAGGCATTTAAAGACTTGTTACTTTTAAGCTATATCAGTTGTATACGTACGGTTTCTCTAAGATCTGCACCTACTCAGAAGGTAAATATTTGTTTGTTGCTTAGTATAATAGAACTATTGCTACCTTCCTCAAAGTCATGCGATACAGTAGTAGAGGCAGATAAGTATGTATCCGAATTTATCAGACTTTTTTTCTTTTCTATTAGCAATTAATTCGTATAGTGCAGTAATTGGTATACGTTTTTGATGTACTGCGGGAATAACTGCACGACGGGATAGCATTAATTCTACACTAATACGTAATTAAAAGCCAAAACAGTAAATGGGATCTTCAGCATTTAAGAAACTATGTTTCTATTTTTAGTTAACAATCACACGGACCCTTCTTTTTCTTTTACAATCGACTATGTACTACTTTTAGAATGCTATATCGGAATTAAATTTTGTTCAGCATGCATTTGTATCAACAAAAAATGCATACAGCTTTTTGTTAAAAATAATTGACAAAATTCCGCATTCAAACTTCATTCGAGGGAAAATCCTTAAAGGCCTTTTGATTAGGAAAGCATTTAAATAAAGAAAAGAAATTAAACAATTAACTATGTTACCTGATATTGTTAAATTCACAGACACTTCAGCCCTTTGTGTTGTGTCAATTGCCACTGCTGAGAGCATTCCAGACAATATTGTGTTTATTTCTCTTTTCAATGAATCCACATTTAGTACTGTTCTGGCTATCTTTGTATACATGTGTAGGTCATCACGTGATACAGCCATTATTCTTATATGGGCATCGGATGTTCCGCTCAATCTCATGTCTTGGAGATATTCAAAAATTCTTGTTTCATCCCATGAATTCGGTACATTAAGTTGTAAAAACGCGGGTACATGAATTCTCTGCAAGTCTGTAATATGTCATTAAAACTACTTTAATCAAGTTTTGGTGTTTACAATATTATGTTCAGATTAGATGGGATTTGATATGGTTTTGACTAAATGCGTTGTTAACATACTTTGCAGATATATTTTGTACTTATATTTTGTGATCAAATAGAAAGGAACATACTAAACGAAAAACAGTATCAAAATAGAGATTCCTTTAATATTATGATTAACATGATTAATGCCTTCTGGCTCTCGAATTATCACAGATGGATGAAGTCCTAGTCGTTACAAAAGTAAACTTTCAACATTCTTGCTAAAGTATATACATTTCGAATAGCCCGTTTTGATGATTGCGGGCACATATTTATAGAATTCAAGCCATTTTGAGATATATTAAAACAACAGATGTTAGTGACGGTACAGTATTTCCAATTCAAAATGGAAATGTTGACACTCTAAATTAAAGCCGACAACATTTTGTAGTCATTATGTACCAATGTTGCTGTATTATACAAGTTATATATAATGCTCTTTTCCTTTGGTTACCAAATTTATTGATTTATGACACAGCCGATAAGTTTTATTATCAAGTACAAATATGACCTGTGCTGATTGACGTGGGAAAAATATTTATGTTACACAAACCATTCTGAGATAATAAAAAATCAAAAAAATCAAAATATAGAAAAAGTTAGCTTTTTGATTGATGCTGACACAATTTTGTAGTCATTGTGTACCAATATTGCTGTCCTTTATGTTATACAATCCATTCTGAATTACCAAATTTACTAATTATTGATACCGGCATATAATTTTCATTATAACAAACATGTATGACCCTTGTTGATTTATGCTGGCAATTATTTTTGTTATATAAACCATCATGAAAGATCAAAATAACTCATACTGTCTGACGATTAATTTGTTTAAAGAGGAAATCTTGGCACTCTAAAATAATCAAACACAATTGTGAAATCATTGTGTTCCAATATTGCGTTACCATCTTTACTGGTTAATGCTACCGCCATATAACTTTCATGAAAAGTACAATACAGCCCATGTTGATTGATGCTGGCAAAAAGTAAAATAACAAAAGTACCGAACTCCGAGGAATTTTCAAAACGGAAAGTCCCTAATCAAATGGCAAAATCAAAAGCTCAAACACATCAAACATATGGATAACAACTGTCATATTCCTGACTTGGCACAGGCATTTTCTTATGTAGAAAATGGTGGCTTAAACCTGGTTTTATAGCTAGCTAAACCTCTCACTTGTATGACAGTCACATAAAATTCCACCATATTGACAACGATGTGTGAACAAAACAAACAGACATAATAGGTAAAAATGTCAAAAATAGGTGTACAGCAGTCAACATTATGTTATAATCTTAATCAATATGAAAACAAACAAATATATCAACAAAGAAACACAAAAAGGTATATAGACAAAGCACATTAGTAAAAATGTAAGACAAGAATACACAAATTTACCATAGCAAACAAGCGTGTGTTACCAATCATCCTGAGATATCAAAACTTCGGAGTTTTTACGACGGTTCAGTATTTTGAATAAAAAAGAGTGAATGATTGACTTCCAAATTAAAGGTGAAACAATTTTGAAACCTCGTATACCAATATTGCTGTCCTTCATAATATAAATATCCTCTAAACCAGATGGATTGTATTCTATTATGATACAACCAAACCTAAAATACCACATTTACTGATTTATGATACCAACATAGTATTGTCATTTTGAAATACAATTGTGGCCATTGTTGATTGATGCAGGCAAATATTTTGTTATACAAATGCCTGAGTTATCAAAACAACTGCTTTTAAGTGACTGTTAATTATTTATAGTACTACAGTCCCTGTAACGTAAAAGTTAACACTTTTTTCATTCGGGAATCGTACGTACAGCGTTCGGGAATCGTTCGTATAGAGTTCGGTCATCGTTCGTACATCATTCGTATAGCGTCCGTACAACGTTCGGTCAGCGTTCGTTCATCGTTCGTTCATCTTATGGTAAATGTCACCGTTTAGGGTTTTGTATACCGTATGGTTCATGGTATCGTTAAGCGTTTTATTTGTCGTATGGTACATGGTATGGTTTAGCGTTTAGCGTTTCGTTTATCGTATGGTATGTGATATCGTTTAGCGTTTCATCAATCGTATGGTATATCGTTTTGTTAAGCGTCTGATATATGTTAGGGTTTTATTTCAGAAAGTTATTTCAATTATTATTTTGAGTTAAAATAATTTAATATAAAAAGATGCGGGATAAAAAAACATTATTAGTTTGGATTGGATTAAATCTCCAACTAATATCATTATGGAATATATATAAACTGAAGGTGAAACGTTTCCTCCCATCACATTTTGACTTGAATAACATGAGACCAAATACCGCGATATAAGTCTCTCTCTTTCTCTCTCTCTCCTCCACCAAATATTTCTCTGATCCAAATATTTCATTTACACAATAAATTATATATAATGTTCTATAAATGAGGCTTTATATGAGATACACGTTTATATCTAAATGTATTAAAAAAAGACAAGACATCCATGGTATTTGTTCCCTCAATGTCAGAGTCTGATATAAACCGAAAATTGCCAGGGATATATAAAATTCGTTGAAGGCATCTATGGAACCAGCGTCGCTTGTGATTCCTGCTGTCGGTGTTAAAACTGTTATTTTGACTGTAAAAGTGCTTAAGTCCATGTATGAGTAAAATACAGATTTAAAAATAACTCTATCTTTTTATATTTCTTTATTTTAGAGGTAAGCTTCTGGCTAAGTTTCACCTATTCTAACGCAAATCATTTACCTTAAATAACCAATCAATTGTATTCTAATTCTTTGTACGAATAAATGAAATATTTGTCACTGGACGTTATGCATGCTATCAATGATCAAATACAAATCTACAGTATTTATAAACATACTACAATTGTATATATGAAAGAGTTTAGATAATATAAATTTTAATTATTTTACACATATTTGAAGGATCGAAATAATCAGTTCTACAAATGGTTGTTATTGAAAGACTTGAAATTTTACAAATATCACATGCCTCTATGAAATTTCTTATCGACGCACCAAACTTTTCCCTTTCATCGTGCATAGCTCATTTTCCGATTCACTTAAGGTTTCTAACGATCTTTTTACTTGTTCATTACATTCTAAAATTAAAATCCTACACAAATTGCAAAACCTTTTATTCTCAGTGTAGACTGCGTAAAAGATCAATACTGTTTTGTTTGTGTACACACGGTGTTTTGAAGGGTGATATCCAGTTCTGACAAACCAGTAAATTCTTCGCCCGAGGATATGCATTTTGACATTAATCTTCCTTCAGTAACTTTACAATACCCAGTCGTGTCATTTCTGTATATTGTACATGTAGATAGCACGTGTGATACATGTATATACACCAGCAATACCCATTCAAGTGAATTTTTATCTTTTAGAAGAACTCCATATCGGGTAACATTAAATATACATAAACATAAAATTACAATTAAAAAAAAATGGTAATAATAAGTTCAAATGTTGCTTTATTAAATGCACCTAGATACGTATTTGTAAACTTATGTTATTACTTTATTTCAAGTATCTTTTTTGTATTCTTTTGTTTTGGCTTCAATTACCTTTTTATCTTATTGACTTATTCGTAAATCGAAAAACGCACAAACCTAAATAGAATCATATGGCATTGAATGATTTCTCTAACTCAAAACTAATTATAGATGCCTCTTAAATTTTATTTTTCTCGTTGGGTTGCTTGTCCATTAATTGACGTTTACGCCATATTCTTTTGTTCGGTATTTGTGAAAAGCCGCTCATCGATCAATTTCAAAAGAAATCTAATACTCGTAAGTCATGAACATTGAAGTTCAACTTGCTATCAATTTTTCATATACGCACAAAGATAAAATAAATGAAACACTTTTAAGCTGTTTAAATCATGCAGTGAATTTTGAAAATATAGTTTTGAAAAACCGGTTATTTCTGTTTAATACTTTTCTGTCCCTTTTCTTAATAATTAGGACACGTGTCACTGGTTAATTTAGAACTACACTGGTTAATATAGAACTAGTCAACCATGAATAATCCCAAACAACAAATTTTTGATTGGTTTGCCATACTTGCTTATATTTTTCAATTACGTATTGTTTTCGGCTGAGACTACTACATGCATAACAGTTATAGTAGTCTCAGTTTTCGGCAATATTGTAACAATATCCTTTAGAATTTTAAATTGCTTCAGTCATTTAATATATATATATATATATATATATATTTTTCATGATTAATATTTTTAGATTGATAATATAATTGCATCATTTTTTAAGCATTATTTATATGACATTTTAATATTTATTTAACGTGCATACCGATTTGATTGGCAAATAACTGTTTAAACACTTGACGCCATATTAATATTATATATGAACATTTCGGAAAAATTAGGCGGATATTTAATCATCGGCTCTCAGGAAGTTTACTTGTAGGTTAAAAGAAGGGGGAAATATACCTCTAAGTAGTAAAACTTTAAGATTGGTATTATTTAAATTGTACAACTTTCATATTCTGGCTTTCTCCTCATTTTTCAAATTATATGGAGAATCACTTTTAATGCCAGATCTTTTATTATTTGTTCTGTTAAATTAAAGACATGTAGTACATGTATTCTATTTTCCGGGATAAATTTATTCACAATGATAAAGAAATAAGGGATGATTTATAATTGGCATGTTGTGTATACACCTATAAGTGAACACTATATATATGTTGCCTACTAGCTGTCCTTATGTGTTTTTGTTGTTTGATTGCTGTCTCGTTGTCGTTAAACCCACTATGATCTCCTACAGTTTCAGTTCCGTTTGATGTACGTTTAATTCGGTTTAAAACAAACCATATTTGATAGGGTTATTCAATATATATTTCCTTAAGACTTTGCTCAGAGGAAAGTAATAGAATAGGTTTGAATATACATTTTAGTGCAAAGTTAACAGTAAAAGAAAACGTTTCACTTTTCAATTTTAACTCCCAAAATTTTAAACTATTAATTTTGAAGACGTGTTTCATCTAAACGAAGTCTAAATGGTCACCAACTTACCAGTTTATTGTTTCCTATTTGGCACACACCTAAATATAAACCTCATTGTAAATACAGTTTATTGGTCGTAGTAAATTCTATTGAGCACAAAACAAATCCATTTTTTTTTAAATATGAAGAAAAATGATATTGTTTTTTTTTACTTTGAAACACGGAGTTAATACTTAAAATTACATTGTGCACAAAAATCCTTAAATCTTCCTAGGAATGAGAAACTCTATTCTTCATAGAAATGTTTGAAATAGTTTACACTGGACATTCAACAACTTACAATCAATCAACTAAAATATATCCAAGGGATTTTTATTATGCATGTACATGTATATAAATGCCGGATACCATAGACATAAATTGAATAATCAATAAAATATAGTGCTGTCAAAAAGAAACATTATCATTAGGATATCAAAATAATTCAGTTTTTCTTTCAACATGATTTGCAAACAGTCCTCTTTCCAGAGAATTTTTCTGTCTGTGCTATCGCTCTGTGTGGGTTAATTATTTTAAGCATAAAGTTTATAAATCAATCTCTGAAACACATTATTATTATATATATATATAGAAGTCAAAGTAAACATTAAACTTATGCATGGCGGAAGAGAAATATACGAAAACGATAGGTGCAATGTGCATGCAGCCTTGCAAATGATATTTAAAAAATATTTTTAATTTATAAAACTTAGGACTTTAATTTAAATATTGTTGATGGGAGGTTGAAGTTTCCAGAACATAGAAAATACACAAGAAAATCTATCAGTACATTAGTCTATCAAAATGTGCTTGGTGTCCATTTTACAATATATTGTTTAAGAATTTAGTGGTTTTTATTCATTCTGACATCTGTGTCCCTGGATCTGAACAAGGAATTGCGAAGACGTTATGCTTATCAGTTTACCTTTAAAAGATTTTCAACAGAATATTATATATATAATTTTTAAAATTTTGTTTTTCTTTGCGAAAACAAATGGCCCTAAAGCTAAATGTAATCGTCACATGTATAATGGAGGCGATAAACACTTTAGAATATACACCACCTGCTGGATCTTTTACCTGGACAGAGATCTTGTTACGTAACAAGTACGAATGTAAAATTATCGATATGGTATATTCAGTCGAATATACACGGTATCTCTGGACTGGGGTATTTAAGATAATTTGAACTGATAATGTATGTAAATTTATTTGTGCTTTATGTAAAAAAAAATAATGCATTTAACCATTTTATTTTCAAAACTTCTTTAAAATGAGTTGACTTTGAGCATATATTTATTTTCAAAACCGGAGACAAATCACTGATTTCCAATTATAAACCAAATTCATTATTATCAGCAGTGGGCAAAGTATTTGAAAAAAGTATTTAAAATGTATTTAATCACTTAATTAGTTACAAAAGCGTTTTGTTTCAAGTTCATATTCGCCTTTTGAGAATACTAATGCAGGAGTTCCACAAGGCTCTGTATTAGGTTCCCTACTATTCCTTATTCATGTATATGACATAGTTGGTAATTTGATAAGTCTAACTCGATTGTGTGCTGATGAAACATCCCTTTCTTATTCAAGTAATAGTCCTTACACATTAGAGGATGTCTTAAATAGCGATTTAGAACTAATTTCAGCATGGTCTAAGGATTGGTTTATTGATTTTAATCCTAACAAGACAATTACTATGCTATTATTCTCCTGTAATTCTTCTCCAGATGAAATTAAAACGGAACTTCAAAATCAAGTAGTAGAACTGTCTCCTGTCATAAACACTTAGGTATTACTTTTGATTCTTATTTTTAGGGATGTCCATGTGGCACATCAAAGATAAGATTGATTTAACCATTGTACTTTAGAATTGCAACAAATCTTAAATTCACTTAAATACATTAACCTGTTATCTTGTCGACTTTAAAGCCAACATACAGATAGCCGTTATATCCTGAGAAGAGACCTCGATGAAATTTGAAAGTTAAACAAATCTTAGTTTTCACGGGAACGAATATTTTGTAAAAACGTTGTAGTGATCAGATACTCTATGACGTAATTTTAAAAATAAGACGACAAGGTCGAAAATAGTTCTAGCCGTCTTATAGCAAGAAAGTCACCTCACTCAGCTTGTGGTTATGTGTTGGTGGTGGATAGAGTCACACCGACTCACAATTGACTTTTACTCTGCGTTACAAAGCTCGTTGTCGAGATCAACACTAGGGAGATACCATTAAATTTTTACGGAGTGTGTGTGTGGGGAGGGTGGCTAGGATGAAAAATGTTGTCCTGCATTTTTCTTTAAATGTAATCTCAATGTAAATGTAGTCCTGCTTTTTTATTTTACACTCTATTCTGTCCTGCCTTTCTTAGTTATTAATTTATTCTGACCTGTTTTACATAAAGTCATCATGCCTTTTCTTTTGGTAAGATGCCTATTCTGCCTTTTTCTCTAAACTCCTGTCATGCCTTTTTCAATTTTCATACGTCAGACAAACTTCTTCGTGCATGTGACTTCATATTTCAAAAGGGATAAGAAATGTCTTAATTGACAAGTTCTACATTGCATTTAAAAAATCCATTGAAAGAATATTGTATAATTAGAAATCATTGTCCGATGTTGGAAGTTCAGTTTCGCCATTTTTCGTGCTTGTCATAAGACGATATTTCAGGGTTTCGATTGTTAAACTCGTTAAATCAAATAACGAACATATTCCATCTCAACATGAGAAAGAGTGGCTCATTTACCTCTATCAATGTTTATCGTTTATAAGATGTTGTACTTTCAATGCTATTTATAAACGCAGAGTAAAATTTTAAATGTTTGGTATACAAATTTTAAATTATTCAACTTAAAAATATTCAGAAGACAATGGAAATATCGAAGAATCATTATTCATTTATTATATTGTAACATTTTTTCTTCACAAAGGCTTATAATGATAAATGATATCAATGTTTTTGCTGTCAATATTACAATTGAGTTATTGCTCTCTGGTGATGAGTCTTTGAGTTCTGACGAAAATGATAGTATTTTCTATCTTTCCACAAAGTATATAAAAAAGTACCAAGCGTTTTTCTCAACTTTGACAACCTTATTCTGTAACAGATCTTACTTGAACATGATCAATTTATGCTCTTAAGGATACGATAATCGAATGATCTTTCTGATTGACTATTGTATTCTGAAACGTTTCAATGGTTTTAATTAAAAAGCAAAATTGATACTTACAATTACGTGTAGATTTATTCCGTTTTCCTATTAATCCGTAACTAGAAAAGCGACTTAATATGTATCACATCATAAACTATGAGTGTATAATTTACATTTAAAGAAATTCACACACATGACTTATCATGTACACTAACATATTTTAAATTACACAGCTCGGTGTGTTTGTATTTATTTCTTCTGAGGCGCACTCGATTAGTTATTTTAAGTGGAAAATATCCATTGATTCGATTCTTAAAATGTATATGTAATTTATTTTATATCTTCATGCTAAATTGTATATTTATGTATGTATTGGAGAAGACGTTACTAAGTTGAAAACTTGTGCCTATAGATATAAGAAGATGTGGTATGAGTGCCAATGAGACAACTCTCCATCCAAGTCAAAATTTATAAATGTAAACCATTATAGGTCAAAGTACGGTCTTCAACACGGAGCCTAGGCTCACACCGAACAGTAAGCTATAAAGGGCCCCAAAATTACTAGTGTAAAACCATTCAAACGGGAAAACCAACGGTCTAATCTATATAAAACGAGAAACGAGAAACACTTATGAACCACATCAACAAACGACAACTACTGAACATCAGATTCCTGACTTAGGACTAATCCATTTGTCATTTTGAATAATAAAATATATTCAAACTAAAGAATCATGATATGAATTTAAAGAAAAGAAGAAAACCAAACACATTTTTTTTATTAAAATTGAAAATCCAACTGATTAAAAGTCGTATTGACCTCTAAAATTCTATCACAGAAAACAAGTACTTATAGTATCTCAAAATGTCCAAATATAGCCCGTTTTATAATCGCGCAGTGGACATAATTGTTATATTTCTATTCAGACATTCTACATTTTATCAACCGTTTCAGAACTATTTTGAAGATTACGAATCCGTGGCTTCATTGCACATTTAACGCAAAATACATTTTTCAATTCTTTATTTACACTCAAACACAAATATGTGTTACATGAGGACAAATTACAAATCAAATGCAATAAATGACAGAATAGACAGGAAACTAATAACTAATAATAATAGAACGTACGCCAATTCATGACGGCGTGCCAAATTGTCACGAATGTCCAATCAGGTTTTTCTGCTGTTCAAAGTTTGACGTGCGGTGATGTTTGAACAGTGTTGAGTGTATTTTACATTTGTCATTTAAGAGCCTTTAATATCTTACTATGCTGTATGGATTTTGCTCATTGCTGAAGGCCGTACAGTGACCTTTGATTGGTCATTTCTACATTATCCAGTCTGTGGATAAATTCTCTCAGTAGACATTATCCCATCATTGATGATCAGGTGTGATATAAAAAGAAAACTACATTATCGTATCTCGGATATATATCTATTAAATATAATAAAGAAAACTTTAGTAAGATTGAGTACAACAAAAGCTTTGCCTTATTAAATTTTTGTGATGCTGTCTCCTTCAGACTATCAAACACTGTCACCCTAATTGTTAACTTGGTATTATATGTGATAACTTGCTGTAAATAATAGTAAACTGAGTATTTATTCACAGTACGCACTTCCTATTTTAGTTGTGGTGATAGAAATCTTAATATCATTGATACACAGTTGAGAAATATGGTGCAGTTATTCAAATGCAGATTTAAAACTTATTAATATTAAACCCAATCCCGCATGCAGCTGTGGTCATCCTGTTGAGGATAGTATTCACTATTTTTAAGTGCCCTTTATCAACGAAGCAAGAGAAATATTGTTTTCAAAATTAGAAAGATCTACTATATTCATTTTGCTTTTATTGGCTGGCGACGGTGACCTTTCATTTCAGCAAAACAAAGAAATTTTTGAGTCTGTACAATCGTATATCAGAAATACACTAAGATTTAGAACATTCAATTAAAATTCGGAATTCCTACTTCCCAACTCTTCACTCTAGTCCAGTTTTATAGATTACTCTATATTATATTATACTTTTGTTTTTATGACAAGACCATATTTTGTCAAAAGACAAGCACAATAACCCCAAAGCGAATTACGAGAAGTGGTTTCGTATTTCGTTATAGAAAAAAAATACTAATAGTTTATGTAAAATAACGACTCTCGTACGGTGTGGCGTTTATATCTTTTAATACATTGGTGCAATTGGATGCAAAAATAATGACCATAAAATGTCAGGTTTGCGAGATCAGACAGTAACTTAACAACTAAACAATTGAAAATCTAGGGATCAATGTGAACATTCGTCAGCATGGGCAATTTTCATAATAAAACATGATTTAGTCGAATACTTTGCCCCGGTGGATCGCTATCCTTGCCGTGGTCGGGGGGCTTGCGTGTCTCAGTGACCCTAAGAGCTATGCCAGCTGGAGCTTCGTCTCCTGATAGGGTCACCCATGCTGGACAGGTCGAAGGGTAGAGGCCAGACTAAAGTGATCCGAACATCGTACGAATGGCCCGATGTTTTAAATAAAATAGGCATTCCAACCCGTAGGCCGTGGGTTGCTACCCGTGTCGGTGGTTGACGAGATCCTAGTGGATGAGAGCTGTAGCCAGACTCCTTACGGTCAGAAAATACCCGGACGGACGAGACTATAGTTCAATAAGCTGCTTTGGCTCCGATATCATCTAAACGGGAGGTCGGATGGACCCGGTCCGATCAATCGGCTGGTCATGTCGAGCCCTTCAGTTAATCCTCAACAATAAGCTTTCATATCACAATGTACTTTATACACAGGTATTTAAATCAAGCTATTTATATTTAGGATAACTGAAGAAGGCGATGGCTCATGGGTCAATCAAGTGGTACGCTTTCTATTTCGCTTGATGGATACGCTCTGCTTGAGTATACTATTCTTGGAACATCCGGTGCTTTCCGCAGTGGATCTTGGGTGCTAATTTTGGGGACGAGGTGCATTATACTTGCAGCTCGCTTTCAGCATTAGCGCTTGACCCCGGCTCGCCACGGAAACACAGCATCGCCCTTGTAGGCACTCCGAGGTGGGTGGATGACAAGGATAGTGAATCTTTCTCCTTTCATATGGCAAACAAAACCAAACTTCTCAATCAGCTTCAACAAAAAAAGAAAATGTGATGACTCTGCGCCCTGTCAGGAAGATGATAGTTGGCCCCGATTTATTGTAATAAAAGGAACAGATGAAAACCAGTTTCAAAATATCTCCTTTGTTATTCATAAACAAATTCAAAGCATTGCTGGTACAGTTAAAAAGTTTCAAAATGAGATCAGGGAATTTGTTGGTTGAATGTTCCAACAAAAGTCAATCAACAAATTTGCTGACTATGACAAAATTACAGACTTTTCTGTTTCTGCCTCTCCTCACAATAGTTTGAACAGTTGCAAAGGAATCATTCGAGACAGAAGTCAATATCTAGGTGATCTTACCGTGGAAGAAATTAGTGATGAATTATCAAACCAAGGTGTATCTGATGTTGTTAGATTTCAAATTAAAAGAATGGAAATATAACCAAATTAAATACATATCTTTTAACCTTTAAAACTCCAACTCCTCCTCATCTATTTCTTTAGGTTGCTTCGGAATCAGAGTTGACAGATTCATCCCTAACCCAATTCGATGCTTCACTTGTCAAAAGTTTGGTCATGGAACCAAACAATGTCGTGGTACGCAGAGATGCTTCAAGTGTTCTGACGAAGGACACGAGGGAACAACCTGTAGCTCTGAATCCTCTAAATGTGTAAACTGTGGTGAATCCCATTTTTCATCATCTGGGATCTGCCCTGTTTATCTTAAAGAAAAAAATATTATTAAAATTAAAACAGAAAGAAACATCAGTTACCCAGAGGCTAAACAGATAGCTTCTGTTTCGAATGATCCTCTAGTCTCGAACAAACCATCGTACGCCAGCAAAGTTGGCCGCTCATTCAGTCATAAGAATACACAAACTCGCATGACATGGCCAATTGATGCTGAAACTTTTACAATGCTACCTGTTCAATTAGAAACTTCCGATAAATTAATTATTCCAAGAAAATCAAACCCTTCTAAAACCAGTACTCAGTCAACTCAATCTTCCTTACAGAGCTCAATGTCATCACCTTCTAAAAATGGAAAAAAGAAATCAAGTAAGTCAGATGCGGTTGTATCAGACAGTTGGGGCACTGGATCGGTCTGGGATCTTCCCGAAAATTCATTGGTCTTAAATAGTCACACTACATCTGCGTCTAATAAAGCGTCTACTAGTTCGTCTTCTGCTACTCGTACAAAGTCGACAAAAGCTCCTTCTCCTCTTCGTTCTCCAGAACAGAAGGGCGTCTCCAAAACGCCAGCAAATGAATCCTCTCAGAAGTCTTCTGAAAGGAGGTCGCGGGGTAGAGGTCGAGGCGGAGTAACATCAGCTGCGTCTAAACACAGAGATCAAGGACTCTCCTCACAAAATAGATTTACCATACTGGATGACGAATCAGAAATGGACTGCGAAAGTGTTGTGCCACCCGAAAGATCACAATCTCAGGGTGATCGAAGTAAAATGCTGGCAAACTCGATAGCATTCGTCCTGTTATTCAAAAACCATGACAGATATCATTCAATGGAATTGCCGAGGTCTTAAAATTAATCTTCTTGAGTTAACGCTTCTAGTTCAGACTTTTATACCTATTGCATTTTGTCTTCAAGAAACTCATTTAAAAGAAAAGGATAATGTATCTTTAAAAGGATACAACATTTATAGCACATTTTCTAAGGAAGACGAACGTGCTGCAGGCGGATCAACCATTTTTGTGAAGGACAACGTCATTCATAGCACAGTCCAACTCACCACAGATCTGCAGGCAGTTGCAATTCGTTTATCATTAGATAAAACAATTACATTATGTTCTATATATATTCCACCTAATTCAAATATAGATAAAGCTAAACTCAAAACCTTACTGATCAGTTACCTTCACCTTTTATACTTATGGAGACTTTAATGCCCACAATCCCTTGTGGGAAGCAAGTCTCATAATGACAAAGGTAAGATCATTGAAGACTTTGTCTCTCAAGAAGGGTTATGCATTTTCAATGATGGATCTAATACTTATCTTCACCCTGGAAACGGGTCTTATTCTGCTATTGATATCACTATTTGCGACCCGTCTCTTCTTCTGGATTATTCATGGCGTGTCCATGATGATCTTTGTGAAGTGATCACTTCCCAATAATACTTGAACATCTTTTCACTTCTGCTCAACAGAGAGTTCCACGTTGGAAACTTGACAAGGCGGACTGGCCCTTGTTTGAGAATCTCTGTCGAGCGGAACTTCAATCAAAGATGTTTGAGACTGGAGAAGATCCAATTTTAACTTTTAATACAGTTTTAACATCAATTGCTGACAGAACAATTCCTAAGACCTCGGCAAATCCAAAACATCCCAGCAAACCATGGTTTGATGATGCCTGTGATCAAGCCATAGATGACCGTAAACAATCTGAAAGACGATTCTATCAACATCCTACGTCGGAAAATTTAAGTAATTTCCGTATTTTTCGCGCTAAGGCACGACGGACTTGCAGGCAAGCACGACGAACGTCTTGGAAAAATTTATCTCGGGAATAACATCTCGCACTCCGATGACAAAAGTATGGAACATGATACAAAAGATTAAAGGTAAAAATTCTAAAGCCACGGTAAAACATTTGAAAGATGGCACTGATTTATTAACATCTGAAAAAGATATTGCCAATAAGCTTGGTGAAACTTTTGCGAAATCTTCTTCTTCTAACAACTACAGGAAGATTTTAAAAAGTTAAGAAGCAAAAGAAAAATAAAGTTGAATTTTAAATCGAAAATGGTGAAAATTATAATAAACTCTTTTCTCTGGAAGAACTTAAGACATCTCTGTCCAAGGCCCATGATACAGCTTGTGGACCTGATAATATTCACTACCAACTTTTGAAACACTTGCCAGATTCCTCGCTTGAAGCTCTTTTGCAACTCATGAATAACATCTGGGAATCTGGTGACTTACCATCAATCTGGAAGCTTGCAACCGTCGTGCCTATTCCAAAACCAAGTAAAGATCACACGGATCCTATTAATTATCGACCAATTGCTCTTACCAGTTGTGTCTGTAAAACATTAGAACGGATGGTCAATGATCGCCTTGTTTGGTTCCTGGAATCAAATGGGCTTTTAGCCAATATCCAGTGTGGATTCCGACAAGGCCGCAGTACTCTTGATCATCTAGTTCGATTCGAGTCATTTATCCGTAATGGTTTTGCGAAAATGAACACGTGGTGTCAGTCTTTTCGATCTTGAAAAGGCATATGACACCACATGGAAGTATGGTATTTTAAAAGATCTTTTGATATGGGGTTGAAAGGCAATATGCCAAATTTTATATCAAATTTTCTGTCTAACAGACAATTTAATGTTAGAGTAAATTCAACCATGTCTGATCTGTATGATCAAGAGATGGGTGTCCTCAGGGAGTATTTTATCTGTTACATTATTTAGTCTTAAAATTAATAGCCTTGTTGAAGTTTTGAAAAGTAATATTGAAGGTTCATTGTATGTTGATGATTTTTAATCTGTTACAGAGGCAAAAGTATGAATAACATTGAAAGACAATTACAATTATGTCTTGGAAGAATTGAAAATGGGCTTCGGAAAATGGTTTTAAATTTTCTACTTCAAAACGGTTGGGATGCATTTTGTAACAAAAGGAAACTGCATCTTGATCCAGAACTCACTTTGTACGGAAACCCAATTAAAATGGTTGATGAAACCAAATTTCTTGGGCTAGTTTTTGATAAAAGTTAACCTTTCTACCCCATATCAAAATGTTAAAATCGAGATGCTTAAAAGCATTAGATATTTTAAAGGTTGTTGGCAGCACTGACTGGGGTGCTGATCGCAACATTTTACTTAGTTTATACAGATCTATAGTTAGATCTAAACTAGATTATGGTTCAATAGTGTATGGCTCTGCAAGGAAGTCCTACATACAGATTCTCGATGCTGTGCATCACCAGGGTTTGCGTTTATGTCTTGGCGCCTTTAAAACCTCACCAGTTGAGAGTCTGTATGTAGAGGCTGACGAGCACTCACTCTCAACAGACGCTTGAAGCTTGGACTTCAATACGCTGTCAAGCTTAAAGCATATCCAGAAAATCCTGCCTACAACTGTGTTTTTAATCCAATTTATGAAGATATATATGCAAAACATGAAAATAAAATTCCTCCATTAGGCATCCGTTTAAAACCACACTTAACCACATTTGATTTAAAATCTGTTGCACAAGTTGAAACTTGCAAATGCCCTCCATGGGAACTTCCAAAACCGAAAATGATATTTGACCTCCGTAAATACAAAAAACGAAACAAACCTCTTATAATTCAACAACATTTTGCTGAAATTAAGTCAAATTATTCAGATTTTTCAACTGTTTATACAGATGGATCGAAGGATGGTAACCGAGTTGCATCTGCTGCTGTCTTTGGAGACAGAACTGCGACTCTCCGTTTGTCATCTGCCGCATCCATATTTACTGCTGAAGCAAAGGCAATAATTTTAGCTTTAAAATTTATTGCTTCTTCAGACAAATCTAAATTTATAATATGTTCTGATTCACTTTCATGCTTACAAGCTATACAACATACTAAAATTAAAACCCGATAATTCTCAAGATTTTATATGTAATGAGGAATTTAAAATTCTTCATAAAGAAACAATTTTTCTATGGGTTCCGAGTCATGTTGGAATCCATGGAAACACGGTTGTAGACGAAGAAGCAAAAATGCCCTGGATGATCCTTTATCTAACTGTGATATACCTTATACCGATTTTAGATCTAATATTAGAGAATATGTTTTAATATATTGGAAAATGAATGGAGTAAAAGGTTGATAATAAATTACATGAAATTAAACCTAAATTAGGTAAACCTTTAATACTTTTATGTGCAGAAGATCAGTGTGTTATTTCTAGATGCCGTATTGGTCATACTAGAATAACACATGAATATCTTCTGAAAATGAAGAAGAACCACAATGTATACCTTGCAACTGCAAGTATACTATTAAACATGTTTTAATCAATTGTATTGACTTTGCTAATATTCGTAAGAAGCATTTCAATGTCAATAATATGTATGATTTATTTGATAGTGTTCCAATTACAAATATTGTTTCATTTTAAAAGAAGTTGGAATATATCATAAAATATAAAAATGCTGAATGAATTGAAAATGATTTTAATTTTATCACCTTATCTTAGTTTTGTTTTTATTTGTAAATAAACAATTTTGCTTTAGACTTGAGTTTTAGTATATTGAAGGACCTTTTGTCCGATTTTAAAGATATACTTTAAATTGTTAAATGTTCGAATTAGCTCGCCGCGATATAGCCTTTTGCGCTAAGGCGGCGTAAAGCAAACACCAATCAATCAATCAATCGAATACTTTATGAGTAAAGAAAAGAGACTACCATAGATTTGTTATTAACCACAAATGCTTAAGGGTACAAATCAGTATTCAGGAGTTACCTTTTGCATTACACCACATTACAACAGAAATTAGAAAATAGGGCCTGGAAGTATTTCTAAGACATTGTTGTTTTCCTGTTCTATGTAGCTTTCTTTCTGGCAAACACAGTGTTAGATTTTATAAATGCTGACAGGCACCGACCATTGAAAACAATCGATCTGTTTAAAATAAGAAATGAAAATAATTGTTTTTTTTTTTTTTTTTTTTTATGACAAATAGAAAATGACCGTTTGATTTAAAATTGTTTAAAATTATTTAGAAATAGATTTATGAAAACAATGCATTTTAATGTGAAAAGGCTAGACTTTAATTTGTGGCGTAGGGATGTGATTGAGTGGTTTTGTTTACAATTATTTCCATTATTTCCGTAGTGAAAATCTGCAATAATTATTGTTTCATCATGTTATTTGATTTTCACATTATAACAAAACTAAGAATATGACGGATGAATGTATAGTTAGCTGTTTAATGTCCAGTGGTAACTATTAGATGTATCATTAGGAGGACATTTACAATGTTATAAATATGAACAAGGACATCCTTTGTTATGCAAACATGTGTATCACGGCACAAGCGATGACCTATAGACCGTGTGTATCATATGTATATTTAGGTGGGTTGCTCTGAATAAAGGAGGTATAGATACAGGAAAATAAAGAAAAAATATATAAAATTAGAAGAGTATAACAGGCAAAATAAAGAACAGAGGAAAATGGTATAAGAAAATTAAAGAATAGAGGAAATGGTCTAGTTTTTGATGACAATTGTTGATGATTGTTTAAAGTCAAGTGCATTTATAGTTAAAATAATACACAATCGTTTGTACATTGGTAGGGATTTATGTTTGGGGTTGATGAGGCACATAATGAGTAATTGTTTTTATTTGAAATTTCTCGAATATTTGTTTTTTTTTTTTCTGATTTGAAAATGAATAAAAAATCTATAATCTAAAAAAATGGTTTAATTACGACATATAGATAAAACTGCTATTCAGTCGATTTTAAAATACATGCTATAAAAGAGAATACATAAAATATTTAACAACACTTTTGAACAAAAGGTCAACCTTAAGACTCTGAATATACTTTTGTAAGAACATTAGGTAAATTCCGAATTCCATCTAAAATAAATTGTTCATTTGGATAAAAATGGGGATACCTTAGGCTATTTTCAAAAATGTTGACTAAATACTCTGCAGACTGTAGTTTACTCGCACATTCACCAAGTACGTATTTCTACGTCTAAAAAAACTAAGAGGAAAAGGCGGTACTCTGAATAAATAATGATAATAATATTGTTGTCATTTATCATGTGTATTTCATAAATCTACACTGAGTTACTACATTAAAAAAAACTATCATATATGTATATTTCAATTACAAGTATGTGTGGCCATTGTTAATTAATGCTATCATAACCTAGTTTTAAAGCTTACAAACGTTCACGGACTGATAATTTGAAAAAAGGAGTAACTTAACCTTTTTTAATGGAAAAAAAAATAATTGTCTTGAAAATTTGATTTTGTATAAATATATACTGTTTGAAGCGGCTTCTTGTTTAACGATGTAACCTGGTAACCAATATATTCCACTAACAGATCAGGAGATATTTTCATTCCAATAAAGGTTTTATGCGTAATGTATTCTAACTGCATTGTATATATCGAGAATCAGCAACATTTCAAAATCATTTTCTTCAATCGATGCAAAGCATCTTAGTGTACGGATAAAATATCTCGGTTGGCCCTATGAACATGATGAGCTAAAAGACAATACCTTCTTCCACTAACTCTGCATCCGTTAATACTTCAAAGGTGTCTTGGCTTCCATAAACCTCAGTCAGTATATTTATCTTGTCAATAAAAGTTTGAAAGTTTTCTGTTAAAAGAAAATAAAAAAACTTTTCAGTAAGAGATCTTAAAATGCATTCCTCATCCAACATAAAGAATATATGAAATATGCTTTACAGTCGAAATTACTGAACGAAATACACAGATTGCTTTTTTTTTTCTTTTTTTTTTTTTTAAGTACACAAAGATCCAATTTCCTTGAAGTATTGTCTATTTTTATAATTTTGAGACAGCCGATCGTCTTATAACACAAAACAAAATGCAAGTTACTTTCAGATCGTCTTTCAATTCTTGTAGGACAAGCAATGTTTTTGAGAACGAATTACTCAATTGAACATGTATGCACCTCACCAATTTTACATTGGTGCACAAGTTGTCATAACTGAAGCTATCAAAATAATCCATAGTGCGCCAAGTGCAAAATTCTTGTTTAAAATAGAAACTCTCAAAAGAGAGGAAACAACATCAGCCGATATGTCATTGTCTAAACGAGATCTCTAAAATTGACATATATCTTTATAAAAGTAAGGAGTTAGGATATCATTGCCAATAACATGAATTGGACAACTATACTCCAGAGATAAAAAAAGTGGAAGTAAGCCATGACATTGTACGGCCTTCAACAATGAGCGAACTCAATCTCTTAATTAAGCCATAAAAGGCCCGATATGACTAAATAAAAACAAACTCAAACGGGAAAATTGAATTGATTAAGGACTTAAAAAATATCCGGATTTCGACAATTAATGTCTCTTCAGTGATGTCTATCCTAAATTGAGGTAAAATATATGGCCTTCCAAATACCGTTTCGATCCCTAACAACATTGTTCGACCTGTTAGTCAAATGCGTTTTGTTAAAATGTACTTTTCACTCTTTTGGTCTTTTGAAATTGTTGTTTATATATATATATATATAAAATATATATATATATTTATTGTTTATATATTATATTTTCCTCGGGTTTATATGATCCGTTCATCCTATTTCGTACGTCTGAACCAGTGACAACTCTACAACAGATTTCTCCATCGGA
Source organism: Mytilus coruscus (assembly GCA_017311375.1). Classification (NCBI taxonomy): domain Eukaryota; kingdom Metazoa; phylum Mollusca; class Bivalvia; order Mytilida; family Mytilidae; genus Mytilus; species Mytilus coruscus. Next base: position 592,947 of record CM029607.1, read on the forward strand.
TCACCAGCAGTGATGGCGATACATGTCTGTGTACATTTCAAATGTATATACTTTTCAACTCGTCAACTAAACATCAGCCCAAGTGATGGCATATGTTAGATCTGTAAATTTGCGAAAGCAAATTTACAGATTTAACATTGTTGGGCTGATGTTTAGACGAGTTGTATATATATATATATATATATATATATATATATATATATATAATGACTTATTCAGGCTAAAATGTTCGAGAAAGTTTATCTTATCCAGTCTAAAAGGTAAATCACAAATTTTGGAACTAATTATACTGTGTGATTTGCATTTTCTTAAGTATAAATATTTACGTATTTCTTTCATCGTGGTCTGGCAATCCCTTATCATGGATTCAGTGAAGACTCGTGGGAACTTTATGTGTAAAGCATTTGCTTTCTCTTCGATTTCGTTACACTGGGCTCTCTTTTTAAAATAAACGAAAATTATTATGTATCATGTATTGAATATCGTAGCACAATCTGTATTGAATTAAGTTCATTTACACTTTCGCTTTACGTAATAAAAAAAAAAAATATTTAAAAAAAAAAAATTCAGTGTATGATTTCAATCAGTTTCGAAGCAGGCATTTATATTGAATATAAATGAAAGTGTACGCTACAGATTATATTATTTCACTACAGTACTATCTGTTTTTGGTTAAATTTTGTAATTTATTTTTTTTTCTAGTATATCATGAACAAGAACGTCAACAATTTTAAATTTTGTTATTATATTTGACACAACAATTAAAATTGCAATCTTACCTCAAATTCAGCACATTTATTTCTCCAGAATAACTGTAAGTTGTTTTGTGTGAATAATCTTTCGCTTGATTTCCTCGACATATTCGTTATCTACCAAATTAGCTATTCCTAAAATGGATCTTTGTAATATTTCCAATTTTCTGCCGAATTCGTCATCTTTAAGTCTTTTTATATCTGATAGATGAAATATTTCATTTCGCAAATCTTGTATTTTTGTCATCCATTCATTTAGCCCGTTTTCGCCTTTTCCACATTTTTTATATTCGAATTCAACATGATCAGTACAAGCTTCACTCATATTTAATATACTTATAGTCGAAAATGATTGTCTTATCATAGGATAATATAAAACACATTTTGTCTTTCTTGAATGTAGAACTAAAAGTTACGAATAAACTTGTACACCACAGTATATCTGTTTTAATTCATTTTTGGTAAAAACATGTACACAGTTTGTGGTTGTATTCATGAACCTTGTATAATAACAACAATGGAACGGAAACGAAATCATTCAGCTGATCAGTCCATGAAAGATAATAAACATGCGCACACGATATAAAATATCAATAGGAATAACCGCTACAACTGCTTTATCTCCTTTCGAAGTAACATGGACTACTTCACTGCAATTTTTTAAAAACCCCAACAACGGATTAAGCGGAAATCAAACTAGATGTCGGGCATGTTAGATCTCTTCATTATTTAAAGAAGACAGCTTCTGAGTAATATTAATATTAAAGTATGAAACCTAACTGGAAACGAGTTCTAACAAATACTGTCATACATTGTCTTACAATCTCAATTGGAAAATACCGGATTATACAAATAATTAGACAACCAAGGAAGATGTCAATTTATATATTACGTGACATGGCAAGAAATAGAGTATAAGTAGGGCAAACTGTTCACCTTGACTGAGAAAGTGAAATTAAAGCAGACATGATAAGACTGAAGAATACATATGTCATAACGTTAAATATTTTAGAGAACGACAACTGTTTTCAGTTCTAACCATCTCGATAGACACATTGGAAATACTATAGGAAAACAAGAAAATATCACTAGTAAATCATCATTTAGTAATTTTATAGTCTTTCAGACATTTTTGAGACTTGTCCACTTCGCTTGCAGTCAATGTTCAGTGTATGTGCAGACTGTTAACATCAAATTCATACTGAACTGTTTGAAAAATTACTGAACAGATTTTAGTTATCAAGAAGCGAATTGAATGAACAATACTTTACTACATTGAATAAATCTGAAAATTGACCGAAAGACTGAACATGACTGAATAATCTATTTAAGTAGACTTTTCCAATGATGTTAAAAAAAAAATCGTTTCAGACTAACATTTACTAGTAGGTGTGTCATTAGATAACATATAATCAAAATGGTTCAAAAATCAATTCCAAAATAAAAAAAATGAACAACACTTTCATTATTTTTCTTGATCTTTAAAAAGTTCTATGGAGGCCTTCGAAGCAGATCAAAAAGCTTCGTCGTAACTCGCTGCAAGTTCAAGAAAGCCTCTAGCATTGGTTTGATCGGAATTATATGCTGCTACTTGTCGACCAATATATAAGAAAACATAAAAAACATGACTTTTTTAATTGACAAGATTATGGCTCAAGTTTCAGGTTGTACCGACGAGTTTAAGTGAATTCGTTGCTGCAAATCTATTATGTTCTGGTGATTAAAAATCCAACCAGTCGTATCTATCAATGAAATTCCAACGTATAGTGTCATATTTAACTCAGTAACGCACTGTAAAGAGCAGAACAAACAAACATCAAAACAATCATGAATACATCTAGATATTTATATGCTTTTACGCGTGAAATTGGCAAAAAAATAAGATCAACTGAATAAGACACCAAAAAAGCAACTACCCAAAGTCGTGAAAACAGAGCAGCTCACATAAGATCAGATTTTTCAAAAAGACATACACCGTTACTTGTGAAATGTTATAACATTTACTTAGACCACGAGAACACTCTTTTGTGAATTGGAAGTTGTATGTAAAAAAAGAAGGTGGGGTAATTAGGTAGAAGATGAAAGATTCTGCTTTCGTTTTATGTACATCCTAAATTTGGGACAACAGAAGATAAGTTGACTACAGGCAAGGAAAGTGATCGTCATGCGGATGCTGGAGGGGATTGCAATAAACAAATAAGAATAAGGAACCAAAAAAAAAAAACAAAAACAAAAACGAAGAGTCGTGTTTTTTTTTACATTTGAATGATAAAGTTAATTATCTAATGAACAAGGTTTTGAATTGGAACAATTGTAGTATGTGTACGTCAAAGGAATTTACTAGTTAAATATAATAAGGAGGGTTGTGTAGTTTTCAATGCAATAGGAGAGAGAGAGAGATACTGTATATATAAAGTAAAAATAATGACTAAAATACAGAAAGTTATAAGGAAACGGAGATGTAGAAGATACGTCCATCAAACAGCAACTATAGAATAACACATGCAGATAGACACCACACTAATGGTCAGCATATGCGACTACGAAATAGACAAGTTTCTATAAGATCTATGTTCTAGTTGATCGTCAACGCTAAGTTCACAGTTTTATTTTGGTGCGAGTGGATATGCATACAAACAAAATTTCTAGGATTTGAAAATCGGCTATTTAATAAAGTAAAGATACTGACTCTAAATCTCACAAAATATTATAAAGAATGTGCTTTGTGCAGAGAAACCGCAAAACATAATTGATATCATAAGCCACAGTTGTGGTGCACAATGACATTATGAGATAAAGATTCGGACATGATTATATTAAAATCTGATTATGAGTTTAGGAGGAAAAGGAGATAAACATTTGTACCATAGTGAGCATTTGTTCTTTACGTGCAAAGAGATAGGCACTCTCTTTAAACAAGGCATCGAATTTAACGTCCAGATTCTAACCGGACATGGCTGCAAACTTGGACATTACGCACAACAAAAGGAACGCCCCACTTTGGCGAAGGTTTTACTGCCAGTTGTGAAAAACATGTCTATATATAATGGTGACCATATTTCTATTCTCTAGTCCCCCTTTTTGGGGAGGAGTATTTATAAATTATATATAGACATGTTTTTCACATCAACACTTCATATGCATATATCAGGTGCTGTTTTATAGAGATGTAATGTAGAGATACGCTGTTTGGTAAAAATGACAATTATATCCTTTATATACAAACTTAAACTAGTCTGAGAAGTTGTTCTAAATAGATATAACCTTACCTTTCTACAACTTTGGTCCTGGATACACAATTGTTTCTTAATGCCTCACCATCTCTTGCATTATATAAAACAGTCGTTTATAGAAGCTGAAACAAAGAGAACAAAAATTTCCCGGTAAACGAAATGTCAAGTACGTGTTCAGATCATATTTGATATTGATTGTTTTAAAACAAAGAGATGACGATCTACTTATCAAACGCGTAAATCACTTTGAAATGCACTTTTAAGGAAATAGAAACATCCATTCTAATGTTTTATAGATAATTTCCCGGTGGTCAGCTGTTAGTTCAATGATCATAAAGCAGATGGTTATGTTACCGATAGTATACTTATTTGTAAAGGTTTAATTTTTATCCAAGAATTTTTATCCAAGACCTTAGTTTTAGCTCTGTTCTGTTCAAGTTACAGCGTACAATTATTTTTATGGTTTAATATCATAGTCCAGCTGATTCGTGCATATTTGTAGAAAAATTGTGGATTTGATGATAAAAGCATGAAACTTTGCACAATAGTAGATATATATTTGATAGTCAATCTAAGCTATGGACCCACCCTGAAAAATCCAATATGGCGGCTATTTTCAAGATGTCTGCAAATCAGTCTAAATTTCACAAAAATATCTTATTAAAAGCAAATAATATTCAAACCAAATCTTTTAAAAACATACAAAATATAATCCAACGTTTCTACTAAGTCATAACGTTATATTAGACTTTTAATTTTTTCAAAATGGCGGAAAATTTCAAAATGGCCGCCAAAAAGTGAAAATGAACAAAACTAAGCAAAGGCTTTGCTTATATTCTATTGAATTGCTTTTTGCAGTTCATACAATATTCTAGAGATTATATTTCCATGATACATGGATGCTGCTTGCAAAATAATTTAATCATAGATCCTATAAATGGAAACATTCGAAAGTTTTCAGGAAGCCATCATGATTTGTTTGACCATAAGATACCATCTGAGTCACAAATGATAATTAAAATGTTTTACTTCTCTTTGCCACAATCCTTTCTTTTTTCCTTGATTGTGGTAACATCAAGATAATCAATAAAAACGACTTATGACCAACTTTCTACTTGCAAACGGTAAACATGGTAGCATCAAGAGTGCTTCCAGTTGGCCAGAAACTACACACCCTTCTGGAACACTTACGAATACCCCTAATTTTAATGAAAAGGGAATTGTGTTGTTTATGCTTTCAATGTTGTGTTATTTGCTCTTTATTTTTCAATGTCTGTGTTGTCAAGCAGTGAAAGTCTTATTTATCCATCGTACAGGCATGGGAAGCCTTATTTCATTTCAAACGTTCACATTCGGTCAAATTTGTATGCATTTGCCATCCACTGTCACTCGAAGTAGCAATCTGGGTAAAAGGTCGAAACATTCCCCGCCTTAAGCATGTTAAGCTTTCACATGGTTTGAGAATGTTGTGTGTTTGCTTTTAAAACGTTCCTGATGTAGAACGTCATGTGGTTTACCTGATCACGTTAAATTATGTTAAAGGTAGATTGAAACTTGTAAATTACTATGGCCATTTCTAGATAAAACACCATTAAATGCTGTAGTTGCGATATTTATTGTCAATCTGATTGCTATACCTTTTCCTTTTACAAATATGTAATTCAACACTTAAACTGTATAGTTAAATGACATAATATAGCAAACGGGTCCTGTAAGCCATAATTTGGAAGGAAAAATGCAACGAATCAATGAATAAGCAGTATAAGGAAATCTTTATGCACCCAGATTGAGCATTTTCTTAATGATCTCACATCAGCATGTCCAGTTCAATCTTTAATGTTACAGACCAGTTGTGGTTAAGTGGACTCTCAATTTCCCTATTATTAATCCATTTTTTGAATGTTACAGTTCTCATCAGGGTCTCGTTCATCAGTAAAAAAGTAAAAAATATGCAAGGATCTTTGCATAAGAATGAGAATAACACCTACTGTAACCTTATGGAAATGTCTTGCTCATGATGCATGAAAGCCTCTAAAACAGAATCGTCTGTTCATGAAATACTATGTTTCCTTGATTGAAATCTTGTTCAACAACCGTTTTCTAACCAATCACATAAGATTCTCAACGATAAAATTTCTATATGAAGACCTAAAACAAAAACATTCTTTGTTCTGCTAGAAATATATTTGCTGAGTTCCACTGTTTCACAAGTGATTATTGATACATGTCTTGGAAAAAAATAATAACACATTGTTGAATTGTATTCATCGAATGTCGAATCGTTGTGATAGATTTGATCTCTTCCTGAAACATTGGACAATGCTGACTGATATATAAAGGCGGATGACTATTTGGTTTGGCTCTACATTCGTGGACTAATGTCCAGACATATTTAATGTTTTCATTATCATCGACATCAAGCCATCTGTGTTATCTTTTTGTTAACTTATTTATACCAAGTAAAGATAGAGTTGAACAATTGACTAATTGTACCAGGTTGGCATACATGTATTTTTGGTTAGACAATTGACAGAGTGCATGTCCATAAAACAGTAATTATAAGATGGAAGTATGAAACGCGTGGTTATATTTGGTTAGTGTTACGGATATACATTGTATCTTATTCTATAGTTATATTTATATATTATATACTTAATTAGAGCAATAATACGAACAGTTGTGCTGGCGCATAATATAAAGGTAAAATTACCAGAGATTATAAAGGAAATGCATATATTTCAAAGCATAAGGTTATGACGAATTTGCCAATTTAGACTTAGAAGATGCTGAATATAACGATTGTTGTCAATATTGTCCACGTCTGCTGTTGTAAAACCACCAGGATTCGAGGGAGGAACCACATATTCAATGTTGAATGTATCAAAGATGGAATCCTCTATTACTGTAGATACATGGATTATTGGATCATTCATACACGACAAACGTAAACTGTCCATTTTGGTCATTTAGTACCTCCTTTTCTGGTCCTTGCATTCATAAGAAAGCCTTTATACATTAGGAGATGGGTTTAGTTCAGTTGAATGTAATATTAAAGAAGAATAGAGAAAAACAAACAGAAGTAACTTTGAAATGGATAGCGTCGTATTAGCCTCAATAGAATAACTCGACTGCATCTGAATATTTGGCCGAACGATTTGGATAGCGTCGTATTTGCCTCAATAAAATAACTCGACTGCATCTGAATATTTGGACGAACGATTATTAACTGATGTTTTAATGCCTGTAGAAAAAAAACCTTTTGCCTACATCATGTCTTTTTGAACTACCAGCACATGCAGCTTTTTCAAAAACCGTTGTCATACAAAGAGATTGTTGCGGTTGCTTATTTAAATGCAACACCAAAATAATCATTATACAGGATAAGCAAATACATGCCTTGTTAATGGCCTGGCAAGCCTGAGATTACTGCATTTTTTTTCAGATCATTACTATGTCCTCTTCCAATTGATCATAAAGAAAACTTCGAATCGAGAAGTATACATTCTAGTTAAGTCTAGCTTAAATATTGGAATAACGCCAGTGTCTTTAATTGATCCCTCGTTGTTGACAACTGTTCTGCGAGAATGGTATCGTAGTTACGATTTTCTATACTTTCCTCAAAAATGTTTTGATGGATGTCTTTAGTATATAAATGTGGCATGCACTTGGTATTATAGGGCACTTAGTTTTACTGCAGGTACGTCAAAAAGAACAACACTTTGTAACCTTCTATAAGGGATATTTGTTGATTTTGATATCTTATGGCGGCCATCTTAGAAAAAAGCCGCCATATTAAAATTTCAATTTGAGTCTATAACTGATATTGTTTGAAGCACCTAGTACTAATAAAATGACAAATTTGAACTAATATAAGGAAAATTTGTTGATTTTGATATTTTGTGGCGGCCATTTTGGAAAATGCCTCCATATTGAAATTTCAAGGTGGATTCACAGCTAATATTTTTGAAACACCCAGCACTACTGCCATGCCAAATTGACCTTAAATGTGACTTTATATAAGTGATATATGTGGATTTTGATATTTTATGGCGGCCATCTTGAAATAGCCGCCATAGTGAAATTTCAAGGTGGGTCCATAGCTAATATTGCTTGAAACATCCAAAACTACTACCATGCCTAATTTGGTGCTTTTATCATCAAACCCACAATTTTGTCACCAATCTGCCGGACTATCATTTGAATTTATGGATTTTATTATTATTATATTGATATGTAAATTATAATGCATTTTTTTATCCAGTAAACTAATTTAGATTTGATTTTTTAATTTTTTCAATTGCTTATACATAAACACTTAGTTTAGCAAATAGAACACATTGGCTGACATAATCCGAAAGTAGCATCGATGTATTTCGATGAAGATATAGATAAGGACAGCTGCAATAACCTAAACATTGCTAATAATATATTTCTATTATTATTACAGTCATTGAGCTGTGAATATGGCATCTTCTTATTGAAATTTCATCACTTGCCTCTTAGTTAGATAAATATATTCTGAAATCCATTCAAAATGTGTATATTTTATAAACTAATGAAAACGCAAGAGTAGCTTTAATTCAAAAATGTAATTCAAAACATTTGATTAAGAAACACGTGTTTTGCACATTGAAATTAAATCATCATTTTTTTTTTAAACAAAAGAATACTGCTAAGTAAAAGATTGATACCAGCCATTCGTAAATGAAAAGATTGAAGATCAGAGTTAAAAGACCACCTCACACCCCAATAAAGAGTTGTTGCAAGGGTTTTTAAGGCACAAAGCCGTGAAACAACATGATCAACCGGAAAAAGACGACAAACTACAAACAATCCACCATCTACTCTGAAAAAAAAAACAAAAAAAAACAGTTTAAACCACTAAAACTTACTCCGAAAACAAACAGTTTCTCGTTTAAATTACTCTACGTTTATCATTTCTGTGCAATTAATAGTTGACTATGCGGTATAAGTTTTCTCATTATTGAAGGCTGTACGATGACCTATAGTTGCTAACTTCTATGTCATTTGGTCTCTCGTGGAGAATTGTCTCATTGGCAATCATACTACATCTTATTTTTAGATTGAGCAATATGTATATTATCTTATCTTACCTCCTATATATTTCTATAAATATGATTGGTTAAAAACACTTGCGTGGAAACCGTGTTTGTTTAATGCGGGGCTTATTTCAATACAGGGTTAATGGGGCTGTTACGTCCCTTTATAAGAAGAAATTGATGTTGAACGATTGAAATAAATTCATAAAACACATTTGAAGGTAACAAGGTGTTACTGTTGGCACTTGTTTTGTATAGACCGGCAACAAGCTGAATACTAAATGTTAAGATTAGTATGCAAGATAAATTCCTTACACAATATGCTAGTGACCTAATACGATATATATGGGGTCAGTAAATTCCATATGGGAATTCGAGATTCGCTCTCACCTAATATGGAATTTACTGACCGCTAGTGACCTAATACGATATATATGGGGTCAGTAAATCCAGACGTCCGGTATTTGACATTAATATACTTTCTTCACGTATCCAATATACTTAAAAAGTAAAATCACAAAAATACTGAACTCCGAGGAAAATTCAAAACGGAAAGTGCATAATCAAATGGCAAAATCAAAAGCGCAAACACGTCAAACGAATTGACAACAACTGTCTTATTCTTGACTTGGTACAGACATTTTTTTACGTAGAAAATGGATGATTAAACCTGGTTTTATAGCTAGCTAAACCTCTTACTTGTATGGTAGTTGCATAAAATTCCATAATATTGACAACGATGTGTGAACAAAACAAACAGACATAATAGGTAAAATGTCAAAATAGGGTACAGCAGTCAACATTGTGTTATTATCTTAATCACTTAAAGTGCATTCAAAAAGAACGATGTAACATTTCAGTCATTTTTAAGGATATTAAACGTACGAAAAATGAGAGTAATGTCGAATGTCCGGACGTTTCTATAAAGACGTTAATATATTTCTGTTCTTCAAATGTCTATGCTGACGTGTTCAAACAAACACGAGTCTAAATTGATATATCAATTGAACATACTTAAGAAATGTCAAAAATCAAGAAATTTTGACAAGGAAGCTATCAAACCAAGAGTTACACGTTGTTAAGTTGAAATCATCACTTCGTAAATTAAACGTACGTCGTCACGAGTTGGTTGACCGTTACGGATCATCTTTTCACAGATGACAACGGACATTTTCTAGTTGTCGTAACTACAATATTGTCCCCTTTACCGGATTGTGAATTAGACTTATTATCGGGTTTGTACTAACATGAGCAACACGACGGGTGCCACATGAAGAGTCGGATCTGCTTAACCTGCCGGAGTACCTGAGATCATTGCAATTTTTTGGTGGGGTTTGTGTTGCTCAGTCTTAGTTTTGTATGTTGTTTTTGTGTATTGTTGTTTATCTGTTGGTCTTTTTTCTTTCTTTAGCCACGGTGTTGTCACTTTATTTTCTACTTATGAGTTTGAATGTCCCTTTGGTATCTTTCACCTGTCTCCACGTGACAAGAAACAAAATAATAGTTCAGTTTATAATTAAAGAATAAGGTCTGGCAATTATTGAACTGCATGTAAATCAAACTCAAGAAAAAACAAACAAAGTAAGAGACTTTATTGAGAAATATGTGTCGTAAGGACACTACGCAAGGGAACATATGTACTAAAGTTTAAAGCTGATGTGACCATAAACAACCTTAAAACAAATTATATATACAGTTAACCTACTGTAAACAAACTTTAACATATCACATTTCCATGTTCAGTGACAGTAAAATCTAGATCAACACCTTAATTTGGCATATATATTTACAGTTAACATTCATAATGAAAATTTGAAGTTTCAAGATAATAGGATAACAACCACCTTATACAAAATTGTCCCCTACATTAAAATTAAAACTTTAACCTGTTAAAGGTCGACAGGACTAACGGACGGACGACCTCGGTCTTAAAAACTGATCAAAATATTGCTCTTCTGATTGATTGACATTAAGGGTAAATTGAATTGCAACAGAAAGGATTCTTAACGTGCAGAGAGCGTGGCTTCGGCTGCGTACTTGTACATCCCGCACAGCCAATCGGACGCCCCAATTTGGCAAGAGTTTTACTTGCGGTCGGAAGAAACCTGTAATGACCATATTACATTTATATTACCCAGTCACACTTTGGGGTTTGTACGTCAGAAGTCGTATAACTCAAAGTTTATCTTGTTCTTTAAGAATTCCAACCTAGACGTGTTCATATAGTGGCGCGCTAAAAATAAGGTTTTATTGAGTATTACTTGTGATAATTGTTGCCAATGTATTGATCTGAAGAAACTTAAACTAGTCTGGGAAGTTTTTCTGTCAAGATATAGACCTACCTTTCCGTCTTTTAGATTCTGCATACATATTCGTTGCTTAATACCTGACTACAAATTTAATTGTAGAAAGCAGTCGACAGGGAATCTGAAACAAAGAGAAAAAAAACTTCCTTGCAAATGATTGATAAACTACTTGTCCAGATAATATCTCATTTTTATGTTTTAAATCATACAGAGTGAAAACTACGTATCGAAAGTGTATATCACTTGTATAAATACTTTTAAGGAAATTGAAACACAACTTTACTGAACCATCATTCGAAACCTGACGCCATTGTTTTAAACATTAGTTTCTTTGTAATCAAATATTACATTCCAAAGGTTTTTTTTCTCTTTTGGAACCTGATAAGGATATTTGCACATGTAAATGTTTTACGTAAAACACGTTTTGTACTAGTTCTATTTTCACATTAAAACTAAACAATCCAATTACGTCAATATAAAAATAAGCATATTTGATATGATGGCCAATTAAACATTAATAGGGGAAACACTTGAGCTATTATAGTTCACCGTACGGTCTTCAAAAAATTAGCGCCCACCACCCACAGCGCACAGGAAGCTAATCAGGGCGCCGATACAAACAATGTGAAACATTTCACACCACGAATTCTACTGCGTCACTTATACTGCTTCTTGTAGGTCAGTTTGTATTTAAAGTTTAAAATTAAAGATTTTAATTTGAGAGATCAAATTAAAACGGATGGTGAATCAGACTGTGAAATTAATGGACAAACTTCTACATGAAATGAAGACTACAAACTTTAATGCAGATAAACCTTTTTTTGTAATATTGAAAATGTACAAACTTAAACTAGTCTGAAAAGTTCTTCTGTAAAGATATAACCTTACCTATCTATACAAAATCGTTGCTTTATACCTCACCATCACTTCAATTGTATAAAACAGACGTAAAACTCAAGCACAAAGATACAAATTTTCTGGTAAACGAATAGCAACGTACTTGTCAAGATCAAAACAAAGATAGAGATCTACTTATCAAAAGTTTGAATCACTTATACATTAAAAGTACTATTAAGGAAATAGAAACATCCATTATAATGTTTTATATTTAATTTCCCGGTGGTCAACTGTAAGTCCAATGATTCTTTTTATGTCTTTCCACTTTTCGTGATTTATTCTGATCATATTTTTTTATTCCGCCACTTTTACTACTTGCAGGAAGAATTGTATCGCAAGATGTCGTTTAGATATTTGGCATATGATATGGAACAGAATATACGCTTTTGAATCTGATATATTTTAACTGAATAATTTTCCTTGTTATCTCTCCAATACTGTTTTACTTGTTATCTCTACTGTACGTCTTCGCGACTGTAAAAGAAAGCGACAATTCTTTGTTCCATTCTCGGTATATCAAAATATGTTTTGACTACAGCTGTCCAGACACTGCATATGAGAGTTATTCCCCTTATGTATTTATTATAAGTGATATGCATTCATAACTGGTAACCAATAAATGATAAAGACCAGGGACTTATGATTTGATGTACTTAGTTCACCAAAAAAGCCAAGGTCATGTTTAACTTTTGATTTTGGCTTATCATCGGATCTCTTCAGATACCGCATAAGATATCAACAAAATATTTTACTTACCTGTTAGTTGCAACATGTTGTCGTAACATCTACATTTTGGTTATAGGATGCGTTGATATTTAATGGAGTGTTCTCCCCTCAAATTTTATAAAATAAGATGTTTTGTACAGTAGCGCTGTTTTGAACTCTTTATAAGCAGGCGTAAACTAGTCTGAGAAGTAGTTTAGAAAGATATAACCTTACCTTTCTATAATTTTGTCCTGGATACACAAACTGTTTAATGCCTCACCATCTCTTGCCTTGTATAGAGCAGTCGCTGCAAGAAGCTGAGAAAAGAGAGAACATTTCCTGGTAAACGATTTATGAAGTACGTGTTTAGATCATATCTGATATTGATTGTTGTAAAACAAAGAGATGGAAATCTACATATCAAAGGGTAAATCCTTTCAAATGCCCTTTCCGTTCAAGGAAATAGAAACATCCATTTTATTTGTATATATAATATGACGTTGGTCAACTGTAAGTAAGTCCAATGATTGTTTAGGTCTTTTCACTTTGACCTATTGGTTTATTCTGATAATATTTTATTTTAATTCCGCCACTTTGTTTTCTTACGAGAAGATTTTGTTTCGCAAGATGCTGTTTGGTAAGTAAGTAGCCTTTTCATGAGAAAGAAAATATATTTTTGTTCTTCTTTTTAAGACTGTCATCTATTCTTTCTTATTACCCAATTTTGTGTTCTATTTCCAGATATGATTGAAAGATATATCATCAAGCTACTGGTGACAAGGGAATATACGTACAAAACAAACACAAACAGTATTGAACGACAGCGAAAGAAAGAAATTGATAGAAGACACAGAAGCTGGAGTAAGAAGTGAATTAAAAAAAAATGGAAAATATCTAATTTTTTTAACAAAATTACAATAGTAAATGACCCTCCCCAATGTATGAACTATAAAAATTTTGATGTAAAAATGGCTGAAGGAGGTGTTGAGTTTGGAAATCCTTTATTTGATCGTGATGATTATGATGAAGAAAAGAAACTACTTTTCGAAATGATGAAGAATTTCAAAGTTCTATAGACAAGGAAACTGAGGTATTAAGAGATTTATCAGAAAATGACACCAAAATTCGCGAAAAGAAATTACCGAAAAATGATAAAAGATTTTATAACGAAAATAATGAATTATATTCAAACAAAATTACAAAGATTTTTTACCAAAGAAGATTTTAATGGAAGAACAATGTTGTATGTAAAAGATGAATATGGTAGGAAATTGCATTAACATATTATCAAAAGGAGTATTAAAATTTTATAAATTTAGCACTATTCAAAGAGAATACGGTGTTGGTGGTACCGAATTTATCAAAGATGTTTTGGGTGTAGACGATTATAAAATATCTGATAGAATAATAGAAGGTAGAGCAGAGTTTCAGAGAATGTTAAATGAAACACCAATTCGTGAACTCAATAATATAGAAATTCCATTAAAAGAAATATCTACACAACAAGAAGGAGAAGAATTATTAGAAACAGCAAGTAATACCGAAACATCTGTGAAAGAAATAGAAACTTCTTTTGTAGAAGCAGGAGTATCTTACAAAGAAATGGAAACTCAAACAGATATTACAAAAAGAGAGATGGATGGTATAATCAGTGCAATGACATCAGTAAAAGAAGAGATTGCAAATGAATTAGCAAAACTGAATGAAACAAATAAAGACTTAGCAAAAGAAAATACTAAATTAGAACAAGCTAAAGAAGACAATGATGAATTTCAAATAAATAGAATAAGTAGTCGAATAAGAGAGTTGGAATCTGAGAGAAGTGCAAGACTAGAAGTAATTAATATTAATAAAGAAAAACTACGTAGTCAAGTAAACAGAATTAAAGAAACAATAAATAAAGTGTTATACGAAGACAAAACATTAGGTGAAAGAATTAAAACATTATTCAGAGAACAAGGAATTACAATAGCTAGTATTTTAACCGCTTTTGGAATGATTATTGGTGTTATTGTTGAGACATTTACTGGTGGAACTACTTTTTCTCCTTCTCCTCCTCCACCATCAAAAGGTGGTGTACAAGACTGGATAAAAAAACAATTAAAAAATCTTGGAAAACTATTATCTTTTCTTGCAGGAAAATTAGCAGCTGCATTACCAGGTATTATAGGTTCTATTGTATCTTGGTTATTGTCTGCAACAAAAGACGTAGTAAATTGGTTTGCAAACAACTTATGGGCTTTGCTTGTTTTGGTTGTTGGTTTATTGTATGCTGCTGCTAGGAATATTTAAAAAATAAATTAATAAATTTTATAAATAATAAGTGCTGTAATACCCAAAACAATACTTCCAAATATTATTGCTTTTTATTATCTTCGTGTTCGTCATATTCATTTTTTGTGTTGTTTCTATTTGAACTGGTTCTGATTTTTTTGGTTCTGATTTTTGAATCGATTTTGTTTTAAAATCAACAGGATCAAGACCTGTAAAATCAAAATTTTTATTATTTAAATCATCATTTAAACCGAGTGTTTGATTTTCTGTTGCAATTACAATTTTGTTATTATAACCAACAATGGTATCAATTTGTAATACCATATCACTGGGAGACATATATAAACCAAGTCCATAAGCATAATCAACTTTACTTCTTGCATATTTTAAAACATTTTCATAATTTGATATCTGAGTGGGCAAATCGATAGGACTATTAATAACATCTTGTACATTTGCTAAGAATTGTTTTGTGCATCAAATCCTGTTCCTACTTTTAATATTTCTACCCTTGTTTGAGATTGTGCCCTAATAATGCCCATACAAACATTCTAATACTTTCATTGATACGTTCAATACCTGCTTTTGTAAAACCCTCTGATTTATCTAATATAAATGTTGTCCAAGCCATACTTATATCTTTTTATGACGAATTGTATCATGAATATTAAAGAAGGGACCATCATTTAAGTGATTTTGTCTATATTCACCACTTGGTTTATAATATTCAGAAAAGTTCCTAATCCTTTAGATGATGATTCTACTTTTGTCTCCAATCTGTATTTGGAGAAACATCAAATTCATTGCATAATTTTGATATGCAGCTTTGTCATATGGGTTCTTGTAATAACAGAAAGAAGAATCTGTTGGTAAAGGTGATTTAAGTTCTTTAAAATTCTGGCAATGCAATAATATAAGTGAAATGTATAAAGTGATTTAGTAAGATTTGAAGTGTTTTGTATATGGTTATTGTAGGAAACACCACATCCTGTACTTGCACACCAGACTGCAAAGTTTAACTGACATTGCCACCAATCAAACGAAGAATGAATCCATGTATTCCATGGTTCGTTGGTGTGTAATGATGGGTTTTGATATTTTGAAATAAATCGGGAAAGCTGTTTTAAAGTTTTCTTTTGATTTACAAATATTATTTGATCGACAAGATTTATATCTTTTAGAATACTTAACACTTGGATTATATGATACATTTGGATTATATTTAAATTCTTTTGTTATCATTTTTTATATTAAAATGTATCATACTATTTCAAATATTGATAAGACAATTAACTTACAACAGTACATTGATAACAGAGATGGAAATAAACGTATTGGTTTAAAATCTATAAGATATAGTGTAGGTTGGTATAATGTTTATGATGGAGTTATAAGACAAACAGGAGAAAGACTTCATAGGATTAAAGATGGTTATTATAGTTTCCAACAAATAGCGGATGAATTTAAAAAAAGATATTGTATTATCCGTAAATGAAACAAATGGTATTGCTTCATTAAACACTCCTATTGAGTTAAGGATAAATGAAGATTTGAAAATATGTTAGGATTTAATAATGAACGTAAATTGAACCTAATGAATTACATTATGGAAAAAATTTGTAGATTTTGCTATCCATAAATCATTGTATATCCATTTGGAACAAGTTAGCACTTCTTATAATTATCTTGATGGTATGCCGAGTACTTTGTTGGCTGTTGTTCCAGTTGAAAATAAAGAGTTTGGGGATATTATAACAATAAGATTTGAGAATCCGGAATATAAGTATTTGGTAAATGGTGATATAACAGAATTGAAATTAGAAATAAGAGACGAAAATAATAAAAGATAATTAATAATTTACCAATTAATTGTGTTTTAGAAATTGTATAATTTATTTAATAAAATGAGCATACTTGGTGTCAAGAAAAACACGTAGATACATCGGAAATAAAAAGGAAATATTAAATATGAAGAGTGAGCTTCGAACAATGGATACTAAGGATAGAGATTTACGCCGGAGTGTCGCTGCCCTAACCATCAGAGTTTTAAATGTTGAAAATATAGTTACTAATATTAAAAATAAACCAGACAGAAAAATAATAAGTATAAATGCTGGAATTGATGGTTCAATACATACAAATCAAATGTTTAATTTTGGTGATGGTGGTGGTTATTATGTAATGAACTTTCCAGGACAAATATTGGGTATGAGTTTAGTAAGTCTGAAAACAAACACAGATGATATAGCCGTTATGATGACTGTTAATAATAATGAGCCATATGGTTACGGAATAAGTTTGGGTAGTAGTGTCACACACAGTTATTATAACTTTAATACACCTTTGAAGTTAAGGCTGGAGATATAATAGGTTTTGTTAGTAAGAGTGATAATTCTTCATGTATCAATACTCTAGTATCAGCGGTAATTGAATTATTTTATAACAAATTTAATCCTTAAAATGTCGGCATACGGAAACAAATTAAATCCTTACAGAAAATAAGAGAACCTCGTGGTGTGAAAGGTATTCGTCAAAGTGTAGTAATAACTAATAATCCTTCAACTATTGATCAAAATCAACAGCTATTAGTGAGATTCCCCAATCTAAGCAATAATGATGTTATTGTTCCAGGAACAACAAGATTAGCATTTGAGATAGATCTTACATCATCTACAGACGACAATGCAACCATATATCCAAACATAGGAAGAGCAATAGTTAAAAAAACAACAATTCGTATAAGTGGAAATGAAATCATGTCAATTGATGATAGTGATATTTATCATTGTTATACCGATTTATGGAAATCTACATCTGAACGTACAAATATGGCATACCAAGGTATTGGTGAAACAAACATGTTAAAACACAGAGTTGGTGTAGGTGATAAATCATCAGACACAGGTGATGAAGCAATTGCATTAGCATATAAAAACAGATTTTGTATCCCACTTGATTTTGAACTATTAGAAACTCATATGCCTTTTTATCAATCAGGTCTTGGTGATAGACTTGAATATGAACTTACATTTAATAATTATAGCAACGTTATTAAATCTACAGATACAGATGCAAGTTACACAATTAAAAACATTTGTTTAGAATTTGATATGGTTTCCGATGCAGAATTAGCAAGACAAATAAGACAACAAGTTGATGGTAAGATGGTTATTTTGTACGATAGAATACTAAGACATAGAAAAATAACCAAAAACAAATCTGATACATTGTGGAATATCAATTTAAATGTTCCAGCTAGAAGTATGAAAGGAATTCTAATGTTATTCGAAGATCCTGAAAGAACAAGTACAGAAACTTATTATAATCCTAATATAACAAAAGTAGAAATGACAATAGAAGGTGTTCCAAATCAACTATACAGTCAAGGAATGAAAGCATATCAACAATGGGATGAAATAAATAAATTCTTTGCTTTAAATTCAAAAAGAAATAAAGAAACAAATATACTTGCAAAAGATTTAAATTTGTCTTATACAACATTAGAAAAATATCTTACAACTAATTATGCATTATGGTTAGATTTACGTTCAACAGATGATAACTCACTACACGGTTCAGGTAGAAGAATTGAAAATGCCTCTGAAGGTATAACAATCCAAATAACTAAAACAGCAGGAGCAAATAAATCAATAAATGTTTATCTGTTTGTAATCCAGGATGCACAAATTAATTTTGAAGATGGCAGATTTAAAATGTTGATTACTAGTAAGCGAGCAAAGCTATAGAGTTTTTAGTTTATTTTATTTAAAATGGAGTTGCCAAAATATCCACATTGTGCTATTATATGTGGTCAAACTGGATGTGGAAAACAGAGTTTGTTCTTGATTTATTAGAAAAGAATATAGTGGGGTTTTTAAACATATAGTCATACTTTGTCCAACAATTCAATGGAACAAAGCATACAAAAATCGTTGGTGGATTGGTGATGTTAAAAACCAAAACAAAAATCTAATAATTGTTAATCCCATTGTCAAAGAAGAAGAGAAACTACAAGAATTACTTAGAATGTTTTTAAAAATATGCTGGTTATCCAACATTATATATTATTGATGACTGCAGTGCAACAAAAGAACTAACAAAGAAAAAGATATGCTGTCTGAGCTTGCATTTTCAGGAAGACACGCGGAACAATCAGTGTGGGTCATTTCACAGAGATACAACTCTGTTTTAAAAGACTTAAGAGAACAAACAAAATGGTTGTGCATGTTTTACACAAAAGATAGAGATAGTTTTGATAATTGTCTAAGAGAAAATGATGTTATTCCTACTTTGGAAGAAAGACAAAGAATAAAGGAAGAACTTAAAAAAGAAACATCGTAAATTAATATTAAAGACAGACCAACCTACTGATTTTTGGTTACTTGATTAGCAATTCTTAAGCAATTCTCAAGCTATTCTTAAGTAATGCTTTAGCAATTTTTAGTAATGCTTTAGTAATTTAGCAAAAAAAAGCAATAAAAAAGCAATGCTATTAGAAATATTAACAATTATAACAAATACTGCAGTATTATCATTAGTTGGTTATTTTGTATTTAGTTTTATAAAAATTAAAAATAAATTATTTTTCTTTTTTGAAACGTATAAAATGAATGCCGAAGAATTATTGAGCGAAAATATTGTCGAAAATATAAATATTGATGATGATAAACAAGAAAAAAAACGCGAGAGATTATCATCTGTTGTTGCTGGTGGAAACAGTAAACAATATTTGGGTAAAGAATTACAACTGTCAGATATTGACAAAATGACACCAGAACAAATAGACAAACTATACTGTAAATATGAAGCAAGATTGGGAGCTAGTATGACTAAGACATTAGGAAACTCTTTTATAAATTTATATGTTATGGGTGTATCAAAGTATTTCAAAGTTGTCGATCCACCAAAACTAATACAAGACTTGGAGGAAGATCCTTTTTTAAATAATGCTTTAACCAATACATGTTGTAAATTATACTACAGATATGGAATGTTTCTTGCTCCTTTTACTACAATTTTGACAACAGCAAAACATATCGAACCACTTGCTTCTATTGATTTTAAAAATAAAGATGAAAATAATGACATAAAAAATGATGAATGAAAATTCTAAACAAGAAGAAACTAGCGAGCGAAGCGAACGAGCGGAGCGAGATACACTCCAGTCCCCTTCAAAAGAAGTTTTCAAAAGACCCAAACCAAAAGACCCAAAAGAGTAGCAGCTGGTAAGAAAGGTGCAGAAGCAAAAAATGAAAGCTGAATTAAGAAAAAAGAAGAAGAAAAATTAAAAAGAAAACGCAAAATTTAAAATGGCTAGTGAAAAAGTGACTTACCACAAATAACAAAAGATTCTGATACAGAAACAGATTATGAATCAAACCCTTCGGTCGAGAAACACTCCAGTTCCAAAGTTGATTACAAATTTGTACTTTTTCTATAGGCATTGTTGGATTGGGATTGTTTTTACAACCAAAGTAAAAACCGGAAAAATTATTAAAGAAGTTATGATGGGTAAAGAAAAAAAAACCAAGAGAAAACAGTCTACTCCAAAAAGAAATTGATCCTTTTGAATTTAATTAGAAAAATTTAATATATAAAATGTCAACACAAAAGACGGAAAACAAATAGCAAATATGTTATATCATGCTGGAGTGGAAACAATGTTAACAGTTGGATATGCAGAAATAGGTAAAAAGTATTTAGAAGGTCAGCACCAAAAGTAGATTTTAACATGAATGATATTTTATGTTATCCATTGATATATTGCTTGCAATGGCAACAAAAGATATGTTGATTAAGCAAGGTATTATACCTGCTGATATCATGAAGTAATAAACTAATTGCTTACTTATTTTTTATTTTATTTAAAATGGCAAGTGCTTTAGCAATGATGCTTGGTGGGGCAATAACAAATGCTTTTGCATTTTCGGGGAGTAATTATTTATTTTCACATATGGGTAGTAATGCAAATGAAGAGAAAATAAGACATGATAAAGCTATAGAAAAATTAGAAAAAGCACAAGCAGAATGGAATAAAAAAAGAATACAAAGATTAGATTTTCTTAATGAACAATTACAAAAAGAACATCATGCCGAACATACTTTTGAAGATGTTGACCAAGCAATGAAACAATACTATTACATTACAAGTAAACAATTAACTCCATTATCACCCAAACCTAAACTAAGTGATTTTTATACACCATCAGAAGACCAGAAAAATAGAGAAATTGCATTTGTTGTTGGTGGTATGGTTTTAACAGGTTTTGTTGTTTGGAAGTTAAAATAAAAAAATAAAAATGTTGGTAAAATTGTGTTTTTTTTACTAAGTTTTGTAATCATTAAATTCTTCTTCTTCTTGATGTTTTGTTTTTCGTGACTTTTAAATTTACAAAGAATTTTGAACAATATTTGCATTGTTTTTGTTTTGTTTAAAATACACACATTACACTTTATTGTTGTTTTATCTAAATTATTATTTAATTCAAAATAACTACAAACCAAATATGAGTAAACTAAAAATATTTTGGGAGATTATTATGAGGAAAATGATGCATTTAAATCTAAAATATTATTCCTCTGATTAAAATTTTTAAAGAAGGGTACAAAGAAATAACAAAATAAATTAAAACCCAAAAGGTAAAGTATCTATTCCATTATCTTTTATATATCTTTTGTCATCAAATGGATTCGTGCTTATTTTATTTACTTCATTAACAAACATTTCGTGTTTTTAGAGTTCATTTGAATGCATTTATTCATTTTGGTTTTATTATTAAACAGACAATCTTTGTAATCATCAAATTTAATATCTTTGGTTATTGTAGTTTTTCCAATTCCTTTTAATTTTTTTCTTCTTTTATTTGATTTAAATCTACGAAAGTAAAAGAATATGCTTTACTTCTTAAATAAACTATTTCATTCATAATTTTCCCATTAAGTTCATCTTTAAATTTACCAATTACTTTTTATTTTTTCTGAATACAAAGGGTGATCTTTTGGATAACCAGATGTATCTAGTTCATCTTCTATTTTTTCATATCTTCATAAATATCTTCAGTTTTAATATTTAAAAATATGCTATCTGTATCACTTGCAATTAATTCATTTTTTTCCACAATTTGTTTACAACATTGTAGTAAAAGTCATACATCAATTGTTTTGAGTAATCTAATATAGCTTGTCCTAAATAAATAGGTTTATTAAATTTTACAGAAGTAACATTATTTTCAATTGCAACAAAGTTATCATTAAATATTGTAGAGTCTTTAAAATTTGGTTTTTTTATATATTTTTACTTCTTCCTGTCTGTAAGTAATTTTATTTCACTTCTTCCTCTAATATCTTCTAATGTTTTACCATAGAAACTATTGTTCATAAGTTTCACAAGTCTTTTCGAAATCTGATTTTGATTTTGTTCTTTGTTCTGTGTTAAAATTTATGTATTTTGCAAGCCAATCTGATTCTTTAAACGAAATTGTTTTATAAACTTTTGTCACCTTCATTCCAAGTTTTATATAATCTTTCAAAACTTCGTAGTGAACTATATATTTTTTTGTCTTTTCCTGTCAAAATAATTTTTCTTCATTACCTAATGGTTTGTTTCCTAATAGATTTAATTGGTAATTTGATAATTCTTCTTTTTGGTCTTGTTTTTCAGGTGCTAGAGGATATTTAATTGTTTTCTTTTTACATTTGTCTGTATATTTTAAATCACATTTAATCAAACATCCTCTTCCTTTTGGAACTTTTTTGTAGTAATCAGGATCTTCTTCCCATTTAAAATCTTTTGTTGGTAATTTTTTTGACATAGACCATCCATATAAATTATTTGCATCTAGATACAACAAATAATTTTTTTTAAAACAATTGTTTAAATTTCCTCCGTTTTTTAATTTTTCTAAACATCCTTTTCCTTCATGTTCATCTAATATTCTGTAATCTTCATTATAATTTGAAGTATATTTATTATATGCTTTTACATGTCTTGGTCCTAGAACACCAGAAAAACCACCCCTAATACCTTTTTCAAACATTTGTAGCATATCAACATCGGTCAACAATTCTAATTTTACGTTTGTATATTTTAACCCACATTGCCATGTCAAACCTGGAGCAGAATAGCAATAGCAAGGATCAATTTCATGATGTTTTATAAAGAATTTTCTAAATTTTTCGAATGCATCTGCCAAAATAAGAACATCTGTTTTGAGATATAAATTATGATAGTCTAACAAAGTTTTACAATTATAATGTTCCCAGACTTTTGTGCATGTTTATACTCTTCTTCTTTGATTGTTTCTTGTTTTAGTTTAGAATAAAATTTTTCTATTGCAGGAAGTTTTTGTCTTTAAATTTTCTACAGAATCTATGTATTCATATGGATAGAATCCTTTTGTTTTAAAAGATCTATATCACCTTCAAACTCTTTTTCTAAAATAGGAAAATCGTCCATTGATTTAGCAACATCTGATAAGCCTTTTAACATAAATCTATATGAATCTAGGAATCTTAATTTTCATAATATGATCCATAATCTATAGAAATATAATTTTCTGAGTTTTTAGAAAGAAGTTTTACTTTATTATATTCATCTTCATGTTTCATTAATTCTTCAATTAAAAGTGGAAATCATAATTTGATCCATTATGAAAGAACACAGGTATTAATTTTGTTGCTTTACCTTCTTTTGTATTACACGATTGACACGCTGCTCCTCTATATTTACCTGAAAGATGATCATGTTCTCTTACTTTATTGTTTTCTTCAAACTCTTTTCCACAAATATAACATTCAGTTGCTTCTTGAAATTCATCTTCTTCATACTTATTTAATATTGGTTTATCCTTTTGTTGTGTTTGATATTATAAGTTATTTTTTGAATATACTCATTATTTTTCCACATATTTTTTACTACATCATCACCATCATAATGAAAGTATTGTGATTTATATATTTCTGGATAATCTGAATGAACATACATACCATAACTATTTATTTCTTGTTTTGAAATTGGTTTTGTATAAGATTTGTCAGGATCTGGAGTACATGATTGCATAGGTATATTACATGCTTCAAAATCACAATAGATAACAAAAGGTAATCTATTTTAAAATGATGATTATTAAATTCAAGAATATTTTTCCTGGTTCTGGCATTATGGTTCTACAAGGTTCGTAATCATAACATATTTTTTGTGTTTTTCGAGTGTTTCTTCTCTTTGAAATCCTTGTATACAATTTCTACATGTAAATTGTTTATGTCCATTATTGTCGCACATAAAACTATCTAAATCTTTTATTAAACAATAATGAGCATTTCCATTATTTTCGATGTACAAAGATCAACAACATAACATTTTCACTTTCTTTATTTGAAACATAAATTGGTTCCAAAGTCTGTTTGTTTGTTTGATCCTTTAAGGCAAATACATTTATGATCAAATTGTTTTGTTTTTCTACTTTTGGAATATCTTCTTTTGCTACTGGATATTCAATTCCTCTCATACTAATTTCATCTTCATATTCTTTATAATTTGTTACTCTTTGTTTGTTTTAACAACAGGATATAAATATGCTAATATTGACCAAAGAAAACATTTGTTATCATTTTATTTTGTACGTTGATAATATTTTTGATTTAAATTGAAGGGAATATAAGACGAAGCTCTTTGATATTCATATTTATATAGTTTTACTTGTACACTTTTAATACTATTAAAATCAAACCCAGATCCTCTTTCTTGAAATTGATCAACCCAAGCTTTAAATTTATCTATTAGATCATCATAAAATTTAGACAAATTATTTTGTGTTAAAACAACTTTAGCAGGATGAGAGTAATGACTTTCTATTCTATCAAATGCAATAGGAGTTGCAAATTCACTTGTTATTATTATCTTTATTTTTAAAGGAAATTGATCTATGACTATTTTGTCTTTTAATAAGTTTATGTATTTAGTTGCATCAGGTTCTTCTATATCATCAATAGTAGTTTCACTGATAATATCTTTGAATGATTTTTGGGTGCCATTTTTAAAGGAATAAATTGAATTATATTTAAATTTTACATTTACCCAGTAATATTCACTTTGATAATTTGGATTTCTAGAAATAAATTTTCATAAGCTTTTTATATTTTTCTTTGTTATTTTGATAATGTTTTTGTTTTACAGATTTGTTGCATTGTTTACATGCACAACTTACTCCCATAGGTTTGTCTCTTTGTTTATAATATTCACTTAATAATTTGTATTCGTTACATTTTGAACAATGTTTTCTTTCATCCATTTTAAAAAAAATATTTTAATTACTTAAAATGTCTAAAATAAATCTAACAAATAAATTAGCAGATGAATTACATCATAGAGTTGTAAAATCTTTTCCTAAAAGACGTGTTTATGTTCATTCAATAGATCAAACATGGGCGGTTGATTTGATAGATATGCAACAATATTCAAAACAAAATAAACACTATAAATATTTATTAGCAGCTATAGATATTTTTAGTAAAATGGTTGGTTAGTTCCATTAAAAAATAAAACAGGAGTAACAGTAAGTGAAGCATTTAAAACATTATTTAAAGAAAGAAAACCAATGTATATTTGGTCGGATAAAGGATCTGAATTTTATAATCGACAAGTAAAAGAATTGTTAAAAGATAATTCAACTGAGAATGAGGAAAAGAGCAGCGTGGTGGAACGCTGGATAGGTACAAGAAACAACATATGTTTAAATACTTTACTGCTAATGAAACTTTTAAATATTATGATATATTAGATAAATTAGTTAAACATTATAATAATACAGTACATTCTTCAATTAAAATGACACCTGTTAAAGCAAGTAAATTAGAAAATGAATTAACCGTGTATAAAAATTTATATCCAGAAAAGAAAGAGAAAATTAAAAAACCTAAACTCAAAGTAGGTGTTAGAGTAAGAATAACAAAAAAGAAAGGTAAATTTGAAAAGGGTTATACTACTCGTTGGACCAAAGAAATATTTGTAATTGAAAAAGTTTTAAATACAAACCCTGTTACTTATAGAATAATTGATTTAAAAGGCGAAGAAATTAAAGGTGGATTTTATGAACAAGAATTGAAAATGACTAATTTTTAAATCTTTCTTTACAAAATAAACACTATAAAATATATTAATAATCTCAGATCAATGTTGTTCTTTCGCGCTCTAGCTGGAGCGCGGGGTTGAAAGGTCACTGAGAAGATTGTGTTTCAACATGTATTATTGGTTGATTTTGAGTGCTCCAATACCGCCTAATCTCCTCACTATATGAAAACATTGAAAGACACTATAAAATATATTAATAATCTCAGATCAATGTTGTTCTTTCGCGCTCTAGCTGGAGCGCGGGGTTGAAAGGTCACTGAGAAGATTGTGTTTCAACATGTATTATTGGTTGATTTTGAGTGCTCCAATACCGCCTAATCTCCTCACTATATGAAAACATTGCTTTCAATTCTTTTCTCATGGAATAGACTTCAATGAAAGGTAGTCCAACAGTAGAAAACCTTGGCATGTATGGTCTCAGCAAACGTGATATCTCCCTCAGTTTACGGAATATGAAGATGCTCTGAATAATCCAACAGGTTTTGATGCACTGCTTGTGATTCACTAATTTCCTGTTCTAATTCTAGTGCAGTAGGACTACCTAACAATTCTTCTTCTTGAGAGGAAGAAATACTGGCCGACATGAAAACCACAACACACTAAAAAGCACACGTCTTCTCACCACTGTTAATTTGAAACGAAAGACCGCACCAGTCTGCTATATGTTTACATGTGATGACAACGTCGTCTAGGCAACATGTAAACATACTCTTGAATATTTCAATGATCGATTTAGTCTATTTAAAAGTCATGTCCTATTAAATAGCACTTCACAAATGTAAAAAGCAATTTAAGTTGTAGTCGTATTGATCCGTTTTATTACTAGACTATATTGATAGAATTAATTAAAATCACAATTTACATTTTACCATTTCTCGAGGTTGGGGCGCACTGGGAAATTTTTTTTTCCACACAGAATTCTTTCTCTGCCTGTTCTCCCGGCTTTTTTTATTTTGTTTTTGGAATTTTTTGATGTTTTTAGGTGTTTTTGCTTTTTACAAAAAGTAAAACAAATTTTTTGGGAGTAAGAAAATTTTGCTGTTTTTAGGGTGTTTTTGATTTTCAACTCGGTAAAAAAGGTGGCCTTTCCAGCTTCAAATGAAGGTATTTTAGGGTCAAAAATTTTTTTTGTTTATAGGCAACCGTATAGCCTTCAACAGTGAGAAAAACCCATACCGTATAGTGGCTGGAAACAATTCAATTGCTCAACTCGCTCAGATACTCAACAACTCATTTCCCAAAATAAAAAAAAAGTATTTAACAATGCGCAGCAACTTCAACGTTGAAAAATGTTACATTGGAAATTTTTCATTAGCATTTTTAATTTTACATCCAGGTTTAAAAATGGGTAAAGGAATTGTTCATAAGAATAAATTCGTTATCTTGGTGTAATCAGGGTGTACGGAATTTTACACCGTTGTTGAAAATTCATACACCCATTCGGCTGCGCCTCAGGGTGTATGAATTTTCAACAACGGTGTAAAATTCTGTACACCCTGATTACACCAAGATAACTAATACTATTTGATTTGCAAGGGTATTCTGTATCATTGACGTATATGACACATTGTTTGTTTTATTATTGATGTCGTCAGTGTACGGTGTCATTTACGTATATGCCACGTTGTTTGGTTTATTATTGATGTCGTCAGTGTACCGTGTCATTGACGATGCCGCATTGTTTTATTTTTGATGTAGTCAGTATATTTTATCAATGACGTATATGCAACATTGGTTGCTTTATTATTGATGTCGACAGTGTAGTGTGTCATTGACGTATATGCCACATTGTTTTGTTTATTATTGATGTCAGTGTACTGTATCATTGACGTATATGACACATTCTTTGTTTAATTATTGATGCCGTCACTGTACTGCTTCATTGACGTGTATACCACATTGTTTGTTTTATTATTGGTGTCGTCAGTGTACTGCTTTATTGATGTATATGCCACGTTGTTTGTTTTATTATTGATGGCGTCAGTGATGTATAATTGACGTATATGTCACGTTGTTTGTTTTATTATTGATGTTGTCAGTGTACTGTGTCATTGACGTATAATCAACATTGTTTGTTGTATTATTGATGTCACCAGTATATTGAATCATTGATGTATATGCTACAGTGTTTTATTATTTTTTGTCATCAGGTACTCTTTCTCGTTGGCGAAAATGCCACAGCTTTTTATTGTTAGTGGTATTAGTTTACTGTCTCATTGAAGTATATGACACATTTTAAAAATTATTTGTGTCATTTGATTGTCAAGAGAACCATCTTGTAGCGTGTATGTAATTTTTTTTATTATTATAATTGTTTGTCGTTGGGGTACTCTATCTCCAGCGTATATGTAACATTTGCTTCTCTAGTCTCGTTCACTATTAGCGTTTTGATGATAGTGTATTGCTGATATACGGAAATGTAAATGCCACTTTATACATTATTTTGATATACAGATTTTTTTATTATCTGCATCGTTGGAGTATTGTGTTATTAGGTTTGATTCGACATGAATTCCAAATATCGATTTTAAATGGTTTCAGGGATATCGATTATGCAGTGAAATTGTCGTTACAATTTCATTTATGCTGTGATTCTTTGCTTTGAAAAGAGGAGCCTGACTTTTGTTGATCAGGATGTCCCTCAAAATAACTGAAATTGTGAACTAAATTTCTGGATTCTTGTTCTTATCTTCATATTTAAGCATCACACTATACCATGACTGCCTACATTTGTAGCATGCATAAGGCCTTCAAAGATCCTTGTCCTTGCAGGACTAGGGCATATGTTTACATGTATAGCTAGTAATGTACATCATTGGTGTACGATGATTTGGGAAAATATGTCTTATGCAATAAAACTAAGTTTGATGATTTCAATTTTATTTGATATGTATGGCATTGTAGAATCCATGACAACTCGCCCCACTGGCGAATCAACCCACTTTTCCATCAAATCGCCCCACTCTTGTTTACCAACTCGCCCTACTTATGATCAGGGTCAAAATCCTGCTGAATATACATGTAGGTCTGTCAACTCGCCCCACTTATGAAAAATCAAAAATCTATTTATTTTATAAATATATACATGTAGCCACTTGTTTGTTTATACCAATAACCATGAGGAATTGTTTAGCATTTATTACTGTTAATATCTGTTAGTCAGTGTATGACCTTTCTTCAGTTTCTCATATAGCCACTTGGTTCTTTATACCAATAATAATGAGGAATTGTTTAGCATTTATTACTGTTAATGTCTGTTAGTCAGTGTATGACCTTTCTTCAGTTTCTCATATAGCCCTTGGTTGTTTATACCAATAATAATGAGGAATTGTTTAGCATTTATTACTGTTAATGTCTATGAGTCAGTGTATAACCTTATGTCCAGTTACTCATAAAGGCACTTGTTTGTTTATACCAATAATCATGACGATTTGTTCAGCTTTTATTACGGTTAATGTCTATGAGTCAGTGTATGACCTTATGTCCAGTTACTTATATAGCCACTTGGTTGTTTATACCAATAACGATGAGGAATTGTTCAGCATTTGTTACTGTAAATGTCAATGAGTCAGTGTATGACCTGATGTCCAGTTACTCATATAGCCACTTGTTTGTTTATATTAATAACCATGAGGAATTGTTCAGCATTTTTACTGTTAATGTCTATGAGTCAGTGTATGACCTGATGTCCAGTTACTCATATAGCCACTTGTTTGTTTATACCAATAACCATGAGGAATTGTTCAGCATTTATCACTGTAAATGTCTGCAAGTCAGTATAAGACCTTTCTTCAGTTTCTCATATAGCCACTTGGTTGTTTATACCAATAACCACGAGGAATTGTTCAGCATTTATTACTGTACATGTCTGCAAGTCAGTATATGACCTTCAGTTTCTCATAAAGCCACTTGGTTGTTTATACCAATAACCATGAGGAATTTTTTAGCATTTATAACTGTTAATGTCTGTGAGTCAGTGTATGACCTGATGTCCAGTTACTTAAATAACCACTTGTTTGTGTTTACCAATAACCATTAAGAATTGTTAAGGATTGATAACTGTTAATGTCTGTAAGTCAGTTTATCATGTTTATACCAATAACCATAAGGAATTGTTCAGCATTCATACTGTTTTTGTCTATGAGTCAGTGTATTACCTAATGTCCATATCTCATACAGCCACTTGTTTGTTTATACCAATAACCATGTGGAAATTTTCCACATTTATTACTTTTAATGTCTGTGAGTCAATGTATGACCTTACATATGTTTACATGTATAGCTAGTAATGTACATCATTGGTGTCTTACTGATTCACGAAATAAGGTTGATTTTCATCTAGCGTAAAAGTTACTAAACCCTCTCAAAACTCCTAGCTGAAACCCCTTGCAGTTTACATAGGACATGCCCTTTTTGAAATATCAATCATCGTGCTAAAGTGCCCTTTTCATGATTGGCTCCCTGCCCTTTTGAAATCCTAGCTGGAACACTGTGATTGTAACAAACAATGTGTTGAAAAACGAAGATTTATGTGTAGTATACTATATTTGTTTATTTAGTCATTCATTTGTTGGGGTTGTCTTTGTTTTTTCCTTTTGTAAACCTGTATGATGATTTGGGAAAATATGTCTTATGCAATAAAAACTAAGTTTGATGATTTCAATTTTATTTGATATGTATGGCATTGTAGAATCCATGACAACTCGCCCCACTGGTGAATCACCCCACTTTAAAAATCGCCCCACTCTTGTTTACCAACTCGCCCTACTTATGAACAGGGTCAAAATCCTGCTGAATATACATGTAGGTCTGCCAACTCCCCCACTTATGAAAAATAGAAAATCTATTTATTTTATAAAAGTATATTTTGTATTATAATCCAAATGATCCTCCTTGAGACCTGAGGGATATCCGATTAAAGATCGCTAATCACTTGTACAGGTAGATCGACACACCTGACAGGAGAACACTTGATCAAGATAGACGATTGATTGCATTATTTAATTACGTTTCAGCAAATGCTAATGAAAATTGAGATTAAAAATAAATTTTTATCAAGTTACAAAGAAAAGAGTTTAAGATTTCGAACACATGCTTTAATATAGTCTCACGCAATCCGCATCCCCTTTTAAACGAGTACAAAAAGACGTAAAACAGAACATAATATCATGACAAATAACACGAGTACAGTAATTATTATCGATGATTATCGATAATATTGAATCACTTACAAGTTTGTTTTACCAATAACCATGAGGAATTGTTTAGCATTTATTACTGTTAATGTCTGTGAGTCAATGTATGACCTTATATGTATGTCCAGTTACTCATATAGCCACTTGTTTGTTTATACCAATAACCATGTGGAATTGTTCCACATTTATTACTGTTAATGTTTGTGAGTCAGTGTATGACCATATGTCCAGTTTCTCATATAGTCACTTCGTTGTTCATACCAATAACCATGAGGAATTTTTCAGCATTTATTACTGTTAATGTCTGCGAGTCAGTATATGGCCTTTCTTCAGTTTCTCATTTAGCCATTTGTTTGTTCATACCATTTACCATTAGGAATTGTTCAGCATTTATAACTGTTAATGTCCGTGTGTCAGTATATAACCTGATTTCCAGTTACTCATATAACCACTTTTTTACCAATAACTATGAGGAATTGTTTAGCATTTATTACTGCTAATGTCTGTGAGTCGGTGTATGCCCATATGTCCAGTTTGTCATATAGTCATTTGTTTGTTCATACCATTAAGGCATTAGCAATGAGATATTGTTCAGCATTTATTACTGTTAATGTCTGTGAGTCAGTGTATGACCATATGTCCAGTTTCTCATATACATGTAGCCACTTTGTTGTTTATACCAATAACCATGAGGAATTGTTTAGCATTTATTACCGTTAATATCTGTTAGCCAGTGTATTACCTTTCTTCAGTTTCTCATATAGCCACTTGGTTGTTTATACCAATAACGATGTGGAATTCTTCAGCATTTATTACTGTTAATGTCTGTCAGTCAATGTATGACCATATGTCCAGTTTCTCATATACATGTAGCCACTTTGTTGTTTATAACAATAACCATGAGGAATTGTTTAGCATTTATTACCGTTAATATCTGTTAGTCAGTGTATGACCTGATGTCCAGTTACTTATATAGCCACTTGTTTGTTTATACCAATAACCATGTGGAATTGTTCAACATTTATTACTGTTAATGTCTGTGAGTCCGTGTATGACCTTCTCTTCAGTTACTCATATAGCCACTTGTTTGTTTATACCAATAACCATGAGGAATTGTTCAGCATTTATTACTGTAAATGTCTGCAAGTCAGTATATGACCTTTCTTCAGTTTCTCATATAGCCACTTGGTTCTTTATACCAATAATAATGAGGAATTGTTCAGCATTTATTACTGTAAATGTCTATGAGTCAGTGTATGACCTGATGTCCAGTTACTCATATAGCCACTTGTTTGTTTATATCAATAACCATGAGGAATTGTTCAGCATTTTTACTGTTAATGTCTATGAGTCAGTGTATGACCTGATGTCCAGTTACTCATATAGCCTCTTGTTTGTTTATACCAATAATCATGAGGAATTGTTCAGCATTTATCACTGTAAATGTCTGCAAGTCAGTATAAGACCTTTCTTAAGTTTCTCATATAGCCACTTGGTTGTTTATACCAATAACCTCGAGGAATTGATAAGGATTGATAACTGTAAATGTCTGCAAGTCAGTACATGACCTTCAGTTTCTCATATAGCCACTTGGTTGTTTATACCAATAACCTCGAGGAATTGATAAGGATTGATAACTGTAAATGTCTATAAGTCAGTGTATGACCTTATATCCAGTTACTCATATAGCCACTTGTTTGTTTATCATGTTTATACCAATAACCATAAGGAATTGTTCAGCATTCATACGGTTTCTGTCTATGAGTCAGTGTATTACCTTATGTCCATATCTCATACAGCCACTTGTTTGTTTATACCAATAACCATGTGGAAGTTTTCCACATTTATTACTTTTAATGTCTGTGAGTCAATGTTTGACCTTACATCCATATTCTCATACAGCCACTTGTTTGTTTATACCAATAACCATGAGGAATTGTTTACCATTTATTACTGTTAATGTCTGTAAGTCAGTGTATGACCTTATGTCCAGTTACTCATATAGCCACTGTTTGTTTATACCAATAACCATGGGGAATTGTTCAGCATTTATTTATGTTAATGTCTATGAGTCAGTGTATGAACTGATGACCAGTTACTCATATAGCCACTTGGTTGTTTATACCAATAACCATGAGGAATTGTTTAGCATTTATTACTCTTTATGTCTGTAAATCAGTGTATGCCTTGATGTCCAGTTCATCATATAGCCAGTTGTTCGTTTATACCAATAAACATGTGGAATTGTTCCACATTTATTACTGTTAATGTCTGTGAGTCAGTGTATGACCTGATGTCAAGTTTCTTATATAGCCACTTGTTTGTTTATACCAATAACCATGGGGAATTGTTCAGCATTTATTAATTTTAATGTCTATGAGTCAGTGTATGACCTGATGTCCAGTTACTCATATAGCCACTTGTTTGTTTATATATACCAATAACCATGAGGAATTGTTCACAATTTACTACTTTTATATCTGCAAGTCAGTATATGACCTTTCTTCAGTTTCTCATGTAGCCACTTGGTTGTTTATACCAATAACCATGAGTAATTGTTTACCATTTATTACTGTTAATGTCTGTAAGTCAGTTCATGACCATATGTCCAGTTACTCAGATAGCCACTTGTTTGTTTATACCAATAACCATGTGGAATTGTTCCACATTTATTACTGTTAATGTCTGTGAGTCAGTGTATGACTTTATGTCCAGTTACTCATATAGCTACTTGTTTGTTTATGCCAATAACCATGTGGAATTATTTAGCATTGATACTGTTTATGTCTATGAGTTAGTATATGACCTTAAGTCCATATTCTCATACAGCCACTTGTTTGTTTATACCAATCACCATGTGGAATTCTTCCACATTTATTACTGTTAATGTCTGTGAGTCAGTGTATGACCTGATGTCCAGTTACTCATATAGCTTCATGTTTGTTTATACCAATAACCATGTGGAATTCTTCCACATTTTTAATGTACATGTTAATGTCTGTGAGTCAGGGTTTGACCTGATGTCCAGTTACTTATATAGCCACTTGTTTGTTTATACCAATAATCATGAAGAATTGTTTGGCATTTATTACTCTTAATGTCTGTAAATCAGTGTATGACCTTATGTCCAAATACTGATATAGCCACTTGGTTGTTTACAGCAATAACCATGAGAAATTGTTTAGCATTTATTACTGTTTATGTCTCTGAGTCAGTGTATGCCCTTATGTCCAGTTACTCATATAGCCACTTGTTTGTTTATACCAAATACCATGGGGAATTGTTCAGCATTTATAAATGTTAATGTCTACGAGTCAGTGTATGACCTTATGTCAAGTTGCTCATATAGCCACGTGTTTGTTTATACCAATCTTATAACAAGCATGGGGAATTGTTCAGCATTTATTAATGTTAATGTCTATTAGTCAGTGTATGACCTGCTATCCAGTTACTCGTATAGCCACTTGTTTGTTTATATATACCAATATCCATGAGGAATTGTTCAGAATTTATTACTATTAATGTCTGCAAGTCAGTATATGACCTTTCTTCAGTTTATCATATAGCCACTTGGTTGTTTATACCAATAGCCATGAGGAATTGTTTAGCATTTATTACTGTTAATGTATGTAAGTCAGTCTGTGATCTTATGACCAGTTAATCAGGTAGCCACTTGTTTGTTTATACCAATAACCATGTGGAATTGTTCCACATTTATTACTGTTAATGTCTGTGAGTCAGTGAATGACCTTATGTCCAATAACTTAAATAGCCACTTGTTTGTTTTACAAATAACCATGAAGAATTGTTTACCATTTATTACTGTTAATGTCTGTGAGTCAGTGTATGACCTTATGTCCAGTTACTCACATAACCAGTTGTTTGTTTATACCAATAAACATGTGGAATTCTTTAGCATTTATTACTGTCAATGTCTGTGAGTCAGAGTATGACCTTATGTCCTGTTATTCATATAGCCACATGTTTGTTTATACCAATAACCATGTGGAATTGTTCAGCATTTATTACTGTTAATGTCTGTGAGTCAGTGTATGACTGTATGTCCAGTTACTTAAATAACCACTTGTTTGTTTTATCAATAACCATAAAGAATTGTTAAGGATTGATAACTGTTAATGTCTGTAAGTAAGTGTATGACCTTATGTCCAGTTACTCATATAGCCACTGTTTGTTTATACCAATAACCATTGGGAATTCTTCAGCATTTATTAATGTTAATGTCTATGAGTCAGTGTATGAACTGATGACCAGTTGATCATGTAGGCACTTGTTCGTTTATACCAATAAACATGTTGAATTGTTCCACATTTATTACTGTTAATGTCTGTGAGTCAGTGTATGACCTGATGTCCAGTTACTCATATAGCTTCTTGTTTGTTTATACTAATAACCATGTGGAATTCTTCCACATTTTACTCTACATGTAAATGTCTGTGAGTCAGGGTTTGACCTGATGTCCAGTTACTTATATAGCCAGTTGTATGTTTATACCAATAATCACGAGGAATTGTTTAGCATTTATTACTGTTTATGTCTCTAAGTCAGTGTATGCCCTTATGTCCAGTTACTCATATAGCCACTTGTTTGTTTATACCAAATACCATGGGGAATTGTTCAGCATTTATAAATGTTAATGTCTATGAGTCAGTGTATGACCTTATGTCAAGTTTCTCATATAGCCACTTGTTTGTTTATACCAATCTTATAATAAGCATGGGAATTGTTCCACATTTATTACTGTTAATGTCTTTGAGTCAGTCTATGACCCTATGTCCAGTTTCTTAAATAGCCACTTGTTTGTTTTTATCAATAACCATAAAGAATTGTTAAAGATTGATAACTGTTAATGCCTGTAAGTCAGTGTATGACCTGATGTCCATTTAGTCATCAAGCCACCTGTTTGTTTATACCAATAACCATGTGGAATTGGTCCACATTTATTACTGTTAATGTCTGTGAGTCAGTGTATGACCTGATGTCCAGTAACTTATATAGCCACTTGTTTGTTTATACCAATAATCATCAGGAATTGTTTTGCATTTATTACTGTTAATGTCTGTAAATCAGTGTATGACCTTATGTCCAGTTTCTCATATAGCCACTTGTTTGTTTATACCAATAACCATGTCGAATTGTTCCACATTTATTACTGTTAATGTCTGTGAGTCAGTGTATGACCTTATGTCCAGTTACTCATATAACAACTTGCTTGTTTATACCAATAACCATGAGGAACTGTTTAAGATTAATAACTGTTAATGTCTACAAGTCAGTATATGACCTTTCTTCTTTTCTCATATAGCCACTTTGATGTGTATACCAATAACCATGAGGAATTGTTTAGCATTGATTACTGTTAATGTCTGTATGTGAGTGTATGACCTTATGTCCAGTTATTCATATAACCACTTGTTTGCTTGTACCAATAACCATGAAGAATTGTGCAGCATTTATTACTGTAAATGTCTATGAGTCAGTGTATGACCTGATCTCCAGTTATTAATGTAGCCACTTGTTTGTTTATTTTAATAACCATGAGGAATTGTTCAGGATTTATACTGTTAATGTCTGTGAGTCAGTGTATGACCTTATATCCAGTTACTTGTTTGTTTTACCAATAATTATGTGGAATTGTTCCACATTTATTACTGTTAATGTCTGTGAGTCAGTGTATGACCTGATGTCTAGTTACTTATATAGCCACTTGTTTGTTTATACAAATAATCATGTGGAATTGTTCCACATTTATTACTGTTAATGTCTGTGAGTCAGTGAATGACCTTATGTCCAATAACTTAAATAGCCACTTGTTTGTTTTACAAATAACCATGAAGAATTGTTTACCATTTATTACTGTTAATGTCTGTGAGTCAGTGTATGACCTTATGTCCAGTTACTCACATAGCCAGTTGTTTGTTTATACCAATAAACATGTGGAATTCTTTAGCATTTATTACTGTCAATGTCTGTGAGTCAGAGTATGACCTTATGTCCTGTTATTCATATAGCCACATGTTTGTTTATACCAATAACCATGTGGAATTGTTCAGCATTTATTACTGTTAATGTCTGTGAGTCAGTGTATGACTGTATGTCCAGTTACTTAAATAACCACTTGTTTGTTTTTATCAATAACCATAAAGAATTGTTAAGGATTGATAACTGTTAATGTCTGTAAGTAAGTGTATGACCTTATGTCCAGTTACTCATATAGCCACTGTTTGTTTATACCAATAACCATTGGGAATTCTTCAGCATTTATTAATGTTAATTTCTATGAGTCAGTGTATGAACTGATGACCAGTTGATCATGTAGGCACTTGTTCGTTTATACCAATAAACATGTTGAATTGTTCCACATTTATTACTGTTAATGTCTGTGAGTCAGTGTATGACCTGATGTCCAGTTACTCATATAGCTTCTTGTTTGTTTATACCAATAACCATGTGGAATTCTTCCACATTTTTACTCTACATGTAAATGTCTGTGAGTCAGGGTTTGACCTGATGTCCAGTTACTTATATAGCCAGTTGTATGTTTATACCAATAATCACGAGGAATTGTTTAGCATTTATTACTGTTTATGTCTCTAAGTCAGTGTATGCCCTTATGTCCAGTTACTCATATAGCCACTTGTTTGTTTATACCAAATACCATGGGGAATTGTTCAGCATTTATAAATGTTAATGTCTATGAGTCAGTGTATGACCTTATGTCAAGTTTCTCATATAGCCACTTGTTTGTTTATACCAATCTTATAATAAGCATGGGAATTGTTCCACATTTATTACTGTTAATGTCTGTGAGTCAGTCTATGATCCTATGTCCAGTTTCTTAAATAGCCACTTGTTTGTTTTTATCAATAACCATAAAGAATTGTTAAAGATTGATAACTGTTAATGCCTGTAAGTCAGTGTATGACCTGATGTCCATTTAGTCATCAAGCCACCTGTTTGTTTATACCAATAACCATGTGGAATTGGTCTACATTTATTACTCTTAATGTCTGTGAGTCAGTGTATGACCTGATGTCCAGTAACTTATATAGCCACTTGTTTGTTTATACCAATAATCATCAGGAATTGTTTTGCATTTATTACTGTTAATGTCTGTATGTGAGTGTATGACCTTATGTCCAGTTATTCATATAACCACTTGTTTGCTTGTACCAATAACCATGAAGAATTGTGCAGCATTTATTACTGTAAATGTCTATGAGTCAGTGTATGACCTGATCTCCAGTTATTAATGTAGCCACTTGTTTGTTTATTTTAATAACCATGAGGAATTGTTCAGGATTTATACTGTTAATGTCTGTGAGTCAGGGTATGACCTTATATCCAGTTACTTGTTTGTTTTACCAATAATTATGTGGAATTGTTCCACATTTATTACTATTAATGTCTGTGAGTCAGTGTATGACCTGATGTCTAGTTACTTATATAGCCACTTGTTTGTTTATACAAATAATCATGAGGAATTGTTTAGCATTTATTACTGTTACTGTCTGTAAATCAGTGTATGACCTGATGTCCAGTTTCTCATATAGCCACTTGTTTGTTTATACCAATAACCATGTGGAATTGTTCCGCATTTATTACTGTTAATGTCTGTAAATCAGTGTATGACCTTATGTCCAGTTTCTCATAGAGCCACTTGTTTGTTTATACTAATAACCATGTGGAATTGTTCTACATTTATTACTGTTAATGTCTGTGAGTTAGTGTTTGACCTTATGTCCAGTTACTTATAGGGCCAATTGTTTGTGTTTACCGATAACCATAAAGAATTGTTTAGGAGTAAATACGGTTAATGTCTGTAAGTTAGTGTATACCTTATGTCCAGCTATTCATATAGCCACTTGTTTGTTTATACCAATAACCATGATGACTTGTTCAGCATTCATTACTGTTAATGTCTGTTAGTCAGTGTATGACCTTATGTCCAGTTTCTCATATAGCCACTTGTTTGTTTTTTTAATAACGATGAGGAATTGTTCAGCATTTATACTGTTAATGTCTGTGAGTCAGTGTATGACCTTATGTTCAGTTACTTGTTTGTTTTTAACAATAACCATGTGGAATTCTTCAGCATTGATATTGTTAATGTCTATCAGTCAGTGTATGATCTTATGTCCGTATTCTCATACAGCCACTTGTTTGTTTATACCAATAACCATGTGGAATTGTTCAGCATTTATTACTGTTAATGTCTGTGAGTCAGTGTATGACTGTATGTCCAGTTACTTAAATAACCACTTGTTTGTTTTACCAATAACCATAAAGAATTGTTAAGGATTGATAACTGTTAATGTCTGTAAGTCAGTGGATGACCTTATGTCCAGTTACTCATATAGCCACTTGGTTGTTTATATCAATAAACATGTGGAATTCTTTAGCATTTATTACTCTTTATGTCTCTGAGTCAGTGTATGCCCTTATGTCCAGTTACTGATATAGCCACTTGTTCGTTTATACCAATAAACATGTGGAATTGTTACACATTTATTACTGTTAATGTCTGTGAGTCAGTGTATGACCTGATGTCCAGTTCCTCATATAGCCACTTGTTTGTTTATACCAATAATCATGAGGAATTGTTTAGCATTTATTACTGTTAATGTCTGTAAATCAGTCTATGACCTTATGTCCAGTTTCTCATATAGCCACTTGTTTGTTTATAACAATAACCATGGGGAATTGTTCAGCATTTGTTAATTTTAATGTCTATGAGTCAGTGTATGACCTGATGTCCAGTTACTCATATAGCCACTTGTTTGTTTATATATACCAATAACAATGAGGAATTGTTCACAATTTACTACTGTTTATATCTGCAAGTCAGTATATCAACTTTCTTCAGTTTCTCATGTAGCCACTTGGTTGTTTATACCAATAACCATGAGTAATTGTTTAGCATTTATTACTGTTAATGTCTGTAAGTCAGTTCATGACCTTCTGTCCAGTTACTCAGATAGCCACTTGTTTGTTTATACCAATAGCCATGTGGAATTGTTCCACATTTTTACTGTTAATATCTGCAAGTGAGTATATGACCTTTTTAAGTTTCTCATATAGCCACTTGGTTGTTTATATATACCAATAACCATGAGGCATTGTTCAGCATTTATTACTGCTAATGTCTGTGAGTCAGTGAATGATCTTATTTCCAGTTACTCATATAGCCATTTGTTTGCTTATACCAATAACCATGAAGAATTGTTGAGCATTTATTACTGTTAATGTCTATGAGTCAGTGTATGACCTTATGTCCAGTTACTTATATAGCCAATTGTTTGTGTTTACCAATAACCATAAAGAATTGTTTAGGATTCAATATGGTTAATGTCTGTAAGTCAGTGTATACCTTATGTCCAGTTATTCATATAGCCACTTGTTTGTTTATACCAATAAGCATGATGAATTGTTCAGCATTCATTACTGTTAATGTCTGTTAGTCAGTACATGACCTTTCTTCAGTTTCTCATACAGCCACTTGGTTGTTTATACCAATAACCATGAGGAATTGTGCAGCATTTATTACTGTTAATGTCTATGAGTCAGTGTATGACCTTATGTCCAGTTATTCATATAGCCACTTGTTTGTTTATACCAATAAGCATGATGAATTGTTCAGCATTCATTACTGTTAATGTCTGTTAGTCAGTTCATGATAGAATCTTCAGTTTCTCATATAGCCACTTGGTTGTTTATACCAATAAGCATGATGAATTGTTCAGCATTCATTTTTGTTAATGTCTGTGAGTCAGTGTATGACCTTATGTCCAGTTACTCATATAACAACTTGTTTGTTTATACCAATAACCCTGAGGAACTGTTAAAGATTAATAACTGTTAATGTCTACAAGTCAGTATATGACCTTTCTTCTTTTCTCATATAGCCACTTGGATGTGTATACCAATAACCATGAGGAATTGTTTAGCATTTATTACTGTTAATGTCTGTATGTGAGTGTATGACCTTATGTCCAGTTATACATATAGCCACTTGTTTGTTTGTACCAATAACCATGAGGAATTGTTTAGCATTGATTACTGTTGATGTCTATGAGAGAGTGTATGACCTTATGTCCAGTTTCTCATATAGCCACTTGTTTGTTTATACCAATAACCATGAAGAATTGTGCAGCATTTATTACTGTAAATGTCTATGAGTCAGTGTATGACGTTATGTCCAGTTATTCATATAGCCACTTGTTTGCTTATACCAATAACCATGAAGAATTGTTTAGCATTTATAACTGTTAATGTCTATGAGTCAGTGTATGACCTGATGTCCAGTTATTCATGTAGCCACTTGTTTGTTTATTTTAATAACCATGAGGAATTATTCCACACTTATTACTGTTAATGTCTGTGAGTCAGTGTATGACCTTATGTCCAGTTATTTGTTTGTTTTTTTAACAATAACCATGTAGAATTGTTCCACACTTATTACTGTTAATGTCTGTGTGTCAGTGTATGACCTTATGTCCAGTTACTTGTTTGTTATTTTAACAATAACCATGTGGAATTGTTGAGCATTTATTACTGTTAATGTCTATGAGTCAGTGTATGACCTTATGTCCAGTTACTTATATAGCCAATTGTTTGTGTTTACCAATAACCATAAAGAATTGTTTAGGATTCAATATGGTTAATGTCTGTAAGTCAGTGTATACCTTATGTCCAGTTATTCATATAGCCACTTGTTTGTTTATACCAATAACCATGATGAATTGTTCAGCATTCATTACTGTTAATGTCTGTTAGTCAGTACATGACCTTTCTTCAGTTTCTCATATCGCCACTTGGTTGTTTATACCAATAACCATGAGGAATTGTGCAGCATTTATTACTGTTAATGTCTATGAGTCAGTGTATGAACTTATGTCAATATTCTCATATAGCCACTTGTTTGTTTATACCAATAACCATGAGGAATTGTTCCACACTTATTACTGTTAATGTCTGTGAGTCAGTGTATGACCTTATGTCCAGTTACTTGTTTGTTTTTAACAATAACCATGTGGAATTATTCCACACTTATTCCTGTTAATGTCTGTAAATCAGTGTATGACCTTTAGTCCAGTTTCTCATATAGCCACTTGTTTGTTTATACCAATAACCATTTGGAATTGTTCCACATTTATTACTGTTAATGTCTGTGAGTGAGTGTATGAACTTATGTCAATATTCTCATATAGCCACTTCTTTGTTTATACCAATAACCATGTGGAATTGTTCCACATTTATTACTGTTAATGTCTGTGAGTCAGTGTATGACCTTATGTCCAGTTACTCATATAACAACTTGTTTGTTTATACCAATAACCCTGGGGAACTGTTAAAGATTAATAACTGTTAATGTCTACAAGTCAGTATATGACCTTTCTTCTTTTTCTCATATAGCCACTTGGATGTGTATACCAATAACCATGAGGAATTGTTTAGCATTTATTACTGTTAATGTCTGTATGTGAGCGTATGACCTTATGTCCAGTTATTCATATAGCCACTTGTTTGCTTGTACCAATAACCATGAGGAATTGTTTAGCATTGATTACTGTTGATGTCTATGAGAGAGTGTATGACCTTATGTCCAGTTTCTCATATAGCCACTTGTTTGTTTATACCAATAACCATGAGGAATTGTTTAGCATTGATTACTGTTGATGTCTATGAGAGAGTGTATGACCTTATGTCCAGTTTCTCATATAGCCACTTGTTTGTTTATACCAATAACCATGAAAAATTGTTTAGCATTTATTACTGTTAATGTCTATGAGTCAGTGTATGACCTGATGTCCAGTTATTCATGTAGCCACTTGTTTGTTTATTTTAATAACCATGAGGAATTGTTCCACACTTATTACTGTTAATGTCTGTGAGTCAGTGTATGACCTTATGTCCAGTTACTTGTTTGTTTTTTAACAATAACCATGTGGAATTGTTCCACACTTATTACTGTTAATGTCTGTGAGTCAGTGTATGACCTTATGTCCAGTTACTTGTTGTTTTTTTTATAACAATAACCATGTGGAATTGTTCCACATTTATTACTGTTAATGTCTGTGAGTCAGTGTATGACCTTATGTCAATATTCTCATATAGCCATTTGTTTGCTTATACCAATAACCATGAAGAATTGTTGAGCATTTATTACTGTTAATGTCTATGAGTCAGTGTATGACCTTATGTCCAGTTACTTATATAGCCAATTGTTTGCGTTTACCAATAACCATAAAGAATTGTTTAGGAGTCAATATGGTTAATGTCTGTAAGTCAGTGTATATCTTATGTCCAGTTATTCATATAGCCACTTGTTTGTTTATACCAATAACCATGATGAATTGTTCAGCATTCATTACTGTTAATGTCTGTTAGTGAGTACATGACCTTTCTTCAGTTTCTCATATAGCCACTTGGTTGTTTATACCAAAACCATGAGGAATTGTGCAGCATTTATTACTGTTAATGTCTATGAGTCAGTGTATGGCCTTATGTCCAGTTTTCATATAGCCACTTGTTTGTTTATACCAATAATGATGAGGAATTGTGCAGCATTTATAACTGTAAATGTCTGTGAGTCAGAGTATGAACTTATGTCAATATTCTCATATAGCCACTTGTTTGTTTATACCAATAACCATGAGGAATTGTTCCACACTTATTACTGTTAATGTCTGTGAATCACTGTATGACCTTATGTCCAGTTACTTGTTTGTTTTTTTAACAATAACCATGTGGAATTGTTCCACACTTATTCCTGTTAATGTCTGTAAATCAGTGTATGACCTTATGTCCAGTTTCTCATATAGCCACTTGTTTGTTTATACCAATAACCATGTGGAATTGTTCCACATTTATTACTGTTAATGTCTGTGAGTCAGTGTATGAACTTATGTCAATATTCTCATATAGCCACTTGTTTGTTTATACCAATAACCATGTGGAATTGTTCCACATTTATTACTGTTAATGT
The DNA here is from genome assembly GCA_017311375.1 of Mytilus coruscus. Classification (NCBI taxonomy): domain Eukaryota; kingdom Metazoa; phylum Mollusca; class Bivalvia; order Mytilida; family Mytilidae; genus Mytilus; species Mytilus coruscus. The sequence goes on from CM029607.1 coordinate 637,503, forward strand.
CTGTGAGTCAGTGTATGACCTTATGTCCAGTTACTCATATAACAACTTGTTTGTTTATACCAATAACCATGAGGAACTGGTAAAGATTAATAACTGTTAATGTCTGTAAGTCAGTATATGACCTTTCGTCTTTTTCTCATATAGCCACTTGGATGTGTATACCAATAACCATGATGAATTGTTTAGCATTTATTACTGTTAATGTCTGTATGTGAGTGTATGACCTTATGTCCAGTTATTCATATAGCCACTTGTTTTCTTGTACCAATAACCATGAGGAATTGTTTAGCATTGATTACTGTTGATGTCTATGATAGAGTGTATGAACTTATGTCCAGTTTCTCATATAGCCACTTGTTTGTTTATACCAATAACCATGTGGAATTGTTCCACATTTATTACTGTTAATGTCTGTGAGTCAGTGTATGAACTTATGTCAATATTCTCATATAGCCACTTGTTTGTTTATACCAATAACCATGTGGAATTGTTCCACATTTATTACTGTTAATGTCTGTGAGTCAGTGTATGACCTTATGTCCAGTTACTCATATAACAACTTGTTTGTTTATACCAATAACCATGAGGAACTGTTAAAGATTAATAACTGTTAATGTCTGTAAGTCAGTATATGACCTTTCGTCTTTTCTCATATAGCCACTTGGATGTGTATACCAATAACCATGATGAATTGTTTAGCATTTATTACTGTTAATGTCTGTATGTGAGTGTATGACCTTATGTCCAGTTATTCATATAGCCACTTGTTTTCTTGTACCAATAACCATGAGGAATTGTTTAGCATTGATTACTGTTGATGTCTATGATAGAGTGTATGAACTTATGTCCAGTTTCTCATATAGCCACTTGTTTGTTTATACCAATAACCATGAAGAATTGTGCAGCATTTATTACTGTAAATGTCTATGAGTCAGTGTATGACGTTATGTCCAGTTATCCATATAGCCACTTGTTTGCTTATACCAATAACCATGAAGAATTGTTTAGCATTTATTACTGTTAATGTCTATGAGTCAGTGTATGACCTGATGTCCAGTTATTCATGTAGCCACTTGTTTGTTTATTTTAATAACCATGAGGAATTGTTTCACACTTATTACTGTTAATGTCTGTGAGTCAGTGTATGACCTTATGTCCAGTTACTTGTTTGTTTTTTAACAATAACCATGTGGAATTGTTCCACACTTATTACTGTTAATGTCTGTGAGTGAGTGTATGACCTTATGTCCAGTTACTTGTTTTTTTTTTAACAATAACCATGTGGAATTGTTCCACACTTATTACTGTTAATGTCTGCAAATCAGTGTATGACCTTATGTCCAGTTTCTCATATAGCCACTTGTTTGTTTATACCAATAACCATGTGGAATTGTTCCACATTTATTACTGTTAATGTCTGTGAGTCAGTGTATGACCTTATGTCCAGTTACTCATATAACAACTTGTTTGTTTATACTAATAACCATGAGGAACTGTTAAAGATTAATAACTGTTAATGTCTAAAAGTCAGTATATGACCTTTCTTCTTTTCTCATATAGCCACCTGGATGTGTATACCAATAACCATGAGGAATTAATTAGCATTTATTACTGTTAATGTCTGTATGTGAGTGTATGACCTTATGTCCAGTTATTCATATAGCCACTTGTTTGCTTGTACCAATAACCATGAGGAATTGTTTAGCATTGATTACTGTTGATGTCTATGAGAGAGTGTATGACCTTATGTCCAGTTTCTCATAAAGCCACTTGTTTGTTTATACCAATAACCATGAAGAATTGTGCAGCATTTATTACTGTAAATGTCTATGAGTCTGTGTATGACGTTATGTCCAGTTATTCATATAGCCACTTGTTTGCTTATACCAATAACCATGAAGAATTGTTTAGCATTTATTACTGTTAATGTCTATGAGTCAGTGTATGACCTGATGTCCAGTTTCTCATATAGCCACTTGTTTATTTTAATAACCATGAAGAATTGTTCAGCATTTATACTGTTAATGTCTGTGAGTCAGTGTACGACCTTATGTCCAGTTACTTGTTTGTTTTTAACAATAACCATGTGGAATTGTTCTACACTTATTACTGTTAATGTCTGTGAGTCAGTGTCTGACTTGATGTCCAGTTACTCTTATAGCCACATGTTTGTTTATACCAATAACCACGAGGAATAGTTCAGCATTTATTACTGTTAATGTCTATGAGTCAGTGAATGAACTTATGTCCAGTTACTCATATAACAACTTGTTTGTTTATACTAATAACCATGAGGAACTGTTAAAGATTAATAAGTGTTAATGTCTACAAGTCAGTATATGACCTTTCTTCTTTTTCTCATATAGCCACTTTGATGTGTATACCAATAACCATGAGGAATTGTTTAGCATTTATTATTGTTAATGTCTGTATGTGAGTGTATGACCTTATGTCCAGTTATTCATATAGCCACTTGTTTGTTTATATCAATAACCATGTGGATTTGTTCCACATTTATTACTGTTAATGTCTGAGAGTCAGTGTATGATCTTATGTCCAGTTACTCAGGTAGCCACTTGTTTGTTTATAGCAATAACCATGTGGAATTGTTCCACATTTATTACTTTTAATGTCTGTGAGTCAATGTACGACCTTATGGCCAGTTACTTGTTTGTTTTTAACAATAACCATGTGGAATTCTTCACCATTTATATTGTTAATGTTTATCAGTCAGTGTACGACCTTATGTCCATATTCTCATACAGCCACTTGTTTGTTTATACCATATAACCATGTGAAATTGTTCAGCATTTATTACTGTTAATGTCTGTGAGTCAGTGTATGACTGTATGTCCAGTTACTTAAATAACCACTTGTTTGTTTTACCAATAACCATAAAGAATTGTTAAGGATTGATAACTGTTAATGTCTGTAATTCAGTGTATGACCTTATGTCCAGTTACTCGCATAGTCACTTGTTTGTTTATACCAATAACCATGAGGAACTGTTAAAGATTAATAACTGTTAATGTCTACAAGTCAGTATATGACCTTTCTTCTTTTTCTCATATAGCCACTTGGATGTGTATACCAATAACCATAAGGAATTGTTTAGCATTTATTACTGTTAATGTCTATGAGTCAGTGTATGACCTTATGTCCAGTTTCTCATATAGCCACTTGTTTGTTTATACCAATAACCATGAAGAATTGTGCAGCATTTATTACTGTAAATGTCTATGAGTCAGTGTATGACCTGATGTCCAGTTATTCATGTAGCCACTTGTTTGTTTATTTTAATAACCATGAGGAATTGTTCAGCATTTATTACTGTTAATGTCTGTGAGTCAGTGTATGACTGTATGTCCAGTTACTTAAATAACCACTTGTTTGTTTTACCAATAACCATAAAGAATTGTTAAGGATTGATAACTGTTAATGTCTGTAATTCAGTGTATGACCTTATGTCCAGTTACTCAGATAGCCACTTGTTTGTTTATACCAATAAACATGAGGAATTGTTTACCATTTTATACTGTTAATGTCTGTAAGTCAGTGTATGACCTTATGACCAGTTACTCATATAGCCACTGTTTGTTTATACCAATAACCATGGGAAAATTGTTCAGCATTTATTAATGTTAATGTCTATGAGTCAGTGTATGCACTGATGACCAGTTACTCATATAGCCACTTGGTTGTTTATACAGAGAACCATGTGGAATTGTTTAGCATTTATTACTCTTTATGTCTGTAAATCAGTGTATGACTTGATGTCCAGTTGATCATATAGCCACTTGTTCGTTTATACCAATAAACATGTGGAATTGTTCCACATTTATTACTGTTAATGTCTGTGAATCAATGTATGACCTTATGGCCAGTTACTCATATAGCACTTGTTTGATTATGCCAATAACCATGTTGAATTATTCAGCATTTACACTGTTTATGTCTATGAGTTAGTATATGACCTTAAGTCCATATTCTGATACAGTCACTTGTTTGTTTATACCAATAACCATGTGGAATTGTTCCACATTTATTACTGTTAATGTCTGTGAGTCAGTCTATGACCCTATGTCCAGTTTCTTAAATACCCACTTGTTTGTTTTATCAATAATCATAAAGAATTGTTAAGGATTGATAACTGTTAATGCCTGTAAGTCAGTGTATGACCTGATGTCCATTTAGTCATCAAGCCACCTGTTTGTTTATACCAATAACCATGTGGAATTGGTCCACATTTATTACTGTTAATGTCTGTGAGTCAGTGTATGACCTGATGTCCAGTTACTTATATAGCCACTTGTTTGTTGATACCAATAACCATGTGGAATTCTTCAGCATTTATATTGTTAATGTCTATCAGTCAGTGTATGATCTTATGTCCATATTCTCATACAGCCACTTGTTTGTTGATACCAACAACCATGTGGAATTGTTCAGCATTTATTACTGTTAATGTCTGTGAGTCAGTGTATGACTGTATGTCCAGTTACTTAAATAACCACTTGTTTGTTTTACCAATAATTAAATGAATTGTTAAGGATTGATAACTGTTAATGTCTGTAAGTCAGTGTATGACCTTATGTCCAGTTACTCACATAGTCACTTGTTTGTTTATACCAATAACCATGAGGAATTGTTTACCATTTATTACTGTTAATGGCTGTAAGTCAGTGTATGACCTTATGTCCAGTTACTCATATAGCCACTGTTTGTTTATTCCAATAGCCATGGGGAATTGTTCAGCATTTATTAATGTTAATGTCTATGAGTCAGTGTATGAACTGATGACCAGTTACTCATATAGCCACTTGGTTGTTTATACCAATAACCATGAGGAATTGTTTAGCATTTATTACTGTTAATGTCTATGAGTCAGTGTATGACCTTATGTCCAGTTACTCATTTAACAACTTGTTTGTTTATACCAATAACCATGAGGAACTGTTAAAGATAAATAACTGTTAATCTCTACAAGTCAGTATATGACCTTTCTTCTTTTTCTCATATAGCCACTTGGATGTGTATACCAATAACCATGAGGAATTGTTTAGCATTTATTACTGTTAATGTCTCTATGTGAGTGTATGACCTTATGTCCCGTTACTCATATAGCCACTTGTTTGATCATACCAATCAAATCTTGAGGAATTGTTCAGAATTAATGTCAGTGAGTCAGTATATGAATATGACCTGATGTCTAGTTACTCATTTAATCACTTGTTTGTTTATGCAAATAACCATGAGGAATAGTTCAGCAATTATTACTTGATGAGCTGAGCACAGGTGGGGTTTGAAATGTCAAATTTCTTAATCTATGGCCTGTCAATTTACCAGCCAGTGATAGTTTAAATTTCATCCCTTTTGAGTCCCATTAAAGGACCTACCTTTTGTCTGTTAATTTGTTCTTGTCTTCAAAATGCATGAACTATTTGCCACTGAACATAAAGCAACCAACAATTAATTAATCTTAAGGTTAACCGGGTTAATGACATCATCGATGTTATAATACCTATAACTTTATGCTAAAATTATATCTTTGTTTGCAATATTATGTTCTGTCAATAATGCTAAAATTTTATCTTTGTATGTTTGCTAAAATTTTATCATTTTCTGCAAAGGTAAAATTTTGTCTTTATGGAAGCTAAAATTTTAGCTTTTGGTCTGAAAAGGAACCAGCTAAAATTTTAGCTCTCCTTTAAGTTACTTTTGATTCAAGCTAAAATGTTATCTTATGATTCTTTTATTGCTTCAAGACTGATGAAGATTGTACAGCAGAATAAAAATGATTACTCATTGGGGATTATCTCTTGTCCTTGAAATATATTTAAACAAGTGCAGAGATTTTTTTTGCCTGAGCTTTTGTTCTTCTGCATCAATGTTCAGAAAGAATAAATATAGATGAAAAAGAAAAATTTGTTAAGTTTTTGAATATTGATAAAATTATAACATTTTGAGCTAAAATTTTAGTTTTTGCAATATTCTATAAAAATCTACTTGTGAACAGCAAAATGTTCAGCAAAGTAAGATCTACAAATAAGTTAATATGACAAAATTGTCAAATGTGTCCTTAAGGAGTTATTGCCCTTTAAAAACAATTTTTCACAATTTGTTCATCTAGTTTGCTTACTTTAAAAAATCTTCTCCTTTGAAACTGCTGAATCAATTTCAGCCAAACTTAGGCTGAATGAGTTTCAGAGTATCTAGTATAAATTTTGTATTTTATTTTCTTGTACGTCAAGATTGATTGATTGATTGTTGGTTGCTTAACGTCCAGTGGCAAATATTTCATGCATATTCAGGACGAGAACAAATTAACAATAAATACAATAGGTAGGTTCAGTTATAGAGGCGTCCGGGATTAAGGTCGGAGACATTTAGACTGCCACGGAAATGGGTATATTAGATTGATTGATTGATTGATTGTTGGTTGCTTAACGTCCAGTGGCAAATATTTCATGCATATTCAGGACGAGAACAAGTTCACAATAAATACAATAGTTAAGTTCTGTAATAGATTAAGGGATAAAGGTCGGAGAAATTTAGACTGCCACGGGAAATGAGGGTATATTGGATAGGGACAGAAATTTAGCCTTGCAACAGGTCACCTACGGACCCCTCAAAGAGTTGTTGCAGGGTTCTTAACGTGCAAAGAGCGTGGCACTCTCTTTACACGAGGCATCGGATTTAACGTCCCCATTCTGACCGGACGTGGCTGCAAATTTGTACATCCCGCACAGCCAAACGGACGCCCCACTTTAGCACGGGTTTTACTGCCGGTCGGAGGAAGACCAATGGTGACCATACTTCTATTCCCCAGTCACCCTTGGGGTAGGGGTATATTAGATAGGGACTGAAATTTAGCCTTGCAACGGGTCACCTACGGACCTTCTGAAACTTGGCCACAATCATCATTAGGGTATATAGTTAAAAAAATGTCCGATGACCCCGCCTACCAACCAAAATGGCCGAAATGGCTAAAAATAGAACATAGATGTAAAATGCAAGTTTTGTCTATTATTTTTGAACCGTTTTAAATAGAGAAAATCTAAAAGGAGCAAAAATTTTCAGAATAATGAGCTCTACCAATTGTCCATATATGTCAAAACTGTTAGACAAATTCTTATAGGAGTTATTGCCCATAAATGACAAATTTTACCATTTTTTCATTTTGCCTATTAACATGAAAACTATGATATTTAGAGAGAAACATTTTTTCTGTTATGCCTTATATGATTTAAATTATAATAGATAAATAAACACTTTAAATCACAAAATGATCAGCAAGGCAAGATCTATTAAAAGTCAAATTTTGCCGATATAGTTTGTAGACTGTCACTCTTCATAGGAGTGATTGCCCTTAAATGAGATTTTTTACCCTCTTTTGTGTTTTGAGCAAAACTAAAGAAAATAGAGAGAAACTAAACAGAATAAAAGATCAGTATTACAAGATCAACAAAATAGAGATTTTGTCATGAAGTCTATTCTCGTCTACAATGTTGGAGAGTGTCCTTTGTTTGATATGCACATACACGAAGGTGAGCGACATATGCTCTGTAGAGCCTCTAGTTTGTGTGTATAATTACCTATGATTTTGAAACTATAATAGAGAGAATGTTTAAATAGCAGGAACAATCCACAAGGCAATATCTTCATATAAGTGGATGTTGCTTAAATCATTTGTCAACTGACTTATAGGAGTTAGTGCCCTTGAATGACAACTTTACAAAATTCATTGCATTTGCCTATTATCTTGAAACCTATATTAGATGGAAAGAAACTTTAAAAGCTAAAATGATCAGTAAGACTAGATCTCCAAATAGGTCAGCAAAGATGAAATTTTCAGTTGATTTCTTATAAGAGAAATTAACAACTATAGGTCACCAAACGGCCTTCAACAAAGCCTATACCGCATAGTCAGCTAGCCTATAAAAGGCCCCATAATGACAAATGTAAAACAATTCAAACGATTGATTGATTGATTGTTGTTTGCTTTACGCCGCATTAGCACAAAAAGGCTATATCGCGGCGAGAAATTCAAACGAGAAAACTAACTGCCTAATTCATGTACAAAATATGAATGAAAAACAAATATGTTTAACATAGCAACAAATGACAACCACTGAATTACAGGCTCCTTACTTGGGACAGGCACATACAAACAGAATGTGGCGGGGTTAAACATGTAAGTGGGCGCCCAACCCTCCCTAACCTGTGACAGTGGTGTAAAAGTACAACATAAGAACAAACTATAAAAATCAGTTGAAAAGGCGTAACTCATCAGATGGATACAAATAGAAATACATGTACATCTGAGGTGGCCGGGTACTTGAAAATCCCATCAACAAAAACTACAGATCTGAGAGTACTCACAGTTACTGACAGCTAATTCAAAGCCAATAACAACTAATAAAAAAAATCATGCATCTAAGACGTCATAAACAGTCAGAGAAAAGCATGACCTTGTGCAATGCCAAGATACAGGTATCGACAGATTGTAGAGCCATGAATGTGCATTTGTATATAACAATAATATTTCGTTTGCTTTTAATTTACTGATAACAAAATCAATATTAATACCAATAAAAAAAATATTCAAAGATCTTATTACAGTGTTGAATTGGTAACCTTTTAGAATAAGTTTATTTAAAGGATCGATAAGTTTACCAGGATCGTTTCTAAATTTCCTGGCACGGTAAACAACATCTCTGTAAAAATGAGGATAAGCTATCCCGTTTGAAATAAGTTTTCTACAGGTATAACCAAACTTCAAAACCAAATCATTATATCTATGGAAGAATTTAGTAAAGGTTTTAAGTAATTTGTGGTTACGAAATCCCTGACTTAATAATTTACCAGTAATACATAGATAACCTTCTTTTAAATCCAAAACGTCACAGCCGACACGGGCATAGCGAACAAGTTGTGATATCTGAACACACTAAGATGGTGCCAAAGAAACATCACCATCCAATAACGGAAGGTTGAAGATTATTTGAGCTTAAAGTAAAGATGATTGAATGAAATTGTTTACAGAAAAATGATTAGCAATAGAATCAACAAAAATATTCTAAAAGGGCTGAACTCACCAAAACAATACAAAGTACAAATACAACTTACAAAAATACTCACAAAGTACTGCTCTCAGGGTACTACACAAAGTACTGATCCCAGGGTACTACACAAAGTACTGATCTCAGGGTACTCAGTTACTGAAAGCTAGCTCAAAACCAAAAATAACTAATAATTTTTTATCAAAATATTTAATAAATAAAAGTTTGATTTTCTCAATGAAAATTCACAAAAGGATTTTTCAGGTATCAAATTCATACCTATAGGTATTGATTTTAAATGTTGAAATAACGGACATGGTCAATTTTTACGTTAAAAATATTTCTCTCTCTATTACAGAAAAGAAAGTACCATGAAGCAGTATCAGCAGAAGACAGGAAAAGCCATCAAGAAACAAGAAACAGTATAATACAGGAGATGTTGAATAGAACAAAGGGTTAATGTTGCTTCTCTTGTCAAAGACATTGAAACAAATACCCTGAGAGGAGAAAAAGCACCAGCTCCTACCATGGTGTATTCAAAGGTCAGATATTCATAGAGGTCATCTTAGAAAGAAGTCTTTCATCTTATGATGATAGTTCTTAAGGGGAAAATGTTTCATCATTAGCTCACCTGGCCCCAAGGGCCACGTAAGCTTTTCTCATCACTTGGCGTCCGTCGTCGTCATCGTTAACTTTTTACATTTTGAACTTCTTCTAGAGAACTACTGAATGGAATGAAACCAAACATGGCATGAATATTCCTTATGAGGTGCTGACCAAGTGTTGTTACTTTGTAGCCAATCCATCATCCAAGATGGCCGCCAGTGGGGACTTCGTTTAACATAGGACCCTATGGACAATACATACAAATGTCTTATTTTAAAGAACCACTGAATGGAATGAAACCAAGCATGGCATGAATGTCCTGATGAGATGCTGACCAAGTGTTGTTACTTTGAAGCCCATCCATCATCCAAGATGGCCGCCAGAGAGGACTTAGTTAAACATAGAACAATATGGGAAATGCATACAAATGTCTTCTTTTGAGAACCACTAAATGGAATGAAAGCAAACATGGAATGAATGTTCTTTATGAGGTGATGATCAAGTGTTGTTACTTTGTAGCCAATCCATCATCCAAGATGGCCACCAGCGGAGGACTTCGTTTAACATAGGACCCTATGGACAATACATACAAATGTCTTTTTAAGAGAATCGCTAAATGGAATGAAACCAAACATGGCATGAATGTTCCTTATGAGGTGCTGACCAAGTGTTGTTACTTTGTAGCAAATACATCAACCAAGATGCCTGCCAACGCGAACTTAGTTTAACAAAGGACCTTACGGGAAATATATACAAATGTCTTCTTCTAGAAAACCGCTTAATGAATTGAAACCAAACATGGTATGAATGTTTCTTTTGAGAATCTGACCAAGTGTTGTTACTTTGTAGTTGATTTGTCATTGTCCTTATAAAGTCATTTTCTACAATTTCAATGAATTTATTGGTAATTTCTGTAAAATTTACAAATGTCTTCTGCTTTTGATTAAATTACGGGGCCAATATAAACCAAATTTGGCCTCAATCATTATTAAGGTATATGTTATGATTTTAATCTATTTTACTTAATTTCCAAAACCAAGCTAGAATCAGGTGAGCGACACAGCCTCTTGGGAGCCTCTAGTTGTTGATAACTGAACTTGTAAGTAAATACATTAATATCTTATTTGTATATTGTACAAATTAAACAGAGAAAGAATAAATAAGAAATAAAGAAAAATAATCATTGATGAAAGATTTAAGCAAAAATTACAGGTGAGCGATTCAGGCTCTTGAGAGCCTCTTGTTTGGATCCTGTTCTTAAGCACATATTGACATAATGATGTTATTTTTTAATTTACAGCTTCATAGTAAAACAGATCTAGGCTACACCTTCACTATTCAAGTCAGACCATAAAGGAAGCTTTTTTAGCTCACCTGGCCTAAAAGGCCAAGTGAGCTTTTCTCATCAATTAGCGTCCGGCGTCCGTCGTCGTTAACTTATACAAAATCTTCTCCTCTGAAACTACTGGACCAAATTTAACTAAACTTGGCAACAATCATCATTGGGGTATCTAGTTTAAAAATGTGTCCGATGGCCGCCATGGCTAAAAAAGAACATAGGGTAAAATCAGAGATTTTGGCTTATATCTCTGAAACCAAAGCATTCAGAGCAAATCTGAAATGGGGTCTGAAATTTTCAGACAAATCAGACATTCCGTAGTTAGGTTGCTGCCCTGAATTGGTAATTTTAAGAAAATTTTGCAGGTTTTGGTTAAAATCTTCAATATTATTATAGATAGAGATAAACTGTAAACAGCAATAATTTTCAGCAAAGTAAGATCTATAAATAAGTCAACATGACAAAATGGTCAATTGACCCCTTAAGGAGTAATTGCCCTTTATAGTCATTTTTGACAATTTTGGTAAATTTTGTAATCTTTACAAAATCTTCTCCTCTGAAACTACTGAGACAAATTTAACCAAACTTGGCCACAATCATCATTAGGGTATCTAGTTAAAAAAATGTCCGATGACCCTGCCTACCAACCAACATGGCCGACATGGCTAAAAATAGAACATAGGGGTAAAATGCAAGTTTTGTCTATTATTTTTGAACCGTTATAAATAGAGAAAATCTAAAGGAGCAAAATGTTCAGAATAATGAGCTCTACCAATTGTCCATATATGTCAAAACTGTTAGACAAATTCTGATAGGAGTTATTGCCCATAAATGTCAAATTTTACCATTTTTTTTCATTTTTGCCTATTATCATGAAAACTATGATATTTAGAGAAAACATTTTTTTCTGTTATGCCTTATATGATTTAAATTATAATAGATAAATAAACACTTAAAATCACAAAATGATCAGCAAGGCAAGATCTATTAAAAGTCAAATTTTGCCGATATAGTTTGTAGACTGTCACTCTTCATAGGAGTGATTGCCCTTAAATGAGATTTTTTACCCTCTTTGTGTTTTGAGCAAAAACTAAAGAAAATAGAGAGAAACTAAACAGAATAAAAGATCAGTATTACAAGATCAACAAAATAGAGATTTTGTCATGAAGTCTATTCTCGTCTACAATGTTGAAGAGTGTCCTTTGTTTGATATGCATATACACCAAGGTGAGCGACACATGCTCTGTAGAGCCTCTTGTTTGTGTTTATAATTACCTATGATTTTGAAACTATAATAGAGAGAATGTTTAAATAGCAGGAACAATCCACAAGGCAATATCTTCATATAAGTGGATGTTGCTTAAATCATTTGTCAACTGACTTATAGGAGTTAGTGCCCTTGAATGACAACTTTTACAAAATTCATTGCATTTGCCTATTATCTTGAAACCTATATTAGATGGAAAGAAACTTTAAAAGCTAAAATGATCAGCAAGACTAGATCTCCAAATAGGTCAGCAAAGATGAAATTTTCAGTTGACTTCTTATAAGAGAAATTAACAACTATAGGTCACCAAACGGCCTTCAACAATGAGCAAAGCCTATACCGCATAGTCAGCTAGCCTATAAAAGGCCCCATAATGACAAATGTAAAACAATTCAAACGATTGATTGATTGATTGTTGTTTGCTTTACGCCGCATTAGCACAAAAAGGCTATATCGCGGCGAGAAATTCAAACGAGAAAACTAACTGCCTAATTCATGTACAAAATATGAATGAAAAACAAATATGTTTAACACAGCAACAAATGACAACCACTGAATTACAGGCTCTTTACTTGGGACAGGCACATACAAACACAATGTGGCGGGGTTAAACATGTAAGTGGGCGCCCAACCCTCCCTAACCTGTGACAGTGGTGTAAAAGTACAACATAAAACAAACTATAAAAATCAGTTGAAAAAGGCGTAACTCATCAGATGGATACAAATAGAAATACATGTACATCTGGAGGTGGCCGGGTACTTGTACATCCAACAACAAAAGTACAGATCTGAGAGTACTCACAGTTACTGACAGCTAATTCAAAGCCAATAACAACTAATAAAAAAATCATGCATCTAAGACGTCATAAACAGTCAGAGAAAGGATAACCTTGTGCAATGCCAAGATACAGGTATCGACAGATTGCAGAGCCATGAATGTGCATTTGTATATAACAATAATATTTCGTTTGCTTTTAATTTACTGATAACAAAATCATTATATATATACCAATAAAAAATATTCAAAGGTCTTATTACCGTGTTGAATTGGTAACCTTTTAGAATAAGTTTATTTAAAGGATCGATAAGTTTACCAGGATCGTTTCTAAATTTCCTGGCACGGTAAACAACATCTCTGTAAAAATGAGGATAAGCTATCCCGTTTGAAATACGTTTTCTACAGGTATAACCAAACTTCAAAACCAAATCATTATATCTATGGAAGAATTTAGTAAAGGTTTTAAGTAATTTGTGGTTACGATTGATTGATTGATTGTTGGTTGCTTAACGTCCAGTGGCAAAAAGTTCATGCATGTTCAGGACGTGAACAAGTTTACAATTAATACAATATGTATGTTCTGCAATAGTGGCTTCCGGGATTAAGGTCGGAGACATTTAGACTGCCACAGGAAATGAGGGTATATTGGATAGGGACAGAAATTTAGTCTTACATCAGGTCACCTACGGACCCCTCAAAGAGTTGTTGCAAGGGTTCTTAACGTGCAAAGAGCGTGGCACTCTCTTTACACGAGGCATCGGATTTAACGTCCCCATTCTGACCGGACGTGGCTGCAAATTTGTACATCCCGCACAGCCAAACGGATGCCCCACTTTAGCAAGGGTTTTACTGCCGGTCGGAGGAAGACCAATGGTGACCATACTTCTATTCCCCAGTCACCCTTGGGGGTTGTGGTTACGAAATCCCTGACTTAATAATTTACCAGTAATACATAGATTACCTTCATTTAAATCCAAAACGTCACAGCAGACACGGGCATAACGAACAAGTTGTGATATATAAACACACTAAGATGGTGCCAAAGAAACATGACCATCCAATAAAGGAAGGTTGAAGATTATTTCAGCTTAAACTAAAGATGATTGAAAGAAATTGTTTACAGAAAAATGATTAGCAATACAAGATCAACAAAATATTCTAAAAGGGCTGAACTCACCAAAACAATACAAAGTACAAATACAACTTACTAAAATACTCACAAAGTACTGCTCTCAGGGTACTACACAAAGTACTGATCTCAGGGTCCTACACAAAGTACTGATCTCAGGGTACGACACAAAGTACTGATCTCAGGGTACTCAGTTACTGAAAGCTAGTTCAAAACCAAAAATAACTAATACATTTTTTTATCAAAATATTTAATAAATAAAAGTTTGATTTTCTCAATGAAAATTCACAAAAGGATTTTTCAGGTATCAAATTGATACCTATAGGTATTGATTTTAAATGTTGAAATAACTGACATGGTCAATTTTTACGTTAAAAATATTTCTCTCTCTCTATTACAGAAAAGAAAGTACCATGAAGCAGTATCAGCAGAAGAAAGGAAAAGCCATCAAGAAACAAGAAACAGTATAATACAGGAGATGTTGAATAAAACAAACGGGGTTAATGTTCCTTCTCTTGTCAAAGACATTGAAACAAATACCCTGAGAGGAGAAAAAGCACCAGCTCCTACCATGGTGTATTCAAAGGTCACATATTCATAGAGGTCATCTTAGAAAAAGTCTTTCATCTTATGATGATAGTTCTTAAGGAAAATGTTTCATCATTAGCTCACCTGGCCCCAAGGGCCACGTAAGCTTTCTCATCACTTGGCGTCCGTCGTCGTCATCGATAACTTTTACATTTTGAACTTCTTCTAGAGATCCACTGAATGGAATGAAACCAAACATGGCATGAATATTCCTTATGAGGTGCTGACCAAGTGTTGTTACTTTGAAGCCCATCCATCATCCAAGATTGCCGCCACAGAGGGACTTATTTAAACATAGGACCCTATGGGAAATGCATACAAATGTCTTCCTTTTAGAGAACCACTAAATGGAATGAAACAAAACATGGCATGAATGTCCCTAATGAGATGCTGACTAAGTGTTGTTACTTTGAAGCCCATCCATCATCCAAGATGGCCGCCAGAGAGGACTTAGTTAAACATAGGCCCCTTTGGGAAATGCATACAAATGTCTTCTTTTAGAGAACCACTAAATGGAATGAAACCAAACATGGTATGAATGTTCTTTATGAGGTGCTGATCAAGTGTTGTTACTTTATAGCCAATCCATCATCCAAGATGGCCACCAGCGGAGGACTTCGTTTAACATAGGACTCTATGGACAATACATACAAATGTCTTCTTTTAAGAGAATCACAAAATGGAATGAAACCAAACATGGCATGAATGTTCTTTACGAGGTGCTGACCAAGTGTTGTTACTTTGAAGCCCATCCATCATCCAAGATGGCCGCCAGAGAGGGACTTAGTTAAACATAGGACCCTATGGGAAATACATACAAATGTCTTCTTTTAGAGAACCACCAAATGGAATGAAACAAAACATGGCATGAATGTTCATAATGAGGTACTGACCTAAGTTTGAAGGCGATCAATCATCCAAGATGGCCGCAAGCGGGGACTTTGTTTAACATAGGACCCTATGGACAATAAATACAAATGTCTTCTTTTAGAGAACCACTGAATTGAATGAAACAAAACATGGCATGAATGTTCCATATGAGGTGCTGACCAAGTGTTGTTACTTTGTAGCAAATACATCAACCAAGATGCCTGCCAACGCGGACTTAATTTAACAAAGGACCTTACGGAAATATATACAAATGTCTTCTTCTAGAAAACTGTTTAATGGATTGAAACCAAACATGGTATGAATGTTTCTTTTGAGAATCTGACCAAGTGTTGTTACTTTGTAGTTGATTTGTCATTGTCCTTATAAAGTCATTTTCTACAATTTCAATGAATTTATTGGTAATTTCTGTAAAATTTACAAATGTCTTCTGCTTTTGATTAAATTACGGGGCCAATATAAACCAAATTTGGCCTTAATCATTATTAAGGTATATGTTATGATTTTAATCTATTTTACTTGATTTCCAAAACCAAAGTAGAATCAGGTGAGCGACACAGGCTCTTGGGAGCCTCTAGTTGTTGATAACTGAACTTATAAGTAAATACATTAATATCTTATTTGTATATTGTACAAATTAAACAGAGAAAGAATAAATAAGAAATAATTCGCCTTTTCAGAATCTAAAGGATTAAGGGTAATCTAATTGTTCGTACATCAAAATGAAAATAACGTTACATCATTGGTTGAATTTCTATTGTTTAAAAGTTTTAAACTAATCACAACGTTTTGGTGTATGCTTTCGAAAATATTAACCAAATGCATTTATTTATATTCTGAAAGGGCGAATTAAACAGGTGATAATAGAAATATTAAATTGAGGAGATGAGGTATGATTGCCAATGAGACAACTATCCACCAAAGTTCAAATAAATTGGATGTAAGCAATTATGGGCAACGGTACAGCCTTTAACAATGAGACAAATCTATAATGTTACGTATAGTCGGCTATATATATAGTTCAGTCTGTGGTTAAAGTGTTTTTATTTATCAATAATATGAAACCTTGATCATGGATCATCATGTTCATGCAATCTAATCAAATGACATTTTAATAGAAGATGTTTATAATCGAAAGGGTGGAAGATACCAATGGAATATTCAAACTTTAAAGGTTGATTTACAAACTGACAAAGGCCATAAAACAAAAACATAGAAAACTAAAGACTGAGCACCACAATTACACTAAAAATCTGGGTGATCTCAGATAATGCAGAAGGGTAAGCAAATCCTGCTCCTCATGTGAAAGCCATCGTGTTATTCCAAAAAATATGTTGCCAAGTTTTACTAAGTGATTAGGCATTAGGCAACTAGCAGATTGGTTATTTAAGAAACATTTCATGGCAGCTGTATATTTGTTTTCATTTAACCATGGGTTGGGCATTTATATTCGATTATTTTCTGCCGAGCGACAGCGAGGGGTAAAATACGAATATAAGTGCCCAACCCATGGTTAAATGAAAACAAATCTACGGCTGCTATGAATTATTTTGATTCTAATAGGACAAATTCGGTAGTTTTGTTAACCGTGAAAGCCCTATACACATGATACTGTTTTGGCTGCTCCGTTTTACCCCCATATGATAATATTAGTAATATTATATTATTCAATAATAAATTAAAAAATTCTCACATTTTTCAGCTAAATATGTTCTTTTAATGTAATTGTATTGCATTCTGAGGCGTACAAGAAGCTTTAAAACGCCCGATGTTTATAATTGATGAGGAAGATTAATTGATTGATTGATTACTTGTTGGTTGCTTAACGTCCAGTGGCAAATATTTCATGCATATTCAGGACGAGAACAAATTAACAATAAATACAGTAGGTAGGTTCTGTAATAGGGCATCCGGGATTAAGGTCTGAGAAATTTAGACTGCCACGGGAAATGAGGGTATATTGGATAGGGACAGAAATTTAGCCTTGCAACAGGTCACCTACGGACCCCTCAAAGAGTTGTTGCAAGGGTTCTTAACGTGCAAAGATCGTGGCACTCCTTTATACGAGACGTCGGATTTAACGTCCCCATTCTGACCGGACGTGGCTGCAAATTTGTACATCCCGCACAGCCAAACGGACGCCCCACTTTAGCAAGGGTTTTACTGCCGGTCGGAGGAAGATCAATAGTGACCATACTTTTAGTCCCCAGTCACCCTTGGGGTATGAGGAAGATTGAAACATACATATGACGTCATCTTGTTTAGTTGCCATGCAAAGACGATATCATCATTTCGCGGAATTTTCGTTTTATGAAATTTTACACCGAAAAATAAATTGAAATAGACTGATTTGTTTATTTTGCTTTAGAATAGATATAAATATATTGTATCTGAATCTTGGCCTACGTAAACTGTGGGTTTTGATGTCGCAAATTGAAAATACCTGGTAGTATAAATAAGTTGGGCGTAACGCGGAACAGCCAGTTTTGTGTATTTATGCGCTTGCTCTAAAAGTAGGTATACTGTGATTATACTGGTTGACGATATATAGGTCGTCATATTAGAATGACTCTTATCTAACTCTAAGATATCACCATATTCATCAGCCATCAGTAATGTAAATTTTTAACCATAAATCCTGACCGAATGTGAAGTTTTGAATTTGAGACAAATTTTTAATGAAAAGGATAGACAAGACAGTACCAGTAAAAACAACACAGACATTAAAAAATTAAAAAACACAAAGAACAAAATTTTGTCTTCTCTTTTTCATTATTTTTGTCTTGCCTTGAAAAAGCTAGACCTAGGGTGCTGTTTCAACAATGTATAAGTTTGTGATTAGGTCAGTTTAAGGAGAACGTTTAGTGATAGGCCAATGATATTTGGTAATCAGTTGTATAAGCATTGGCACATCACCACCTTCAATAGGAAAACTGACAATCCTAGTAATTTAAGATTGGAGTAGAGTGCACTTGCCCCATGCAGGAATCAAACTCCCAACCTCGGTGTTGATTGGCTAGTGATACATTAGTTCGACTACTTAGACTACTTGGCCAAAGAAGCTTTATATAATTGAGATATAATGAATATATATATATATATATATATATATAGCTATCTCGGCATAGGAAAGTCACCTGTAGATATGATAAGACTTAAGGTCATCATCCATATTTTTCATGATTACTTGCATAATATACGATGCATTGACTAACTTCTTGGATAATTTTGAATAATATTTACCGGTAGTTACTTAAAATGAAAAAATCTCCAATCAAATGGAATTATTATATGATATATACCAATCACCTCCTTATATGGATTTAAAAAGTGGCGACCTTATCTTTGACCTAAATTAATTGGGCACTTTACTTCAAGAATATCTCAAGAACATAGATTTGGGATATAAAGGCACCAAATGATCACGTGACACGTAGGTAGAATGGTAGATTAAGTCTCCCGATATATATAGATTATGTGACGTCATGATCAAAGAAGTAGATAAGGTGCTCATTTGTAGCTACATTCGAGGTTAAAGTGATCAGTAATATGATACATATATAAAAGTGCTACGTAAATATCGTCTGGGATTTCCAACACGTCACAGGATAAAACAGTATGGCGATTGTTTACATCGAAAGAGGACTCATTGTTATTATATATATATATACCAAACAAATGCTAGCGAGGTAAATAACTTTGTATTGTAAGATAGAAATGATTGTATACAAAATGTAAAAGATTTAGAAATAATTTTGAGATCGTTGTCTAATCTTTTATATTCATGACATTTTCTTATTAAGAAAATATAATCGCAAAATGTCGAACACAAATCTGAAACAACCATGACAATGTTCTCTAGATCTATAAATGTCTCTGTCTAAATAAAAAAAAATATGAATTGTATTTGATAATTGACAAGCATATCATGCAAATAGTAAGGTGAAAGCAGGGACTTTAGTGTAGAAAGTCCCTGGTGGAAGCGAAATGTATTTGAATGGGCTAATTCAATTGAATTGTAGTACTGAGGTGACTAGTAATCTGGAATTGTTGTTTCAAAGAACAATATTCCCGACGCATTATTCTGACTCCGACTCGATCAGTCTTTGTTTTGACTCCTAAATCATGTAAATGTCATGTGCTTAGCACGAAGCAGTATTCACGAGAATTACAGCCTTTGGTTTTTCTTCGTTCTTTAACTGGCTGGGGTTCAAATCCACAGCCTCCTACAATGTACACTAGAGGCTAATATGTTCACAAACAATCATTCCATCGTGGATGTTATGGTTTGAAGAAATTTTCAGGTTCTTCATAAACCTTTTCGGAGTCGTCGTAAAAAGAAAAATAGAGGGGTCAGCAGCCACCAGCTCTTTCTCCCACCCCACCCCTTTTCTGCCCTATCTTTGCATCCCTCTGTCCTTATAATTCAATCCAATGCATTTGGTTTTTTTTAAGGAAACAGATACAGTACAACCTGTGACTTCCTCTTAGTAATGTCCACCCTCTTGTATGGTCACCATCGAATGGTGGCCATTTATTGGGGTATTCAATCTTGAAATGTTGGCCATTTATTGGGGTCATAAAACATAGGTTGATGTTTTATCTAATCATGTTACCTGTTGAAATCAATCAGGGTTGAAGTTTTCAGCTTGTATGTTTCATTAAAATTTACCTGTACAGGTACATCAGGTTTCTTCTCAAATTGACATTTCACCTTTTCTTGAAAATGTAGAATAGAATGTTGTTTTAGTCTTTGTTAATTCATATCATTTGTTGATTTTTCTGTCTTTAAATTTACATATTTTCCTTTTTCTAATGTTTTTATTTTTTATGTTATTTTTATTTTTTATTTGTTTTTTTGCTTCTATTCTTTTAATTTCTTCTAGGAAATAATCTTGAGTAGAAAGGACAAAATTCAAAGATGAGTTATTGACTAGCATTTGAAAACAAAACAGAGAATCCTTTAAATAATTATTTATTCAGTAAAAAGTTATTGTACATAATGTACATGGAATTCAATTGTCTGTGTGTATTATTTAATGAATTATTATTAATTATAACTTATAATCATGCAAATGATATGTTTAAAGGAACCATGAAGCAAGTAATTTAACAAGCCTGTTTTTTAACAAATTAAAATTATCAATATCATGAATATCAAGCCTTTTACAATAAATTTTGTTAACAAAGTTGTACAATCTATTATCATGATTATTATTCAGGAAAACTATAAATATCATTATACGGTATAGGAATAAACTATTTTTGTTTATCTTTTATATTTTTCAAATCTCAAAACTGGAGTTGTGCATGAAGAATCACTAAAGAGACTTTAATTTTCCAAATGGCTACCTAGTTATCATCAACTTTGATAAGTGCTAATCATAATGAAAATGTTCTTATCTCTGAATTAAATAAATCTTATGAAAAGAAATTATTTAAAGAAAAATTGTCTTGCTTTTTGAAACAATTGTAAACTTATCAAATATGTTATCTTCAATTTGGCTATTTTTGTCAGTTAACAGGCAAAATTTGTCTCCAGAAAAAATAAAGTACACTTCTATATAGATTGTGACATTTTTATGGTCTATTAATTAAATCATTTTTTGTTCTGTGTATTATATTGTCAAAACTGCAAGACTGGCATATGCATGATACATATTCTTGGTATACATCTGCAAAGAATATTTCACTCAACTCAGGCCTTTTAGATAAAGCTAATAATTGCAGGGACTTGAATGAATTAGATTCTTTAAAGCCCTTGATTAAAAATGAATTTTAAGAACAAAAATAAGAATATTTTTGAAAATAAAATAAAAACTTCTGATGAAAACAGTAAACTCAAATGCTTCACTTAGTAAAGAATTAGTGGTCATAATTTAGAAATAGAAAATTGTAGATAAAAATTCCTATAAAGGATAGAATTGTTTGTAAAATTAACATAACAACTTAGAGATAATCTATTTGAAAATTGTTTTCTTTCTCATAATAATGTCTCTGACCAGCTTGTGAATAAACTCTTGAATCTTATGAATAAAATCTTAACCAAAAGCAAAAAGTAAAAGAAATGCTAAACCTTTATAACATGGAACATGTTTAAAATATTGGCTCCTTTGTAAAAAAAAAGTCATTAGAACTGAGGGCAGAAACCTAATAATTTTTTCCATGTGTTTTGATTTTTTATAGAATTGTTATTTCTTTTAAAATTATAATGTTTGTTTTTGGTTTTTTTTGTCAGAAACTTGATTAAATTGTAATATGTTTATATGACAATAAAAATATTATCAAATTTTTCTGTAATGAATATTTTGAATATACATGTATTTATTCAATAGAGAAATAATGAATTGCCTAAATTTTATTTAGAATAAGTCCTAAAGATAATCTTAAAATTTGTTTAACAATGTTAAATGCAGTTAGTATAAACAATTTTGATTTTAGATAATTAATTTGAGAAACACCTTTTCGATGGAAAAAGGCAGGCGTTGTGAAAGTTTGCATTATATTAGAAGATGATATTCATTTATTATTCACTTGCCTAAATATACATGTAAAAAATAACTTAAATTGATAGAATTATTTAAAAGGTATAACATCAAAACAAACAGTCATGAGAAAATGTTTACAAAAGTTAGTACGCTATATGTTCAACTAGTTTTATTATTTCATTTTATTTTAGAATTTTCTTGTCATAATAACAGTTATTAAATATGACAAACACATATATTTTACCTGAGACACTTTACCTGTAAGTTATATAATTTTAACACTTCAATGCAGTCATGATTTCCCTTTATCATTGACTAGTTCTTGATTAATACCTTGTGTATTAATTAAGCAACAGGAGGTATAATGATGGACATTTAGGGCCATCATGGTGACCATATTTTTTATGGCCACCATTAGTAAGATAATGTCACAGGTAGTACTGTACTGTTCAATGAAAAATAATAATGGTACATGTAACTACTGCAAAAAGCTTTTTCCAACCCTGAACCACTTTCAAACCTGCAAAAAAAGTAAAATCACAAAATACTGAACTCCGAGGAAAATTCAAAAGGAAAGTCCTCAATCAAATGGCAAAATCAAAAGTTCAAACACATCAAACGAATGGATAACAACTGTCATATTCCTGACTTGGTACAGGCATTTTCTTATGTAGAAAATGGTGGATTGAACCTGGTTTTATGGCTAGCCAAACCTCTCACTTGTATGACAGTCGTATCAAATTCCATTATATTGACAACGATGCGTGAACAAAACAAACAGACACAATTGGTAAAATGTCAAAATAGGATTACAGCAGTCAACATTGTGTTATCATCTTAATCACTATAAAAACAAACAAATGTTACGAAGAAGCACAAAAAGGGGGGCATACATCAAATTTAATATCCTCATTATGCTTATATCATACGATTTTATTTATCTATGTAAAATCCACCAGCAAATTTATTCAATTGGTTCAATTTTTCATCTACAAAATGGTCAAATTGTCCCATTCGACCAGAATATGTATGCAACCGTTGGTCTTTATAATCCAGCCCAATGACTTTGTTATCTGAACGCTGAATTAAACTGATTATGTTCAAAACAAAATAATCATTGTAACCATGGTTACTACTGCAAAACCCTTGAAACTATAACACTAGATGACTAGCAAATTTCTCCAATTAATTCGATTAATTTTCATCTATCATGTCTATAAATGTAGTCAATGAGAGGCGAAAGATATCAAAGTGACATTCAAACTTATTAGTAAAAAAAACTGACAATACTATGGCAAAAAAGGAAAAAGACTAAAACATTACAAGAATTTTGAAATAAATGTATCTGTTTCAATCATATTTTCTTGAAAAGATATTTAAACAAAATGAAATACAATGTACCATAAGGCTAAATAAAGATATATGTGTGGTTCCAGTTACCCTACTTTTTAGTCTTAATAATAGCCTACCCTATAGATTTTTTTTGTCATTTTTCATTTATATGCACTGTTAAAGTCCGAAAGTTGCTCCCATAGACTCACTGTAAAAAAAAAACATAAAATAAGAAGTTAAAAAAACTACCTACTCACCCTAACTTTTTTTTAGATGTTACCACAAATACTATTGTATTTGGCCTAAACATGGATATCTTTAAATGGAGCAAGTAAGTTAACACAAGGCAAAATTGTGATAAAGCTTTAAAAATTTAAGTGTACATATCAAGTAACTTTAAGCAGTGGTTTACTTTCACGTTTACCTCAGCATTAACACCAAAAGGGCATTTAAAGCCATGCATGATTGCCATGCCCGGGGGGTTACTTCCTATATTTCTAGTGGTATGAGTGTGCTGCAAAACAGTGTAGCCTTTTCATGCCCTGCTGGTTAGAACAGGTCCCATTTTCATGTCCTTCTGGTTTGAACAGGGTCGCTTTTTCATGCCCTGCTGGTGAGAACAGGGTCTTTTTTAAACAAAGTCTTTGGCTAGAACAGGATAGCTTATTTAGCTGTTTAAAAGATAGTCTAGAACATAGGTCTAGAAAGCATCTATTTTATACGGTCTAGAACGGGATCGTTTCTAGAACAGGGTATTTTTTCAATATTTCTGTTTAGAACAGGGTATGTTTTCAATGTTTTCTGGTTAGAACAGGGTATGATTTGGCAAGTGCTGTTTGCACAGTTATACTTGAAAGAATAGTCAGTAACCCCCCTCCTTCCCCTTTTGCCATGTGTTCTATTTTTTGAATAGAAGTAAATACATGTTTACTCTTGGTAATAAATGCATGTTAACACAGCACAGGCACTTGTCTCAGAATTTTTTTTCCTAAAGTACATTTATATAGGGAAAATTTTTTAAAAATTCTGAGACAATTTAAGTGCCTGTGTACATGGTGTATCACAGTTGTCCTATTATTATGGATTCACTGACACATCATATCTTTAGCTACATAAAAATTTTCCACTGTTCATATCGACAAATGGATTAATGAAACTGCAATAAATAATTGAACTATCCCTTACTCCTGATGCTGTATAAATCATTATTAAACATAAAGAGATATATATACAGTTTTCCATTACATGCATTTAATTTTAGCATATTTTTCAAACAATTTTTTACAGCTATATTTATTTATATGAAAAGATAAGAATTAGCAGTGCCATTTGAAAAGAACATTTGAAATGTAAGTTAAAAATGTTTATTAAAATGTCACAACATTCGAATGAAACATGCATTTTTTTTGTTTTAGTTTTACAATTTTTATACGTAAAATAATAATAATCTTTATTGTCAAATAAACTAATTTAAACATGGGAACAGTATATCTAATATCAATATATATGTTCCTGTTTAAACATGTTTCAAATTGTTTGTGACAAATAAACAAAAACAAACGAACATACACTCATACATATAATATACATAGATATCAGTTACAAGTCTTTTTAACAAAATAAATAAATGATTAAATGTAGTTTATTGATAACTCTTACTCACATAAATCATTGTAAATAGTGTCAAGTGAATGCAAAAAGTAAACAGAGGAAAAACCGAAAAATTAACACAAGTTTTCCGACTATGGTTTTTCTATTACATATATTATTATCTGGTACCCAACACCATTTCAAAGACTCGCGTGCAGAATAGATGCTACCAGTCTAGGTTCCAGATGAGAGAACCTCGTTTTCACTGCGAAAACTGTTGTTCACAGAATATAAATAGCTGATACAATAACATGCAATAATGAGAGTAGTATAGAGAATCTAGACAGATGTCTAAGAATACATCTACATGTACTTGTGTTGTCGTAAGTATTGTCCATTTGGATGGTTGTGCCGCACTGATATGTACGATAAAAGAAACACAAAAAACATTGTGGTCAGATCATAATCATATGTTTTCGTACAGGCTGACCAACAAAGCCACATGCACTTGTATCTGCAATAGGGGTTACTATTAGTGTTGGATAATCGGTTGAAATTACCAACCGATTATCTATTACTATCGGTTGACAGCAACCAACCGACTATCGGTTATAATCGCATCATTATACCTTGCTCTTTTTGTATATGAAATCATGCATTCAGCCACATTGCACAAGTCTAATGCGTATATTCCATAGCATTGCAGAGTCTTAAATGTTCATGTTTGATCTTTAGTTTCCTTTTCATATTTTATCAAGCAATTAAAACAGTGAATCAATTAGAATATAGATTCAGATTAAACATATCTATAATACTAAAATAACGAGGTCCAATTTGTTAGCCGGCATGAGGGAAAAACGACGAACCAAAGAATTCAACTTTATATATAACTAATATAGGACAATGGTGTTGATTAAAAATTACACCAATCCGGGGCCTTTTGTTTTCCACATAATTAATATTACCAATAATTAACAAGTTCCGGGTCGAATCCGAATCCGAATTTATTTTATCGAAAATCAGAATGATTTGAAGTTCGCTTGAGTAACAAGTACCGGAAGTGAAAGAAAGTATTTCATAAAAAGTTATTTATTTTAAATAACATATTACCAATCTGCAAAGTCAATGCTTTTACCACATTTGTACAGAAAGAAATTGCTTATGTCTTTGATCATAGGATGTTTGACATTGTTATTGTCATCTACTGATATTTTTCTTTACAATTTGTTTGACTGCGCATGTAAAATGCAAACCGGAAACGGACCGGAGGTTGATATGCTAAAAGTCCGAAAACTATAACGACAATCGATTGAACAAAATTCCAATCGATTATCGACATCGCCAAGCCCAACCAACTGATTTCCGACTTATTCCGATCATCGGAACAACACTAGTTACTATCCACAAACTAAATAATTCAAGTGATCATTCAAATTAATCTTTGGATTCTTTCAGTTCAACCATATTCACTAGCAATCAACGAATCCGGGTCCGTTCGCCCCCATGCACATTCGCCCCGCTTTCACATTCACACCCTACACGTTAGCACCCAGAGTCCGTCCGCACCCTACACGTTTGCGCCCAATTTTTATTGGTTTTGTTTAATAATTTGTAAACGAGTTTTAGTAAGAGTATTGCTATACAGGGATCACCACAACCTATTTAAGCATGGCGGTGCGCCACGCTAAAATTTCTAGCGCCATGTTAAAATTCCCAGCGCCACGCTTATTTTATTGTCCGCCACACTTGAAAATTCAATAGATAGAAGTTAAATTTCAGATATCCTAATCCAATTATCATGTCAGTGGCAATTAAAGTCTAATTATTGTTAATTGCCTCAAGGGATGTACACTGACAGCTGATTATATTATTTACATGGTCTCGTGTGGTTGAACAAGGTAACAACCAATGAACGATCATGACCCAGTTTCTTTCATTTGAAAAGTAAAACTTGTTAACAAACTACAGTTATTTTATAAATGCATATGTTTGACTATACCTTAAATGGAATGTTGATATCCTAACTAGATTAATAAAAGCAGTAATCCAGAAAACAAATGAATTCCCTGACCACATGGTCCTTTTGTTGACAACAATGTCACATGATCTCTTTTGGCGGGAAAATACTGGGGAATACATTGTACCTAAATAACAGACAAACATTGTCTGGTTATTTGTAGCCAGTCAAGGTCGTTAAAAACTCCCATCATCATCTGGTTATTTTTAGACAGTGAGATCTGGGATAGGAGTTTCCTTATCTGAAAACTCTTTTAAAGTAAGAAAAGAGTAAAACTGGAATGACATATAATTCCTTTACATAATTGTATTGGAAAAGAGGGGACTTAATTTAATAAAATTCTACATAACACATATGATTTTATAAACTGCTAAATAGGCTTAATTTGGTTGAAATGACTAAAATTCTGTGACAATATTTTTTTTATTATTAATTTCTGTATCTTATTAGACCTTTTTACCATGTAGTTTTCCATAAGACAATTAAGATAAAAATTTTCAGAATATTCCTGCAATCTGGGAAGCCACATCAGGTGTTTACTCTCCCTGTTTAATATGTTCCTACAAGTGTGGTGGCATATAATTAATAAGTTGTGCACTAGGAATCGATTCAACAACGCAACACAAAATCTCTGATTTGATGAACTTTCTCCCCCACCCTTGATTTTCATTCTGTGGTGAACCCTGCTATAAATATATATATTTTTTCATTGTTTCTACATAAATGTAAATAAAGTGAGATTCAACAAGATTTTTTGTGTCATGGTAAAACTGTAAATGTATTGCTATAAACATTTTTTTCATTGTTTTTAATGTGTTGAATAAATCTTAATCATGTGTAGGTAAGTGTATTTCTCTATATATATATATTTTTTTTTTAATTGTTTCTAAATAAAGAGATTCTGACAACATTTTTTAATGTGTTGATAAAATCTTAATCATGTTTTGGTTAGTGTATTGCTATAAATATTTCTTTTTTATTGTTTCAAAAGGAATTGGGATTCTGACAACGTTTTTTTATGTGTTGAATAGTTGACTAGTAAGCTCGTTGATTGGGACGGCATTTACTAACCTGCTACATGTACTTTAGAAATTTAACCTGCTTTTTCAAAACTTACTCATGTGACTTACCCCACTGCTACTATGCAAATCAAAGGGCAAATAATAAATCGGTTGGGACAATACAAATATTCAGTGAATTTTTAACAAACTTTAACATATTCTGATCAAGTAATAAACATTCTACAACTATACAACAATAAGAAATAAAAAAAAATCAGGGCAAATGGACCCCTTGGCAAACAGGTATTAGAGCAAACAGGTACTAGAGCGAACAGACGGTCCAAGGACACAGTTATCGTCCTTTGGTTTTCATTGTCTACAAATATAGTCCCTAGTGTGAACAGTGTATAACTTGCATTTTTTTGGTGTTACACCTTCCCAATGTATTTCTTGATATTTAATGCATGAAATCGAAATATTAAGTAAGGGGATGAAATTACATGTTAAAAAAATTTGGGTGCTGAATCTTAATGTTAAGCATGTTAAGTTGTGATTTGGTCCAGTTAAAAAAGGTAAAAAATTAGTACGTCTGAAGCTGTCAAACTGAATTTTAGACCCCCAAATTAACACAGAATTGTCAATATTTTGAGTTAGAGCTGGTAGAAGTTTCTATAATTTTGATATTATTTGTCCCAATTGTAGTACACTACACTGTAAAAATCTTTTGAGATAGAGCAGGTGCGATTTTTAATTTGAATTTATTGTCTTAAAGAAATGCACTACTGAAATAACTGTGTTCTCGAGCCTAAGGTAAAAAATATTATATGTCTGTTTACGGTTACCTGACCGTCCCTATTTTTAGCGCCGACCCTAAGTCATTTTATTTCCGTCGTAAAGTGAAAAATAAACTGAACTCGTGTCAAAAGTGAAGTTAGTGTTGCCAATAATATAAATTAATTGTCTGATATATCCCAATGTTCACAATCGTGAATACGATAGCTGTTTTAAGGAAATTCCCGACTCATGATGAAATAACTACTTTAAATTTGCCACCATTTTTTTCCAACCAATAAGAAAGGGAAATAATCCAATCATTAAAAATTCAGATAAACTGGGCCCATGAACAACTCGGACCACGACAAGACGAAACGGCATGACACAAAATTATGTCAGAAAAAATAAAATGAAAAAATAAAATAAAATGGAAATACCGACCTACCTACCCTATTTTTTTTAAGCATGTAACCTTAAACAGACATAAATTTTTTTTTGGCCTAAGAGATGGATTCCGTAAATGTAGATTCAGTACTTTGGCAACTTTCCTGAATGGTTTGCTGGTTTCAATTTGTCAAACTCAGTAAAAGTAAAGGATTTACTTCTTTGGTTGACAGAAATTGTGTTAAAATGTCCCTTTTTGGCATTATACGGCTAAAATAAGCATTTTATGCCTAAGAGGCATGCTGACTTTCTATCTGACAGCTTTTTAGTTCCTGATATTTGTGTTTCTACATGTATGCTTAAATCAAATTTTATTAACCATTTGTGAACTCTGAATTTAGAGAAAAGTAGATTATCACAGAAAAAATGTGGAGAATATTTTGTATTTATGGCCCTGGTTAAACGGCCTGTTTGATGTATGTGAAATGTGAAGAGCTTTGTACATAAAATCTATAGTCCATCACAAATATTTCACTAAATCTGTTAAAAAAAGCACTTTACAATGATCAGTACACCTTATTGATTTCATATGCTACCATAATTTTCTTCTTTAGGATAGTAAGTGGTTCAAATATATGCCATTTGAGACAAAAACTACATGCAAGTTTTCCATTGAAAAGTGAAAAAACTGTTTCATCAGACCATACTGTCTGCAAAAAAGTTAAATACAAGAGTCCTTTTACAATTAGACTTCTTGTATCATGACACCTTAGCATAGAAATCAGCAAAAAGTAACAAATTTTCATTTCTTATAGCTTCTGCGTGCATCTTTATATGTAAATATGGCATGTATGGGCTATGGCCTAAATGGACTCTAATAATTCTCAGTATTACATGGCCTAAGACCATTTTATACTCATGTGGTATGCTTTTTGTAACTTTTCTCTACATTTAAAGTACATTTAATATATATGGAAGAATAATTTATGGTTAAAAAACTTCCAAAACTTCAAATTGGTTGAAAAAAATGCGTTTATGTAAGGCTTCCCTTAATTCAAAAATCTCTTATTTTCAGGCATAGGCTCATAGGCTCAAATTGACTTTGGAATAATTGTAATAAATCTGATGAATAAAATGAGTGTCCAGATGCTTTTAATACTTATTATAATATAATCAAGAGCATTTAAAAAGCAAATTTTTGCAATATTTAAATTTTTTAGGCCAAAATCTTGACAGTTGAAAATATTTGATTTAAACGTCAGAAATGAACATCCAAATGTCAATACTAAAATGACCCTAGTTTCTATAATATATGTCCTATGGCCATTAAACTTGGCCAACTATCTCATAATTCACTAAGCTTAGGTCCTGCAAAGTTTTATTAAGATTGGTCAAGTCTTTCTGTACTATTAGGTCCAAGGACACAGTTATCGTCCTTTGGTTTTCGTTTTCTACGAATGTAGTCCCTTAATGCCCTAGTGTGAACAGTGTATAACTTGCATTTTTTTGGTGTTACACTTTCCCAATGTATTTCTTGATATTTAATGCATGAAATATTAAGTAAGGGGATGAAATTACATGTTAAAAAAATTTGGGTGCTGAATCTTTATGTTAAGTAGTGATTTGGTCCAGTTAAAAAAGGTAAAAAATTAGTACGTCTGAAGCTGTCAAATTGAATTTTAGACCCCCAAATTAACACAGAATTGTCATTATTTTGAGTTAGAGCTGGTAGAAATTTCTATAATCATGATAATTTTGATATTATTTGTCCCAATTGTAGTACACTACACTGTAAAAATATTTTTGAGATAGAGCAGGTGCGAATTTTTTAATTTGAATTTATTGTCTAAAAAGAAATGCACTACAGATAACTGTGTTCTCGGGCCAGACCTGGATTCATTTGAATTTGTACTAGTCTGTATGCTTGCTTTGACAATGGAAATTGTGACGTCAAAATGCATTCTTAATAACATGAAAACCCATACAAGGAGGATATGTACATGTACTCATGACCACAAGTGATTGTATCATAGATGTTTTTTGGCAGGAATAAATATGCAAGTCAACTGTTATGTGTTATACATAACTTCCCATGAATCGGGTCTGTTCGGGCAAAATCATATGTGCTTACTTTTACGTTCATCCCTTTCACATTTGCACCTTACACGTTTGCACATGTTCATGAAAGTTTTGTGTTGAATAACTTTTTCATCGTGCTTTAGTTAGCATGGTTAGTGTAATGCGATAAAAAATATATAAAACAAGTTTATTTTTATTGTTTTAAAATAAAGTGAAATTCTAAAACCTAAAACGGTTTTCTATTATAAAAATGTGAATTATTTTCAATTTAAAGAAATGAATAATGTCATAAAGATCAAATATTAAGTCATTCATCATCAAGACTTGTTTTAAGAGCAACAGAAGATTCCAAACACAACAGCACTCGGACCAGCAAAGTGGAAAGGTATTAATATTACCTGATTACATTGTAGTTGTAATGTGTAAGTTGCAATTGTTTCCCAATCCAAGATAAATAAATAGGTTTAAACTAAATGGCTAAAATTCACAAGCTTTTAAATAATTATCTTATTTTTTTTAATTTAAAATCATCATTGTTTTTACTCCTACATGTACCAAGCTACATATGTACATTTGTAGCGACTTATGTTTTACTTTACACCAACACAAACTTTGTAAATATGTAATAATGGTAATCTTAAATAAATGAATAATTACGGTGAAGCCAAGGTTGACAATGTTCTGAGGGGTACCAATCTGCAGTGGCGGATCCAGAAGAGGGGGCCCGCTCTAGTCATGCTTCAGTGATTCCCTATATAATCAAAATTTTTCCACAAAAGGGGGGAGCCCTGGGCCCCCACCCTAAATCTGCCTCTGATCTGCTCTATCACGCTCTCAGCTATGTGTTATTTAATCTACTATACTGAATGTCCTATCATTTTGGTCTTTTAAAGATGAATTTTATTTAAAAGTATTTTCTATGACATCACGTACATAACAACATTATAGGTACATGTACATGTATTAGAAAAATCAACAAAATGGAAGCAAGATAATTTTTTTACAGTCAAAAATTTAATCTGAGACAAAAAGAAGAACTTAAGCATTGTCTTTAATTACTTGATGTACATTCAATTCATTATCCTTTAAATTGTAGATTTTTGATTGGGCTGGACGAGAGGGTGACATTCAAAGAAATTGTCACCTGCTCAGCCTAGTGATAGAGTAAATTATCACCCTCGATTACAGTCAGGGATATACAGTACGCACAGAGAGTGTGTAATCGCGAACTCTAATCACCGATTTGAGTGTAGCGGTGTGACACCACAAATCACGGATTATACTCCCAATTTCCTCCAAAGATTCTCTCCCAACACCGTGTGGCTGTTAATTGGTTTATTGCCCATTGGATGTACTGAAGATTAATGACGCGTGACAACATAATCGGATTAGCCAGATTTATTACCTATGTACATTTAATCGATCTTGATTGCACCTGTGTGCTTTAAAACCCGGTATTAAAATGTCCTTTCTTTGACAGATAAAAATGTGACATTATCATTCAAAATAAGATAATTATTCTTGTATGTTTTGTCCCATGTCATTGTCATTTGAAATAAAACGTACCAACGAATAAAAATACGAATAAAACACTTATTTTGTATTTTTATTATAGTCCGTCAGGTCATAGAGTGTGTTTTTCAACAAAGACGATTTTACCACAATTAGTATCTTTTATGACCTACTCAGTGAGCAATATCCGGTTCATTAATTGTTCAATATATAAAAATCAACTGGCTTAAAACAAAATGTTGTTTTAACGGTAATTTGTCCAATCTTAACATGCTTAACCCAAGAGTTATTTTATCGGATCAACAAGTGAACTCTGTTACTTTCAATTTATTTTGCAATGTAAAATATTGTTTCACTCTATAGGGTTATTACAGAAAAATAACATACATTTGTTATTGTGGACTAAAAAATCATAGAACTGTGATAACATATGTATGTTACATGTTTCAAAGGGACAATATACATGATATACATCATTAGTTTAGTTAAAATGTATAAAAGTTCTATTAAAATTACTTTTGTCTATATGTATACTTAACTATTGAAAGATATAACAGTTCATAGTTTGCCAATTTTGCATAGTACACCTATATGTTATTACTGAAAAATATGCCTGTAATAACTAAAGGGTGTTACCACAGCTTCTCTATATCACTTCAAAGCATTTGCTCAGACATACATCATGCTTAATTACAATGTATTTTAATTTATTGTAAGAAATAATGACCAGAGCATGTAATGAGGTTCTGCGCAAGTTTCTCAGTAATTCCCAAGTGTCTTATATAATAAGTTACATTCCTTTAATAACCTAGCCTTGTTATCACAGCTAAGTTTATCCCTTAATAGCCTCGTCTCATTGATTTACCATGGTAAATCAAAATGAATTAATTTAATTAAAAATTAGTTATCAAGGCTATGCATTTAGTTTCTGCATAAAGTCTCAAGAGTTCCCTAGAGCCCACTATAAATGAAATAATTTTACAAATAACAAACATATGTTATTACAGATTTAGAAAATTTAAGGAATAAAGAGTAGACAACTCATGAAAGTATCTGTAATAACACACAAGTTATCTTCTGTAATAACCCTATAGAGTTATATCTTTGACTGTATTAGCCAATCAAAATATGGCATTTTAACGTGAAGTATAATATTAGAAAATGTCTGACGCCACAAACAAACGAAAGTGATTGTTGTATGACATCAACAGTGTAAGTGTTGGAGATACTCAAATAGCAATAAGTGTACAGATCTATTGGATGCTACATGTAGTACCTAAGCTGCAGAACCGTAATTTATAGCTATAGGTCTTCATGGTCCCTAGATAAGTACAAGCAAAGTAAAAAATCAGCTTTTTATGGCCCAAAACAAAGTTTGCACGGCCATAGTTATACTACCCTTTTCCATCATTCCATTACACTTAACTGCAGCCGAGCTTAGCGAAAGGCCGTGCGACATAATCAGTCAAACAAACTTTATTAGAACAACATGTTAAGGAACGATCATTGTCATTGGTCAGTTCACACCTTCGACCTTAAATAAACTTTCAAGCCCCGCCCAAGCACACCTGCGAAAATAGAACACGCGTACAATAACCGATCGAAAGTTGAATGGACTGATCACGTACAGGATTGTGTACTTGATTATCTCATGGCAATTCTAGCTTATACACGTGCATATAAAATTTATTTATATTATTTATATTATAATTTTGTGCAATAGTTCTAATAAAGTTCTTTCTTTAAATTTTTTGAAATTGATAACGAAGACTCTTTAATACTGACAGATTTCCCGGCGAAATATTGAATCCAACTGTCTCCTCTCAAATAGTTCTGGACTAACCCCGTGCACCTTTTCTATCTGTTAATTTACATTATTATGTGTTTGCAATGATAACAAAATAGGAAATATGAATGAAATTGCTCGGATGATGTCGGATACGACCGTAACTTCAAAAATAGTCAAATTACAATTACATAATAAAGATATTGCACGCCACAGTAAATAGGGTTGTGAAATAAAATGTTCATTATTCATATTATATATTCTGTCGTCAGTATATCAAACCCCCCTCCTCGACCCTAAAACTATGCTTGCATATACAAAACCTTTTTAAAAATATGAAACACGTAGAAATAGAAAATGGAATCCTAATGACTAGTTATAAATGACAACTAACTTAAATTTACATCATTGCATGGCATAATCCAGTAACTTCTTAAAGCAGGGAAGCTTGGGGTTTTAGGGTTTCGACTTGGGATAGTGTGATATTTTTTTCTGATTCAGTTTACTTTACAAAAAAATCCCTAAGTTCTATTTAAATTCAGAGCAGGTAACCATGCTTTGTTTGGAGATGACAAAACATTGGCGCAATGAAAGGAAATGTACTTTATGTAACTCGGTGATATAGGTTATGAATTTTTAATTCATGATCTATATTGCTGTTCTCAGTTGAAAAAAAGAACGTAAATTTTATATTATAAATGTTTACATAGACCAAGTATTATGTCAATTAACTCACTGTTTGGTAATAAAACAATCAGTTTAAAATGTGTTTATCATTAAATGTATCAATAAAAGGGACCAAGTCCCTCCTTTTACAAGTATTTTGTCATCCTTAATTTCTAAATATTTCGTTTAACAGTTTATTATACCTCATTGGTATAAGTTTACTCAGAAACATAAAATATCAATAAAATATAATAAGATTGAAGGTAAACAAATTCAGTATATATGAAAATAAGGAGATGTGGTATGATTGCCAATGAGACAACTATCCACCAAAGTAATATGTAGTATGCTTATTAAAATGAAGTCACAATGTTATCAAGACAAGTATTTAAAAAATAATTCATTAGCGGATTCAGATGTAGGATACTGGTAGTACTTATAGAAAGATATTTTATTCTAATATCATTAATATTCTTAGATTTGGAAGAATAAAATATCATTCTATATGTACTTGTAATGATGTTATATTTCAATCCTTTTACACAAACATTTTATTTTCGTAGTAACCATGACAGTACCTTATACATCTATGATAGTACCATATACATCTATGATAGTACATTCCATACTACGTCAATTGTATTCATTCACTTGCACAATACGATCATTGATATTTTGTTTCTAGGGCTTTCTACCGTTCGGTGAATGAATGGGACAATGTGTTACTAAAACGCTTAGCTTCTGTATGTTCGTTTTATAGCATGAAAACAAAAAACGAGAAATGTGCAACTCATCATAAATTATTTATTATTATGAGATCCGAAAATTAAAAGTTTTCATGTATTCATCCGTATAAAAGTGGCCCATGTGTTTATCATTATTATGAGACTTGTATTTTTTTTCTTTCATAATCCAGTACATGACAACTGTGTTGTTGCATATAAAGAACATTACTAAATGAAAAATATCAAAATTATAATATTTTGACCCCACTATTTGAAAATCAGGCGACAACACAGATTTTTTTTAATTCTTTTTACGTTCGTAGTAACATAGTACATTCCATTGTCTGTCACCTGTGTCAATTCACGTGCACACTACGATTGTTGTTGTATTTAAATCTTTCGGCCAATGAAATGGGATGTTACAAGTTGTTTGTTTGTGATA
Organism: Mytilus coruscus; assembly: GCA_017311375.1. Taxonomy (NCBI): domain Eukaryota; kingdom Metazoa; phylum Mollusca; class Bivalvia; order Mytilida; family Mytilidae; genus Mytilus; species Mytilus coruscus. Next base: position 673,956 of record CM029607.1, read on the forward strand.
CGCCAGAATGTTATCAATGAATTATCAAACGCTAAACTTGACTGCAGATCAGTATATTCTGTCTTTCCTAAATCATGTTTATTCCGCCAAGAACAGTAAAACAGAATTATTTCTAAACTCCTCACATATGGAACATGTGGAACTTATATTAAGTATGTGAGTCTACTATGATGAGATACAGATCAGTATTACATTTGGTTCAGCTGGGCTGGTTTTTTTTCAAAAGTTGTTAGTTCAGGCTTTGGACTCTGAAAATTTCATGTACATGATGTACATTACAACATTTGTAAATTAAATAGCAGTTATAAGGACCTTTTTTTCTCAATACATATACCTTCACATATTGTTCTGATTTTTAATATTCAAGTCTACAGTCATGACAGTGGCGTACATTTGTCATTGTAATCACTGAAAAAGGCAAGTAATCAAAAATTTAAAAAAACAAATGGGGAGACTCAAATTCTGAGAAAGTGGGAAAAGGGGGGTCACTGGTTACTGTACTGACCTCGGACTTAAAAAATGCAACATTTTTTGGATTTTTATGCCCCAGCCGTAGCGGAGGGGGCATTAATTTTTACTCTTGTCCATCTGTACATGTACGTACGTACGCATGTATGCCAGTACGTCCCAAAATTGGTTTCCGTTCTCTAACTTGAGTTTGCCTCAACCAAATGTTATGAAACTTATACGCAATGCTTATTACCACAAAACACAGATCAAGTTTGAATTTTGGTGGCATCATTTTAACAGTTATAGAGTTGTGCCCTTTATAAATGGAAAAATTGCAAAATTTTAGTTTCCGTTCTCTGACATAAGTTTGCCTAAACCAAATGTTATGAAACTTACACACAATGCTTATTACCACTAAATACAGATCAAGTTTGAATTTTGGTAGCGTCACTCTAACCATTCTAAAGTTATGCCCCTTTATAAATGGAAAAATTGCAAAATGTTTAGTTTCCGTTCTCTAATTTAAGTTTGCCTCAACCAAATGTTATGAAACTTATATACAATGCTTATTACCACAAAACACAGATCAAGTTTGAATTTGGGTGGCGTTACTTAAATGGTTCTAGAGTTATGCCCCTTTATAATGGAAAAATTGCTAAATTTTTAGTTTCCGTTCTCTAACTTAAGTTTGCCTCAACCAAATGTTATGAAACTTATACACAATGCTTATTATCACAAAATACAGATCAAGGTTGAATTTTGGTGGCATCACTGAAACCGTTCTAGAGTAATGCCCCTTTATAAATGGAAAAATTGCAAAACTTTTAGTTTCTGTTCTTTAACTTATGTTTGCCTCAACCAAATGTTATGAAACTTATACACAATGCTTATTACCACAAAACACAGATCAAGTTTGAATTTTGGTGGCTTCACTCAAACAGTTCAAGAGTAATGCCCCTTTATAAATGGAAAAATTGCAAAATTTTTAGTTTCCGTTCTCTAACTTAAGTTTGCCTCAACCAAATGTTATGAGACTTACATACAATGCTTATTACCACAAAACTCAGATCAAATTCAAATTTGGGTAGCGTCACTTTTTCCGTTCTTCAGTTATGTCCCTTTATAACTATATGATATGCAAGCGGGGGCATCATCTGTGTCCACATGTGGACACAATCCACATTTATTTTTTAACTAATCATAATTGATTCTCAAATAAATTCTATTAATGTGCTTACCATACTTATTTCTGTTAAAATTTAGAAACATTTACTTTCCTGAGGTTACTTCATCAAACCAGATTATTGAAACCCATACATTCCATAAGTCAAACTGCAAACTGCAAAAATTGCAAACAGGAAAACATGAACATGATGAAGGTGCTGTAACCATGCAGACAATTTGAAGTTAGAAAGATCAACTAACCGTCCTTCCAACAACGATACAGGCAGACAGGATTTGTTGATGACCATCAATGACCAGATCACTATATAGTGACAACACCCCGTCAATAAAAGGGTCATAGAATTTGATTACACAACGTTATATATATGCGAGATATGTTTAGGTCTGCAATGTAAAATGCTAATCAAATAGCCAAATGTCATAGTAGACAGATCCATGCCATAAATGTTTCCAAAAAATTGAAATGCCAAAGAATCCACTGCAGGAAAATATGTAAAGCCCTAAAGTTTAAACCTCATAATTATTGTAAAAACACACTGTAATGGGTGGGACAAAGGCAAAATCAAAAGGTAATGCATTTTTATAAAAGATCATGAATATCAATGAAACCTATATTCAATATTTTCCATGTTTTCCTGGCCCTTATTTTATTGAAATTGTCAGAAAAATATTTCATTTTCTGCGTAAAAAGGGGGGGGACTATCAAACCAATGTTTGGAGTAATACTAGTCATGCTAGTAAAAAGACTAAGCATTTATATATATGAAGCTCCATAAAAAGGGGGGGGTCTTTCCATCCCCCCTAAGTTTCCTCTGCAATTTATTATTAATTTATTGCTGTACATTGGAGCCTATGAGAATACAATCCTAGTTTACATCTCAATAACTGAAAATCAACTTATATTTTCCAGTATAGTATAATTATAGATATACATAAAACTTAATGTATTTATATATATTTTTTTTTCCTTAATGTGTTTGATTGTATCCTGGGAAAGAATTTTTGTTAATTTAAAAATATAGGACAACAGAGTTGGTGTATGTGGGTTCGATTCCCACCCTAGGCATTCATTAATATTGGCTGGTGCAAAGTGGGCAGTTAAGCTTAGTGGCTCCGCACTGACTCTGTTGTTCCTATGTCAAATATTCCAGGCAGCTGTGGCCAAGTTTTGCTATTTTTCTTTTTTTTTCAAGAAGTCCAGATACAAATAAACCATGGTATGATTCTGAAAATTATATTATAGATAGCTATAATTGGTATTTTGGTTATTGAGATTTATAACGGAGTTGCATTCCGTCACGTAGAGTCTATTGAATTTGTACAGCTAAACATGTAGGTCAAAGTGTAGGTTAATTAAAATTAAGATAGTTCATCTCTGTTTTTAGACCACAATCTTTGTCCTGTCTGCCTTGAAAGTATACGCGTATATATGCGAGACTAAGGGCACTAAGGTATGACTATCCAGTGGTGGCGTAAACTATTTGTATAAAGCTTTATATTTCAGAAAGTAGAAGACCTGTATGCTTCATATCTTGTATGCAGATACCTTATGTTTGGAAGTTTCCCTCTGTCATATGTCCATTGTCCTTGACCTCATTTTTAGCTCACCTGGCCCAACAGGTGAATATATGTACAAGGTGACCAGAGGTAACCAAATTAAATGAGTGTGTAATGTGACCAGAGCATCATTGTAACTGAACCAGGGGTAAACATAGTCAGTATTGGTTCGGGAACACAGTTATCGTCCCTTGATTTTCGTTGTCTACGAATATAGTCCCTAGTGTGGACAGTGTGTTACTTGCTATTTTTTTATACCCTTTCCATAACCGTGTTCTCCGGCTTATTTGTTGAAATGAACCAAGGTAACCAACATCAATATATTTGTTAGGTGACCAGAGTTAACCAAATTGAATACGTGTGTAATGTGACCAGGACATGATTGTAAGTTGACCAGAGGTCAGCATAGTGAATATATGTACAAGGTGACCAGAGGTAACCGAATTAAATGAGTGTGTAATGTGACCAGAGCATCATTGTAACTGGACCAGGGGTAAACATAGTTAGTATGTGTCCAAGGTGACCAGAGGTAACCTAAGTCAATATATGAACAGCGGTGTGAGGTGACCCGAGGTAACCATAGTCAATATTGGTCCGGGAACACAGTTATCGTCCCTTGATTTTCGTTGTCTATGAATATAGTCCCTAGTGTGTACAGTGTGTTACTTGCTATTTTTTTATACCCTTTCCATAACCGTGTTCTCCGACCTATTTGTTGAAATGACCCGAGGTAACCAACGTCAATATATGTGTTAGGTGACCAGATTTAACCAAATTGAATACGTGTGTAATGTGACCAGGACATGATTGTAAGGTGACCAGAGGTCAGCATAGTGAATATATGTACAAGGTGACCAGAGGTAACCAAATTAAATGAGTGTGTAATGTGACCAGAGCATCATTGTAACTGGACCAGGGGTAAACATAGTCAGTATTGGTTCGGGAACACAGTTATCGTCCCTTGATTTTAGTTGTGTACGAATATAGTCCCTAGTGTTGACAGTGTGTTACTTGCTATTTTTTTATACCCTTTCCATAACCGTGTTCTCCGGCCTATTTGTTGAAATGACCCAAGGTAACCAACGTCAATATATTTGTTAGGTGACCAGAGTTAACCAAATTGAATACGTGTGTAATGTGACCAGGACATGATTGTAAGGTGACCAGAGGTCAGCATAGTGAATATATGTACAAGGTGACCAGAGGTAACCAAATTAAATGAGTGTAATGTGACCAGAGCATCATTGTAACTGGACCAGGGGTAAACATAGTCAGTATGTGTCCAAGGTGACCAGAGGTGACCTAAGTCAATATATGAACAGCGGTGTGAGGTGACCAGAGGTAACCATAGTCAATATTGGTCCGGGAACACAGTTATCGTCCCTTGATTTTTGTTGTCTACGAATATAGTCCCTAGTGTGGACAGTGTTACTTGCTATTTTTTTTATCCCCTTTCCATAACCGTGTTCTCTGGCCTATTTGTTTAAATTACCCGAGGTAACCAACGTCAATATATGTGTTAGGTGACCTGAGTTAACCAAATTGAATACGTGTGTAATGTGACCAGGACATGATTGTAAGGTGACCAGAGGTCAGCATAGTGAATATATGTACAAGGTGACCAGAGGTAACCAAATTAAATGAGTGTGTAATGTGACCAGAGCATCATTGTAACTGGACCAGGGGTAAACATAGTCAGTATGTGTCCAAGGTGACCAGAGGTAACCTAAGTCAATATATGAACAGCGGTGTAGGTGACCAGAGGTAACCATAGTCAATATTGGTCCGGGAACACAGTTATCGTCTCTTGATTTTCATTGTCTACGAATATAGTCCCTAGTGTTGACAGTGTGTTACTTGCTATTTTTTTATACCCTTTCCATAACTGTGTTCTCCGGCCTATTTGTTGAAATGACCCGAGGTAACCAACGTCAATATATGTGTTAGGTGACCAGAGTTAACCAAATTGAATACGTGTGTAATGTGACCAGGGCATGATTGTAAGGTGACCAGAGGTCAGCATAGTGAATATATGTACAAGGTGACCAGAGGTAACCAAATTAAATGAGTGTGTAATGTGACCAGAGCATCATTGTAACTGGACCAGGGGTAAACATAGTCAGTATGTGTCCAAGGTGACCAGAGGTGACCTAAGTCAATATATGAACAGCGGTGTGAGGTGACCTAAGTCAATATATGAACAGCGGTGTGAGGTGACCAGAGGTAATCATAGTCAATATTGATCCGGGAACACAGTTATCGTTCCTTGATTTTCGTTGTCTATGAATATAGTCCCTAGTGTGGACAGTGTGTTACTTGCTATTTTTGAATACCCTTTCCATAACCGTGTTCTCCGGCCTATTTGTTGAAATGACCCGAGGTAACCAACGTCAATATATGTGTTAGGTAACCTGAGTTAACCAAATTGAATACGTGTGTAATGTGACCAGGACATGATTGTAAGGTGACCAGAGGTCAGCATAGTGAATATATGTACAAGGTGACCAGAGGTAACCAAATTAAATGAGTGTGTAATGTGACCAGAGCATCATTGTAACTGGACCAGGGGTAAACATAGTCAGTATGTGTCCAAGGTGACCAGAGGGAACCTAATTCAATATATGAACAGCGGTGTAAGCTGACCAGAGATAACCATAGTCAATATTGGTCCGGGAACACAGTTATCGTCCCTTGATTTTCGTTGTCTACGAATATAGTCCCTAGTGTGGACAGTGTGTTACTTGCTATTTTTTTATACCCTTTCCATAACCGTGTCTCCGACCTATTTTTTGACATGACCCGAGGTAACCAACGTCAATATTCCAGGCTGATGTGGAAAGGTTTCCTGGACATTCAATCCAATCCATATGGTTCTTAAGGAAGAACTCATGAGTTGAAATAGCTGAAAATAGCTTAGAATTGATTCAGGCCAATATGGTAAGGTGTCCTGGACATTCATAATAATCCATATGGATCTTAAGGCTGAACTCATGGATTGAAATAGCTGAAAAATGTTCCAGGCTGATATGGGTAGGTTTCCTGCACATTCACTCTTATCAATCTGGATCTTTAGGCTGAACTCATGGGTTGAAATAGCTGAAATAGCTTAGAATTGTTCCGGTCCGATGTGGGAAGGTTTCCTGGACATTCAGTCCAATCCATCAGGATTATAAGGCTGAACTAATGGGTTGAAATAGCTGAACATAGCAGAAAATTGTTCCAGGCCTATATGGGTAGGTTTCCTGGACATTCGGTACAATCCATGTGGATCTTAAGACTGAACTCATGGGTTGAAATAGCTGGAAATACCTGAAAAATGTTCCAGGCTGATATGGGTAGGTTTCTAGGACATTCAGTCCAATCCATATAGATCTTAAGGCTGAACTCATGGGTTGAAATAGCTGAAAATAGCTTAGATTTGTTCCAGGCTGATTTGGGTAGGTTTCCTGGACATTCAGTTCAATCCATATGGATCTTAAGGCGGAACTCATGGGTTGAAATAGCTGAAAATTGTTCCAGGCTGATATGGGTAGGTTTTTTGGATATTCACTAATATCCATATGGATCTTAAGGCTGAACTCATGGGTTGAAATAGCTGAAAATAGCTTTGAATTGTTCCAGTCTGATATGGGTAGGTCTCCTAGACATTAACTCTTATCCATATGGATCTTAAGGCTGAACTCATCGGTTGAAATAGCTGAAAATGGCTTAGAATTGTTCCAGGACAATGTGGGAAAGTTTCCTGGACATTCAGTCCAATCCATAAGGATTATAAGGCTGAACTCATGGGTTGAAATAGCTGAAAATAGCTTAGAGTTGTTCCAGGCCGATGTGGAAAGGTTTCCTGGACATTCACTCCAATCCATATATATCTTAAGGCAGAACTCATGGGTTGAAATAGCTACAATTAGCTTCCGATTGTTGAAGGCCGATGTGGTAAGGTTTCCTGGACATTCACGCATATCCATATGGATCTTAAGGCTGAACTCATGGGTTGAAATAGCTGAAAATAGCTTAGAATTGTTCCAGGCCAATGTGGGTAGGTTTTCTGGACATTCACTCTTATCCATATGGATTTTAAGGCTGAACTCATGGGTTGAAATAGCTGAAAATAGCTTAGAATTGTTCTAGGCCGATGTGGAAAGGCTTCCTAGACATTCACTCATATCCATATGAATCTTAAGGCTGCACTCATGGCTTGAAAAAGCTGAAAATACCTGAAAATTGTTCCAGGCTGATATGGGTTGAGGTTTCCTGGACGTTCAGTCAAATCCATATGGATCTTAAGGCTGACCTCATGGGTTGAAATAGCTGAAAATAGCTGAAAATTGTTCCAGGCTGATATGGGTAGGTTTCCTGGACATTCAGTCCAATCCATATGGATCTTCAGGCTGAACTCATGGGTTGAAATAGCTGAAAATAGCTTGGAACTGTTCCAGGCCGATGTTGATATTTTTTCTGGACATTCAGTTCAATCCATAAGGATCTTAAGGCTGAACTCATGGGTTGAAATAGCTGAAAATAGCTTAGAATTGTTCCAGGCTGATATGGGTAGGTTTCCTGGACATTCACTCTTATCCATATGGATCTTAAGGCTGAACTCATGGGTTGAAATAGCTGAAAATAGCTTAGAATTGTTCCAGGCCGATGTGGGTAGGTTTCCTGTACATTCAGTCCAATCCATATGGATCTTAAGGCTGAACTCATGGGTTGAAATAGCTGAAAATAGCTTAGAATAGTTCCAGGCTGATATGGGTAGGTTTCCTTGACATTCAGACCAATCCATATGGATATTAAGGCTGAACTCATGGGTTGAAATAGCTGAAAATTGCTTAGAATTGTTGCAGGCCGATATGGTAAGGTTTCCAGGACATTCACTCCAATCCATAAGGATCTTAAGGCTGAACTCATTGGTTGAAATAGCTGAAAATAGCTTAGAACTGTTCCAGGCCGATGTGGTAGGTTTCGTGGACATTCAGTTCAATCCATATGGATCTTAAGGCTGAACTCATGGGTTGAAATAGCTGAAAATAGCTTAGAATTGTTCCAGGCCGATTTGGGAAGGTTTCCTGGACATTCACTTCAATCAATATGGATCTTAAGGCTGAACTCATGGGTTGAAATAGCTGAAAATAGCTTTAAATTG
>CM029607.1:1369286-1567006 GCA_017311375.1 Mytilus coruscus
CAAACGAGTGTCACTAGTTGAGCAGGAGCCGCTTACCTCCCCTCAGCAAACAACGAGTGTCACTAGTGGAACAGGAACCGCTTACCTCCCCTCAGCAAACAAGGAGTTCCACAAGTGGAGCAGGATACGCTTATCTCCCTCAGCAAACAACGATTGCCACTAGTGGAGCAGGAACCGCTTACCTCCCTTCAGCAAACAACGAGTACCACTAGTAGAGCAGAAACCGCTTATCTCCCTCAGCAAAAAACGAGTCCCACTAGTTTAGCAGGAACCGTTTACCTCCCTCAGCAAACGAGGAGTTCCACTAGTGAAGCGGCAACCGCGTATCTTCCTCGGCAAACAGGAGAGCAACTAGTGGAGCAGGAACCGCTTACCTCCCCTCAGCAAACAACAAGTGCCACTAGTAGACCAGGAACCGCTTATCTCCCCTCAGCAAACAACGAGTGCCACTAGTTGAGCAGGAACTGCTTACCTTCCCTCAGCAAACAACGAGTGCCATTAGTGGAACAGGAACCGCTTACATCCCCTCAGCAAACAACGAGTACCACTACTGGAGCAGGAACTGCTTATCTCCCCTCAGCAAACAACGAGTGCCACTAGTAGAACAGGAACCGCTTACCTCCCTCAGCAAACAACGAGTGCCACTAGTAGAGCAGGAACCGCTTACCTCCCCTCAGCAAACAACGAGTGCCACTAGTAGAGCAGGAACCGCTTACCTCCCGTCAGCAAACAAGGAGTTCCATTAGTGAAGCGGCAACCGCATATCTTCCCTCGGCAAACAGGAGAGCCACTAGTGGAGCAGGAACCGCTTACCTCCCCTCAGCAAACAACGAGTGCCACTAGTAGAGCAGGAACCGCTTACCTCCCCTCAGCAAACAACGAGTGCCACTAGTTGAGCAGGAACCGCTTATCTCCCCTCAGCAAACAACGAGTAACACTACTGGAGCAGGAGCTGCTTATCCTCCCCAACGAGAGCCACTGATTTGTGTACATACTACTTATGTCAAATGTCGCTAAAATGACATTATCAGGTGCCTCTACTCTTTCAATTTTGTTAATGAAGGACGTCGTATCTTGTGTAAATGTCCATAATTGACGTACAATAGGTTGAAGAAAGTAGTCAATGAATTGGCCAATTGTTTCAATTGGGCTATTACATAGTGAAATGATAGGTCTACCAGGTATTTGTACCCTTTGAAGTAATTCTTTATTACTCCTAAGTTCATTTCTGAGGTTGAGGTCAATTTTGTGAATTTTAGGTAATAAATATAATCTGCCAACTTGAATTTTTTCGACTTTTGTATCTAAAAGATATCTGAACGATATGTCACCTATGTGTGATTGTACATGTAATATCTTTACTTTACTCTCTATTAGATTGTAAATCTCCGTACAGTGTGATCTTGCAATTTGTTCGTAATGTATTCCATCGTTAAGCTGAGATAACGCTTGTTCAATATAATTCTTTTTATCAAGAATCACTGTTGATGAGTTTTTATCAGCTTTTTTAATTACTATTTCTTTATTTTGTTTCAGTGACTAATGCCATTCTTTCTGATTTTGTTAAGTTATCTTTGAATTTTTCCAAGTGTATTCTTCCTAATTCAATTTTAGTTGCAAATATATAATTTTCTATAGCTGTATTAGCAAAGTTTGGTGTATATCCTGATTTCATAGTAAATGGATGATTATTTATGACATTTTCATTGCCATAGAACAGAAATTCAAGTCTCATTTTGCGTGCCAATTTGTCAAAGCTTTGTAATAAATTACGCTTGATGTTCTTCTCAGCAGGGGCAGGTATGAATTTTAACCCTTTAGCTAATAATGATATTTCAGAGTCGCTTGGTTCTGTTTTAGAAAATACTTCAATATACTGTCGAGATAATTCTATCTTTTAATGTGTCTATTTTTGTGTTTAAGTCACGTTTGTTTTAAGATGTGTGCGAAGTTTTCCTTTGTATTTCCTTGTTTTCTTTCTCTTATCACGAGACTTGATGTGTCTGTTTTCTTAGACATTATCTTTAGTTTCTCACGTTAATCTGTTTACGTTTAGTAGTAAGTTCAAATTGACCTTTTACAGGCAATGATGAATAAGATGGATTCTATATTACTGTTCACCGTCTCTGTTGGAGAGATAAGTGTTGCAGTATTTGATACAATAATTAAACTCTATTGGAGAGATTAATATGTATTTAATTGACTGGATAATTAATCCCTATTGGAGAGATTAATTTGTAAAAATATGCGAAACATTAAATCTCTATTGGAGAGAGTTATGTATGCATATATGTTGCAGTTAATAATAACGGCTTTAATAGTATTCTGAATGAAATATTTTTAAGAAACGGAATACCACCGAAACAGTCATGCGCACACACTCTGTATTCTGATAGGTGTTTAATGTTCGGCGTCACATTGAATTCCCAAATATATCAGCTAGAACCGCCCCTGTAGTTGTAAGATTAGATGATTGATACATACGTATTATTTGTGTAAAATGTATGAATCGATTTGAGAAAATATCAATAATTCAATGCCAATGATTAATTCTATAGATTTTATCAGCTCTACAGTAATTGTAATAGATATTTTACTTTCATTACAGTACACAACAAAACATAACCCTTTGTTTGTTAGCAATACGGCATATTTCTGGTAAGACATTTTTAAATAAAAACGAGTCCTTAGCCAATCCACACATCTCAATACAATTCCTAAGATACAATTCTCCTTTTCTTGTAACAGCATATATCTTCAGAAATGTTTAAATATAAACGAGTCCTTAAGCAATCCAAACATCTCAATATTATCTCTAGGACATAATCTTCTAATTTTGTAACAGTATATATCTTCAGAGAATCAAAGTAAAGATCTCATTATCTCCTCCTTTAATGCATACATTGTATATTTTCATATTCTTAAATATTTGAAATAGTCGGTCAATATTACTATTAGTTTCGCTTTGAACAAAACTATGTAGGCAAATACCTATTATATTATTACTTCAATAATTCAATAATACACACATAGATGTATTAGTAAGAAATAATTGATTTGATGATGTAGTTTCACCTGGTGTTTCGGTTTAGGTTTATATTACCTAGGCATTATCCTCATCAGGTACCCTAGCCTTACAGCAACATGATAAAAATAAACGAAAATTCTGGGGCACTGTTTGAATAAAAACGAGTCCTTAACCAATCCAAATATCTCAATACCATTCCTAAGAAACAAATTTCTTTTTCTTGTAACAGCATAAGTCTTCAGAGATGTTGAAATAAGAACGAGTCCTTAATCAATGCAAACATCTCAATATTATCTCTAATACAAAATCTTCTATTTTTGTAACAGTATATATCTTCAGAGAATCAATGTAAGATCTCATTATCTCTTCATTAAATACATATTTAGATTATTTTCATATATTTAAATATTTGAAATAGTCAGTCAATATTACTATTAGCTTCGTTTTGAACCAAACTATGTAGGCAAGTATCTTTTTATTTTCCTTCAATAGTTAAATCATACACGTATATATACGCATAGATAATGGTAAGAAATAATTGATTTGATGATTTAATTTCACCTGGTGTTTCGGTTTAGGTTTTATATTACCTAGGCATTATCCTCATCAGGTACCCTAGCCTTACAGCAACACGATAAAAATAAACGAAAATTCCGGGGCACATATTCACCAGGTGAAATTAAATCATCAAATCAATTATTTCTTACCATTATCTATGCGTATATATACGTGTATGATTTAACTATTGAAGGAAAAATAAAAAGATACTTGCTACATAGTTTGGTTCAAAACGAAGCTAATAGTAATATTGACCGACTATTTCAAATATTTAAATATATGAAAATAATCTAAATATATATTTAATGAAGAGATAATGAGATCTTACATTGATTCTCTGAAGATATATACTGTTACAAAAATAGAAGATTTTGTATTAGAGATAATATTGAGATGTTTGGATTGATTAAGGACTCGTTCTTATTTCAACATCTCTGAAGACTTATGCTGTTACAAGAAAAAGAAATTTGTTTCTTAGGAATAGTATTGAGATATTTGGATTGGTTAAGGACTCGTTTTATTCAAATATTGACCGACTATTTCAAATATTTAAGAATATGAAAATATACAATGTATGCATTAAAGGAGGAGATAATGAGATCTTTACTTTGATTCTCTGAAGATATATACTGTTACAAAATTAGAAGATTATGTCCTAGAGATAATATTGAGATGTTTGGATTGCTTAAGGACTCGTTTATATTTAAACATCTCTGAAGATATATGCTGTTACAAGAAAAGGAGAATTGTATCTTAGGAATTGTATTGAGATGTTTGGATTGGTTAAGGACTCGTTTTATTTAAACATTGTATGCACGAAGCCTCCGCTTCACCCACGTAGCTCCTACCTTCGTATTGCCTTGCTTTGCGCTTGGTGATCTCCGAATAATCTTAGTACTACCCTGAGATTAAAATTCATATATATCGAATCTGCTATATAAATGCATTAGTTCACTAGGAGAAAGGGTTAACTTGCACCTGAAGCACCTAAGTAACCTTTGTAATTAAACGAGAAAATGCTGGGGTTCCCTAAATTTGGTGAATCATCGTTCTGTTTCTTGTCTGTCATTCACTTAGATAATATTTAAGTAGAAATGACCACCTTGCAAGGCATCAAGGACAAATTTATAGCTCTAACAAATATATTTGGGGATTCAATATGACGCCGAACATTAATAACCAATTAGGATGCAGAGTGTGTGCGCATGACGGTTTCGATGGCATACCGTCTCTTAAAATATTTCTTTCAGAATACTTTAAAGCCGTTACTGTTAACTGCAACAAATATGCATACATAACTCTCTCAATAGAGATTTAATATTTCGCATATTATTACATTAATCTCTCAATAGGGATTAATTATCCAGGCAATTAAATACATATTAATCTCTCAATAGAGTTTAATTATTGTAACAACTACTACAACACTTATCTCTCCAACAGAGACAGTGATCAGAACGATAGAATCCATCTTATTTATAATTGCCTGTTAAAAGGTCAATTTGAATTTACTACTAAACGTAAACAAATCGACGCGAGAAACTAAAGATAATGTATAAGAAAACAGACACATCAAGTCTCGTGATAAGAGAAAGAAAACAAGGAAACGGGGATTTGGTGCAGACGAAATTGATCCCATAATAACGACAACAATAACAGAAGAACAAGGAAAGTACATTACGATACAAAGCATCGAATAAAGGAAATCACCACCTTTATGTTTTATTACAAAATATAATCCTAGATCAATTTTGAATGAGAGCACAGCAAACCAACTAAAGAAACAAGAATTTAAAAGAATATTTAACATCTTCTAAACTAAAATAGAATTAAGCAGATTAAGCTATATCACAATATTTGCAGTTTGATATAAAGAAAACAGAAGGATGATTCACCGAGTGTCGTGCCCCAGAATTTTCGTTTATTTTTATCATGTTGCTGCAAGGCTAGGGTACCTGATGAGGATAATGCCTAGGTAATATAAACCTAAACCGAAACACCAGGTGAAACTACATCATCAAATCCATTATTTCTTACAAATACATCTATGTGTGTATTATTGAATTATTGAAGTAATAATATGATAGGTATTTGCTTACATAGTTTCGTTCAAAGCGAAACTAATAGTAATATTTAAAAAAAATTTTGGAATTAAAACTTTCAAAAGACAAAAAGGGAAAAAACCAAAATTTTTTCCCAAAAGGTTTTAAAAAACGAAAAATTAAAAAAAAAAGGGGAAAAAAAAAATTTGGAAAAAATTTCAAAAAATTTAAAAAAAAAAATTTACTCCCCAAAAAAAAAAAATTAAAAAGGGAAAACAAAAAATTTAAAGGAAAAAATTTTTTAATTGTTTTAAAATTAAAAATTGGGAAATTTTAAATTTTCCCTTTTGGAAATAAAAACTAAAATTTTCCCTTTTGGTAAAAGGGTTTTTAAAATTTGTTTAAATTTAAAGGTTTTAAAAAAATTTAAATTTAAATTAAAATTTTTTCCAAAAGGGAAAAAGGACCCTTTGAAAATTCCCAAAAAAGGGGATTAAGTTTAAAAAAAGGGAAAATTTTTTTTTAAAATTTTTGAAATTTAAAAAAACCCCAAAGTTTGGGTTTCAAATTTAACAATAAAATTATTTTCTTTTTGGGAAAAAAGGGGAAAAAAAAATGGGTTAAAAATTTCTTTGGCCAAATGTTATTAAATTTTTATTAAATTAAATTTATAAATAAAATTATAAAAATTTAAATTTTTGGGTTTGCAAAAATTTTGGAACAAAACCTTTTTCAAAATAAATTTGGAAATGAAACTAAAAAAAAAATTTTAAAAAATTTATAAAATTTTTTAAAAATAATAATAAAAATTTTAACAATTTTAAAAAAGGGAAAAAAATTTGAAAAAAATATTTTAAATTTTAAATTTTTTTACAAAAAATGAAAAATTTTTAGGAAAAAAACAAAATATTTATTTTCCCTTTTTTAAAAATTGGAAAAACCTTTGAAATATTTTAAATAATGTTAAGTATAAAAAATTTTAAAAAAAAATAAAAAATTTTGGAAGTTAAAAAAATGCCAAAAAAATTAAACAAAAATTTGGAAAAAAAATGAACAAGGTTTTATTAAAAGGGGTTTTAAAACCAAAAAAAAATTTCTCAAAAATTTGAAGCCAAAAAATTTCTTAAATCAAATTTTTTAAAAAAACAAAAAAAATTTAAAATTTTAAAAATCAAATTTGGAAAAAAAAAACTTAAAAAAAAAACAAAACCCAAAAAAAATTAAAAAGAAAATTAAAACAAACAATTTTTAAAAATTTAAACCTTTCAGGAAATTTTTTATCGTTTTTAAAAATGGTAACCCTTGGAAAGAAAAATTAAAAACCCAAAATTCCCAAACTAAAAAAATTTTTTAGCAAAAAAAAAAAAAACAAAGTTTTAAAAAAAAAAGTTTCTTTCAAATTTTTCCCCTTTTTAAAAAAAGGGTTTTTGGGAAATAAATTTTCCAAGGGAAATAATTTTAAAAAAAAAGGTTTTCTTTTACAAAAGTTTTTTTAAACAAAAATTTCCATAAATTTTATTTAAAAAAAGTATTTTGTAAAAATTTTAAATTGTTTTGGAAAAAAATTTTAAAAAGGGTCCTTTGAAACTTATTTAAAAATAAATTTGGTTTTTAAAAAAGAATTTTTAAATAAAATTTTGTTTTAAAAAATTTAAAAAAAATTTAAAAAAAGTCAAAAACACCAAAAATTTAAATTTGCTTTTAAAATTTAAAATTAAAAAATTTTTTAACATAAATTAAATTTTAATTTTTTCTTTAAATCAAAATTTTTTACCAAAAAAGGGCTCTCCAAAAAACTTTAAACAAAAAAATTCATAAAAAATTGAAGCATTCCAATTTTCAAATCCGATTGGGCCCCATTTTTAAAAATTTGAAAAAAAACCCAAAATTTTAAAAAAAAATTTGCGAAATTTAAACCCAATAAAAAATTCCAAAAAATTAAAGAAAATTTTCCGGGTTTAAATTTCCAAACCCAAACCCATTTTTTAAATTGAAAAATTTTGAAAATTTCCCATTTCCAAAAAATTTTAAAAAAATTTTGGGGTTTTAAATAACAAATCTCCCTTAAAGGGTTTTAATTTTCTTTTAAAAAAAATTTTCCAACAAATGTAATAAAATAATTTGGATTTTTAAGTTTTTCAAAATTTTGGGATTTTCACCCAAGAATCTTTGTTGTCCCTTTAAAAATTTTTCCAAAGTTTCTTTTAAAATTTTTCCCATTTTTTGAAGAAATGGGTTTTTTTGTAAAAAAAAGGAAAATTATTAACCCCAAAATTTTTTGTTTGGAAAATTTTCCTTTTGGGTTTTTCAAAAAATTTTTTTTTAAATTTTTAAATTTCTCGGATTGGGTTCCCCTTTTTCTTGCTCAAAAACCCCTTTTGTGTCCCTTACTTAAAACGGGTTTTAAAATTGTTTTAAAAATTAATTTTAAAAATTTTCGGGTTTTTTTTTAAAAACCGAAATTTAAACAAAATTTGGTTTCTTTTAAAATTTTTTTTTGGGAAAAGTTTTCCCCCTTTTTTTGAAAATTTTTTGAAAAACCCCAAAAAAACTTTAAACTTTATTACAAAATTTTTTTGATTGTATTTTAAAAGGGAAATAAACCCATTTTAAAACGGAAAATGCCCATTTTAAATTAAAAAGTTGTTTTTCCCCAAACCCATTTTTGGATAAAACAAATTTGGGAACACCAAAACTTTTTTATATTTTTCAAATACAGGCAAGTTTTTTAAATTCTTTTTTTGAATTTTAAACCAAACATAAGGGAAATTCTTTTAAATTAAATTTTCTTTCTTTAGTTTCCCTTTTTCCCCTTTTTTTCCCTTTTTAAAGACAATTTAAATAAGGAAATTTATTTAAAAAATTGGGTTTTTTAAATTTTTAAAAAAAAAAATTTAAAAAACATTTTCCTTTTTTTAAAAAAAAAGTTTTAATTTTGCCAATTTTAAAAAAACCCCTTAAATTTTTTTTTTGTGGGGAAAACCGAAAAAATTGTTTTATAAATTTAAAAATTTTAAAACCTTTATATTAAAACAAATTTTTTTAAATAAAATAAATTCACTTTTGAATTTTGAAAAAAAAAACAAAATTTAAAAATTTTTTGTTTATTAAAAAAAAATTTTAAAAAAATTGCCCAAAAACAAATTTTTCTTAACCTTTTAAAAATCAAAAAAAGTGAAAATTTGGAAAAAAAAAGGGGGGTTTTAAAAATTTTTAAAAAAATTTTATATTGGGTAAAATATTTTTAAACCTAATTTTAAATTTTTCCTAAAAATTTGAAAAATTTTTTTAAAAGTTTAAAATTTTTAAAAAATTTAAAATTTTTAATTTTTAAATCATTTATAAAAAAAATTTTTTTGGGGAAATTTATTTGGTTTTTTAAAGAAAAATAAAATTTTAAAAACTTTTTAAAATTAAAAAAATTTTTTCCCCAATTTTTAAAGGAAAAGAAAAATTTTATTTTAAAATGATTTAAAGAAAAAACCGAACTTTGGGAAAATTATTCAAAATTTTTAAAATTTGCAATTTTAAATACCATTTAAATTTTAAATTTTTTAAAAATTTTAAAATTTTTAAAAGTTAAATTTAAACAAAAAATTTCAACATTTTTATTGTATTAATTCATGCGAATTTACATTGTATGATTGATTGATTGTTGGTTGCTTAACGTCCAGTGGCAAATATTTCATGCATATTCAGGACGAGAACAAATTAACAATAAATACAATAGGTAGGTTCTGTAATAGGGCTTCCGGGATTAAGGTCGGAGAAATTTAGACTGCCACGGAAATGAGGGTATATTGGATAGGGACAGAAATTTAGCCATGCAACAGGTCACCTACGGACCCCTCATAGAGTTGTTGCAAGGGTTCTTAACGTGCAAAGAGCGTGGCACTCTCTTTACACGAGGCATCGGATTTAACGTCCCCATTCTGACCGGACGTGGCTGCAAATTTGTACATCCCGCACAGCCAAACGGACGCCCCACTTTGACGAGGGTTTTACCGCCGGTCGGAGGAAGACCAATGGTGACCATACTTCTATTCCCCAGTCACCCTTGGGGTTATTTACATTGTATGTGTCTTATATGTTTAAGATGCATTATAAGCAATTATACACGATAACACATTTTGGACTTTTATCAGAAAGAAAAGAAGCTAAATTTGAAAGAATGGTATATTATTAAAATTAGCGCTGTTTGATTTTCCAAAATACAGAATTTCAAAAACATTTGATCACTTAAAAAGTGTCTACATTATTGTTAATCTTGGGACATGCCCGTTATCTTTATAACTACTCCAAATCATTAAGGACAGTGAATAAATCTGCTGGACGGTAGTGACACCAGGTTTATGTGCAATCTACAAAATGCACATTTTGCCATCAACATGATCAAAGAAAACATTTAATTCAAATGTGTCTTTAAAGCATATTTAAATAGTATCGCTTTGTTTCAGATACCATTGGAATTAAGGATGTTGCTTATATATTAAACTACTTCAAAATGTATCCTGCTCTTTTCATCGTGCTAAATGCTTTTATAGTGGTCAAATAGTATGGGTTTATTCATATAATATTGAAAAATATCTTTATCTTCAATTTTAACTGACTCATGATCATGCGTCACTGGTCATAATACAAACTGATTTAAAAAAAATACAACTTGATAATAGTTTTTTTTCGGAATGTCAAGTCCAAATCTCTTAAAAAGGAAGAGTCATTAGACTAAAATGCTGAAAGCAGTGGTAAAAACGAGGTCGCGAACATTTTATCCCGTTATTTTGAAATAAGGCTAGGTGGAATATTTGGGAACGAGACACTTAAGTATCGACCAACGACAAATTACAAGAATGTAAACAACTGTTTGTCACTGTACGGCCTTCAACAATGAACAATGCTCATATGCATTGTCAAACTATAAAATGCATGTACGAAGCTGGACATTCGTGTCCTCAGACACATTCTTCTTTTTAAATTATTAATGGTACTGAAAATACGTGGGTTTCACCAACATCAACTGATTTAAAAGAAGAAAGGTCTTTTCGTTAATAATACGTAACAGGTTTAGGGTTATTGTTATGGTTGTTAGTGAAACTATTCACTATTGTATCTTGTCCTGTAAAAATACATCAAAAAAAGAAGAAATAATAATAATAATGGATAAATATTTGGTTACTACATATATACCAATACAATTTATTGAAAATTGTTGTTGGAATATTTGTTCGAGGATTTCCATGGTCATGTTACCAATGAAGATTAAATATGTTGATCAGAATCTTTCACTCGGGTAACTGTTCATGTTGGCCAGAATATGGAAAAATTTTCCAAGATAAGTGTGCATATAAATAAATAAATAAATAGATAAAAAATGTAAGTTTCTTTTGTTCTTTGTTTTACTGATGACGAGCTTGACAGTCAATGAAAATTGAAGAAAAGTCAGTAAAATTTGATTTATTTTTAAAATTGTATTAAGAGAAGGCTGCGTAGTTTGAGTAACACATGTTCGGTTATACTGGGGCCGTTTGCTTTTTGCAGATGTTGTTAGGTACTTTTTATGTGTATTACTTGGCCCGCTATTGTAGTTCATGGTTTATTGACTTTCAAGCAAATGTATTATTTTAATTTTTAAACTTGTGGTCGGGTTAGTTTAGGTGGAATCAATACAGACAAATTAAATTTTATTTCGTGTGCAATTGTAAAAGCATTACATTTAATTTTGCCCTTGCATTTACATGGTTGGTGGTGGAACTGCTTATTCGACTGGTTCCACATGTGGAGCATGATCTGCTACCCTTCCGGAACACCTTAGATCACTCCTAGTTTTTGATGGGGTTCGTGTTGCTCAGTCTTTAGTTTTCTATGTTGTGTTTTGTGTACTAATAATTGCCTGTTGGGTCTTTTTCTTTCAAACTGTCAAAGAAGTTCACTTTATTCTGTACTAAAGGGACTACCAACGCTGTACACTTTTTTTCTGCCCCACAGGGGACTGCTAAAGCAGTTCACTTTATTCTGCCCAAAACAGGACTGCCAAAGCAGTTAACTTAATTCTGTCAAAAGAAGCTCAGCAATATAAATATGAAACAAGTAAAACTGCGAGCTACTGCTCACTGATGATAGGCCCGCCCAAATATTTCGGTAAACAGGAAGTTGTTGAGTGATGAATCTGAAAACGCATCACACGGTATAACTAACTTATATAAACCCTGAAACCAAATTTCAGAAATCCTTGTATTGTAGTTCCTGAGAAAAATGTGAAGAAAATTTTCAAACTGGCTGTTCATGTTTAAAATTATGTAATTGTTCGGTAAACAGGAAGTTGTTGAGTGATGAATCTGAAAACGCATCACACGATATAACTGACTTATACAAACCCTGAAACCAAATTTCAGAAATCCCTGTAATGCAGTTCATGTGAAAAATGTCACAAAAATTTTCAACTGGGCTACCCATGTGTAAAATGATGCAAGTTTCGGTAAAAAGAAAATTGTTGAGTGATGAATCTGAAAAGTCATCACACGGTATAGCTGACCCATATAAACCCTGAAACCAAATTTCAGAAATCCTTGAAATATAGTTCTAGAGAAAGATGCGACGAAAAATATTCATGGGACGGACAGACAGAGGTAAAACAGTATACCCCTAGTTTTTCAAAACGGGGGGGTGGGGTATAAAAAAGTCAGATTTAGATGGTGTGTATCGCGATGTCTACTCCTCCTTCTAGATTAAATTTCTTATGTTTTACTCCGAAGAGGGAGAATGCAACTAGATATATTCATAACAGAATTACAAAAAAGATCCATTTCTATCTGACACGTCAGGAATGTAATGAAAAAATGGCTCAAAAATATACTCAATAACAACTTTGACATGCACCTTAAAGTACTGTCTACCAGTAATGTACCAGTTTTTTTTAAAGTTACAATACTGGTACAAAATTTGTATGATATACCAGTACTACGATCACCAACTACATGAGATCCAATATGAAGCCATTAAAACTCCTATTCCCCCTTGATGACTTTGAATTGTTATTTTAGTCATCACAGGTGTACGAAAACGCTTTAAGAGGAGAAAACTAAACATCTGGAAATTGGTCAACGATTGCTATAAAGTTGTGGGGTGAAAAAAAAAAAAAATTAATACCAGCAATAAAAAATACCATTATCATTCCTGATTTAGAAATGACCTAGTTTAGAGGGAATGTGAGGCAAATTCAACAGAATTAATCCTGATGACTGTTGAATATACATGTATATATTAAGTATAAAGATTTGTACATATGGAATTAATATAAGATGGTAATACACGAAGATGATGATATAAAATCGTGTTGATAAATATTCCGGCTTAACATATAGCCTTCGTCAGTGTCAATAATTTTAACAATATTAATTGTTTGTGTAAAATAGTTCAATAATAAAGGTAAATTTTGGTCTATTGATATAATCCCAAATCTTGAACATCATAAATAAAAAAACTCAATAGACGTGACTGTAAAATAAAAACTCAATAGACGTGACTGTGTATGTATACATACCAAATGAGTGCAAAATAAAACTGCTAGTATTTCTTATTGATGTCGGTTTGATGATTTACATTTAGTTCCTTTATCCTAATCTTTCCCGAACCTTTCGCTAGGCATCACTCTAGTGAACGTTCTGTTCAGTCATTAGGATTTTCAAGCGGTTCAAGTCATCAAGTTCGTGAACCGACTGTCTTAAGTGCTGACTAACTTGGAGAAGTGTCTTCTAAGAGATATCACTCTTATGACCATTGATGCGTTTGTGAAACGGCTGTTTTGACTCATCAACATATTGGGAGGCCACAAACCGAACTTTCTAGAATGTACATAACATTCATACTATTGCAGGTCACAATCCCCCAAGGGTGACTGGGGAATAGAAGTATGGTAACCATTGGTCTTCCTCCGACCGGCAGTAAAACCCTTGCGTGGGGCGTCCGTTTGGCTGTGCGGGATGTACAAATTTGCAGCCACGTCCGGTCAAAATGGGGACGTTAAATCCGATGCCTCGTGTAAAGAGAGTGCCACGATCTTTGCACGTTAAGAACCCTGCAACAGCTCTTTGAGGGGTCCGTGGGTGACCTGTTGCAAGGCTAAATTCTGTCCTATCCAATATACCCTCATTTAACGTGGCAGTCTAAATTTCTCCGACCTCAATCCAAGACATAGGGGCGGCGTCCGGGATTAAGGTGGGAGAAATTTAGACTGCCACGGGAAATGAGGGTATATGATAGGACAGAAATTTAGCCTTGCAACAGGTCACCTACGGACCCTCAAAGAGTTGTTGCAGGGTTCTTAACGTGCAGAGAGCGTGGCACTCTTTACACGAGGCATCGGATTTAACGTCCCCATTCTGACCGGACGTGGCTGCAAATTTGTACATCCCGCACAGCCAAACGGACGCCCCACTTTAGCAAGGGTTTTACTGCTGGTCGGAGGAAGACCAATGGTGACCATACTTCTAATCCCAGTCACCCTTGGGGAGTAAATATCCTATTGTTATTTTCGTTTGCCTTACTATGAAAAGTTGATGAATGATGCATCTATAGACAGCATTAGCAGCGTTTTTCATCACACGAACGACATTCTTCAGAAGTACTACTCGGATCACACTTCAGCCCGAACCAGCAGGTTCCCCAGAGTATTGGGTTGCCTAAAAGCTATCATTGGGGATCAGGAAAAATCTTGGATAGTTTAGAATTCTCTTCAACTATTCTCCAATGCTCACGAATAACACCCAAGCTGTTTTTGAGAGATGGGTGGTAAGTAAGAACGCATGGAGTCCTTTTTCTTTTTATCTTTGTATTCTGTTTACTCCTTGGGATAGTTTCCGCTTCCTGTGAACTTTCTTGAATAGTTCTGTTTATAGCCCCTTCTCTTCAAGCGGATTTCGAGTTGACCCAGTCGTTTTTAGTTGTTTCTGTGTTGCAACATTTTCGCTTGACTAAGAGTGCGTGACTGAACGGGGTGCTCTTAGTACAATGAGCAGGATGGCAACTTTTAGGGGACAGGTATTGGTGAGTATCAGTAGGCTTAGAATACAGGTTTGTGGATATGATGGCAACTTTTAGGGGACAGGTATTGGTGAGTATCAGTAAGCTTAGAATATAGGTTTGTGGATATGATTCCGATTGAAGATTCAAGGGAGTTGTTTTTTTAATTTACCCATAAATATGTTGCCATATGATGGATTCATGTTGGTACCCATATCAGTTCTATTAACTTGTAGAACCCCCAAGGGTGACTAGGAAATAGAAGTATGGTTACCATTGGTCTTCCTCCGACCGGCGGTAAAACCCTTGCCACAGTGGGGCGTCCGTTTGGCTGTGCGGGATGTATAAATTTGCAGCCACGTATGGTCAGAATTGGGACGTTAAATCCGATGCCTAGTGTAAAGAGAGTGCCACGCTCTTTGCACGTTAAGAACCCTTGCAACAACTCTTTGAGGGGTCCGTAGGTGACCTGTTGCAAGGCTAAATTTCTGTCCCTATCCAATATACCCTCATTTCACGTCTAAATTTTTCCAACCTCAATCCGAGACGCCTCTAATACAGAGCCTACCTATTGTATTTATTGTTAATTTTTTGTCGTCCTGAATATGCATGAAATGTTTGCCACTGGACGTTTTATGTTGCACCAACAATCAATATTAACTTATAGATAATGATCGCCACCAAAGGCGAAGTTGTTGTTCTTTAGTACCAGCGTGAGCATTTTGACCAGACATTGAGAAGGTGGACATTTTACTGGTCGGAAATCCAAAATTTCTTAACATGCATCAATGCCATCTGCCTGTGAAATATTCATGAAGAGGGAGGTGACGAGGAAGAGGATTTAAGGCCAGCATTTGTTCAACACAATCTCTTGTGTCTGATGTGAGATGGTCAGTCTTCAACATGTTCACGAATATGGAAGTCAACGAATTCCAATTTTTTTCCCGTCGGATGACAATTCGCTGAAACGATCAAAGAAATGCAAATGTGAAATGCAGAAAAATGTGCTTAACATATTAAAAATACATAAAATATTCTAAATTTTAAATGCTACACAACTACAACATTCTAGACTAAAATACTAAACAAAGCTACTTATAAGTGTAATACACTAAAGGAAACATGACAAACTGTAAATGAACTTAGTATTAAGACTTTTAGTACAATTTAGTACATTGTATTAAAAATTTGTTTAAAATAAGAAAAATATAAAGATCTATTTATTCAACATTTTTTACATAACATTAAAATTTTCATTAAACAAACAAGTGTTTAATATATGATTCAACAGATTGTGATATGTATTTTAGTGCAATGATATCTTTATTAACAATGCATGCTCCGTGTTGAAGGCCGTACCTTGACCTATAATGGTTTACTTTTATAAATTGTTACTTGGATGGAGAGTTGTCTCATTGGCACTCATACCACATCTTGCTATATCTATAACTATTCAAAACTACTAAAATGACATGGAAAAACATGTATTCATTTTTTAAAAGTTTATATAAAACTGTTGTTTAATCACAGAAATTTATGCAATTGTGAAATGCAGAAAATGTGCTGAACATATTAAAATACATGAAATATTTCTAAATTTTAAATGCTACACAACTACAACATTCTATACTAAAATATACTAAGCAAAGCTACTAAAATTTGTTTTTAAAATGAAACTAATTTAGTAGATCTAAAGAAATGAACATGTGTAATACATATAATACACACAACTATCTTAAAATACATTTGTACTTCAAAATATATAATAAACTAATAACTAGAAAACTATCCTACTCTAAATGAATTAAATGATTGATTAATTGTTGGTTGCTTAACGTCCAGTGGCAAATATTTCATGCATATTCAAGACGAGAACAAATTAACAATAAATACAATAGGTAGGTCCTGTAATGTAGGCCGTCCAGGAAGAAGGTCGGGAAAATTTAGACTGTCGCTAGAAAATGAGGGTAAATTGGATAGGACAGCAAGTTTGCCTTGCAACAGGTCACCTACGGACCCCTCAAAGAGTTGTTGCAAGGGTTCTTAACGTGCAGAGAGCGTGGCACTCTCTACACGAGGCATCGGATTTAACATCCCCATTCTGACCGGACGTGGCTGCGTACTTTTACATCCCGCACAGCCAAACGGACGCCCCACTTTGGCAAAGGTTCTACTGCCGGTCGGCAGAAGACCTGTAGTGACCATATTTCTATTCCCCAGTCACCCTTGGGGATGAAAGTATTAAAACTTTTAGTACATAGTATAAAAATTAGTACTGTTAGAATTTATTCGGTGTTTGGTCTCTTGCATAACAAATCTTTAATAGTATTAACCAGTGAATATTTGATATCCACAGACACAACACTTATTAGTTTTGTCATCATTGCGACTTGTCAAATTCGACATCACTGTCCAAACCCCTACTCTAAAAGATTTTGTAACGTTGTGCAATCATCATTAAATTCTAATTCGTCAACTCAAACGAACATAAAATATTTATCAAATAACCACAAACTCTCACATGGGAGACGCCACTTGCAGAAACAAGCGCACATTTTATTATAAATAAATATAAACAAACATAATATTTTGGAAAGTTCGTATAAATACACCGAAAAAAAGCAGCTGGTACTGATTTCCCCACACTAGTGGTCTACAAATCTGAAAATAAATAAAATAATTTGGCAAAATGCTACTGTACACTTTGACTGCAATGGCTCGAATGACTTTAAGCCACCCGAGTTCACTCGTGCATGAACTCGATATCCCAATCGCACCGACATTACTATAAATAACCAAACACGTGTCAACTATAAACAAACATTTTTACATCTTCGATTTTTGTACAACTTTGATAAATACATTTAAGCGTAGCATTGTTGGTAACGTCAAGGACCATTTTCAGGGATAGAGTTTAAATAACATGGCTCTCCTCAGGCTCACTGTCTTTTCTTGATAGAGGATGCACCGCTATTGATAAAGATGATGACCAGATAGTGTGTGACTGTTGACAAATGTGTGACCTGTGCATTACCGGATAACACAGTGGACCAAGAGCCTCATGAAATAGTGAGCAGTGTTCAGCAGCAAAGCAAACACCATTCTAAATCTTGCAAGACGAAAGGCACCGCTTGGAGATTTAAATTTCCTCGTCCGCCATCAGAAAAAAACTTTTATCTCAAGACGTCAAAGCCTGACAGATCCAAAAATTAAAAAAAGTCTCCGCAACAGCTAAAAGATCATGCTGTCTGTTTTCATAATCTTTGAACTATTATTAATAATGAGCATTTGGGAGATATTACAACTCATCATTTGTTTGCTGCTGCTGGAATTACTCAAAGAGAATTTGAGGATGCATCTAATATCCTGACAAAGAGAAATACTGTCACATTGAAAAGTACTCCATCTGACTTATGGTTAAACCAGTATAACCCCAATCTGCTGCGTTGTTAGAATGCGAACATGGATTTACAGTTCATCACAGGTGCATATTCATGCGTAATGTGTATTATTTTACATTCCCAAAGCAGAGAGAGAGATGGGGATAGAGAGAGATGGGGATAGTGATTTATATTTAAACTTTATGCTTATAAAAAAGTAGCACCTCAATATTTCTAAGCATCTTCCTAAAATTAGTATTCAAACATTAATACTACATCATTTAAAAGTAAAACACAAATCATATGGTATGAAGTTGGTTTCCGGTTTTGGCTGACACATTATGAAAGTATGCAACTATGGCAAACTTTTAAAACAAACTTAGCGAAAGAAACCACTTCGTCATGGGAAAGGAACCCCAGATGCTATAGGTTGAGCAATTAAAAGGACTGCAGATAGACAAGTAAAATATGGAAAGAATATAACTTCAGCAGAACAGTTTGTTAGCTTTAACAAGAACAGTGTTACTTAATACCATCTTATAGAAGATTCCGAGATCATCAAATCCGAAGAAGGCTTGAAAAAAGAAACATTTAAACAGTACCAGGAAGGAACAACGAAGATTCACTAAGTATAAGTTTGCAACAATACATGAAAGGAAATTGCTCACATAGAACTCTGTATAAACATGACACATAACTTCCACGTATTCCAACATCAATCCGAATTCCGATAGCAAAACATTTTTATTCGAAGACTCCGTATACATACTATTAGTATGTTATTATAATTGTATTACAAAATAATGATCTAATGATGCTAGTATTACTAGACTTGCAATTGCTTACATCAATCCAAATACACAACATAATACCAAATTGGAAAATGTTGCCCCAAAAGCACTTGGATTTAATATCAATACATATGACAAAGGTGTGTACACCAAAGGTGTTATAGTTTATTCCACATGGTCATTCAAAATATCGATACCGAATGAACATCACTTTTCTAGAAAAAGTGAAAAAGCTTTCTCTAAATAAGACTAAAACGGTAGAAATTCTTCCTACACAAGAACAATTTGCTGCTGAGCCCTTTGAGAAGGATGAAATAGACCTGACTCTGGCAGTGAGAGATATAAGAAACCCTAAGAGTAAGGAGGAGGTAAAGACTGTTGGTGACTTTGCTGAAACAATTTCAACAGCAATTGTGGATTGGAGAAATAAAATGGATACACGATTGGCGATAGCCAAAGATAGAGAGGGTCTTGCATATGCACTGCAAATGGAGGGCACCATTCCACCATTTTGCAGGAAAAATCTTTCCTGCAGACCTATGTATTTTAACTAAAAGTCGGGAAAACTGAAGAGTGACAGATAGACCCGACTGACAGAGTAAAATAAAACTGTAGTCCCTTCTAGTTGGCAGTGGACTAATTATCATGATGCTATTGAAAAAAATGCATATGTAGATTAGACATTTGCTGAGAGCTCACCCTCATTAAATTGATGAATATATTGATAAATCCTAGAACTTTTGAAGCTTCAAAGGAGCCTATTGACAAATGTCTGGTAGAGGCAAAAGGACGCGCATATCAGTCGGTCCTAAATACATTGGAAACCCTGTGTGCAAGAACTGAATTCTTTCGTTATAACCCAAACCTTTGCGTTATAACGCAAATCTTTTTGAGATAACGCCAACGTTTGTGTTATCAGTTTCTTAATCAAGTTTCAAGT
Source organism: Mytilus coruscus (assembly GCA_017311375.1). NCBI lineage: Eukaryota > Metazoa > Mollusca > Bivalvia > Mytilida > Mytilidae > Mytilus > Mytilus coruscus. The sequence continues at coordinate 1,389,044 of CM029607.1, forward strand.
GATGGATTTTCTAGACTAATTGTGTGGTGCAAGGGACAAGGCAACGGCAAAGCTGCAAGAGTAGCAAATCATTTCATTAAGGCTATTCAATGTAGAAGCGTCTCCCCTACAATTGTTCGTACTGATATGGTATATCACTCATAAATGCAGACAATTATAAACAAATTATTTGTGACTTTCTGTCCGCTTTGTTCGAGGAGGAAATATCGACGTATACCTTAAACATGGCCTTTTTGTGCTAGATCTATTTACGGTAATAATGTTACACGATTCTAATTAAAATGAACCATCACAATTATCTAAAATGATTTATAAACGGAGAACTGTTCTGAACAGGTAATGAACGTAAATCTGTACCAAATAAACTGTAAATCGTAACACCGTAATTTTGGTCCAAAAGTAGTAACAATTACGGGAAAATCGTAATGGATGGCATCTATGGGTAAACAGGAGGTTGATTAACGATGAGTCTGGAAAATCATTACACATTATAGGAACTCTTATTTCTAGTTCCTACAACAAAAAATGCAAAGGAAATTTCATAGACGGACCAAAAACAGATCATTTTATGACGTTATACATACTATTAATACAACGTTTTCCATGTCCTGTAGTCCGTGTGTTTAGTTTAAGGATTTTCATATGAATTAGATTCACATTTTCAAATAAGCTCGTATTACTGACTGGTTTACGTAGTGGAAAGTATATAACAAAAATACCGAACTCCAAGGAAAATTTTACACGGATAGTCCCTATGCAAATGGCGAAATCAAAAGCTCGCACACATCAAACGAATGGATAACAACTGTAATATTCCGAACTTGGTACAGGCATTTTCTTATGTAAAAAATGGTGGATTAAACCTGGTTTTATAGCTAGCTGAACCTCTCACTTCTATGACAGTCGCAAATAATTCCACTATATTGACAACGATGTGTTAACAAAACAGACATAATAGGTAAAATGTAAAAAAATATGGGAACAACAGTCAACATTGTGTTATAATCTTAATCACTATAAAAACAAACAAATACGTCAACAACAAAAAACAAAAAGGTATATTGACAAAGCACATTAGCAAAAACGAAATACAAGAATACAAAGATTTACCATTGTACAGTGTACATAGTTGACCGTTCTATCTGCTCCTGGATTAGGATCAGAACTGAAAGTCATACAAATTGGTTATTGTGGATCGTTAATCCAATGGGTTTATACCACAAAATCAAAAGTGTCATATCAATTTCTTTATTCCATAAGGCAGAAAAGATTGACTGAAAATACAAAATAAGTTCAATTAAGTATTTGACGATCACAGAAATAGTTACTACTAGTTTCGCAATATTACAAAATACAAATGTTGAATTATCACCAATGAACAATAAAACTGACAGTTACTGTGTGTACTTATTTGTGTAATAAAATATGTTATGTGTCTGCTTGTGACATGTTACTATACTGTTATATGAAAATCAAAGTAATGTGAAATCACAATGAAATATATATGACTAATCAGGTAAGTATGTGTATGTGTGTACTTAAAAGTTTCAAAATATAAAGTTTTGAAACAAAACTTTTCTACAAAAATATACAAGTCGCAGAATGAACACTTTAACGTAGCAAAATTAACTTGAACGTGAAGTACCTTATAAAATGACATTTCTTCAATGAAATATAACTAAATGCATGTTATTACACCTAACATGGGTAAAGTTTCAATATTTGACATAATATACCAGGTACAATATGAATTATCTACCAAAAACATGTACGGAGGTTATTTGCACTGCGAAGTACCAAAAATACATTCAAAATATCAAAATACACATTCATAAAACATATGTGCATACGCATTATCCAGTGCACTCATAAAACAAACCTACCGCATCGGTTGACCATGGTATACAAAATTATTGTTTAAAACAATCAAAACTTGTAGCAGAAATGTGCTTCCAAAAAATAGACAATGAACCAAGGAGATAATTCAATCGAAAATAAAGTGTCGATCTAAGACAAAATAAAAGTAACCAACTTTGGTCGTAACATACCGGCCCCTTAATTGGGTTCAACATAACACAATTATTCTCATCAAAATTGAAGACCAAAGTGATCTTAAAAAATCATGTTCTTAAAACAAAAATAAATGACTAGAAAGTATCTAATTGGCACAAAAACTCTAGTTTGTAATAACAGTCTCTCGTGTAAACCATTCAAAGAAAAGTTAATCGTCAATATCAGATTCTAAAATCAAACACAATTTCGCAACGGATCGTTGTAGTACTGTAGTTGGAGTTTTAACCTTTGCAATACGTACTGCGCCAAGACTGTCCATTACAACTTCTTGTATTCGTCCAACGGCCCAAGAATGTCTTGGTGTATTGTCAACAATCAACACAAGTCTCCAACTTTCAAGTTTCTTTCAGATTTATTCCATTTTGCTCTCTGTTGAAGCATGGGCAAGTATTCTTTTGTCCATCTATGCCAAAATAAGTCAGATAAGTACTGAACTTGTCGCCATCTCCTTTTGACATAATTGTCTGTTTTCACAAATGTTCCTGGAGGTAAAGTGTTTCCATTTCGAAGGAGAAGGTCATTTGGTGTCAACACTTTTAAGTCGTTAATATCGTCCGAAATAGATATAATGGGTCTTCCATTCAGAATTGCTTCGACTTCACAAAATACTGTGTACAGATTATCATCATCAAGTCGTTTGTTTTGTTCATGCATAATGGAATAGAGTACTTTCCTCACAAAACGGATTAGTCTTTCCCACACGCCACCAAAATTTGATGCTGCTGGTGGATTAAACTTCCAATCAATGTTGTGTTGCAACATGAAATTGTTTATCTCATCTTGATTTCATTTGTCAATTTCTTCTTTGAGTTCACGTTGTGCACCTACTAAGTTTGTCCCGTTGTCAGATCGAATCACTGAAGGTGCTCCTCTTCTAGCGATGAATAGCCTGATTGCATTAATACATGAGTCGGTATCTAACGAATTTGCAATTTCTAAGTATTGCTCTCATTTTAAGGCATGTGAATATGACCCCATAACGCTTTACAGAGCATTGCCTTTGTCTGATTTCAAACGGTCCAAAGTAACCAATTCCAACAGCTGTAAATGGAGGCATATCCGGTGTTACTCTGTCACTGGGCAAATCTGCCATTTTCTGCTGTATGATAGGAGACTGGTATTTGCGGCATACCACACATTTTGAAACTATACTTTTGATGATAGCGTTTGCACCAATAATCCAATATCTCTCTTAGATGTGTCAGTATTGAATTTTAGCCTAGATGACCAATCTTTCTATGCATATATGTATATCACGAACAATAAGGTGAGATATATTACAGGTTTTAAGCAGGATAATCGGATGTTTCATTTCATCTGGCAGATCTGATTGTCTTAATCTTCCACCGACTCTTAAAATCCCATGTGTATCGATGAATGGATCAAGTTTATGCAATTTGGATGAACACTTTACAGGAAATCCTGATCTCAATTTCATAAATTCGTCTTCGAAATACTGATGCTGAACAAAGTGAATTATTGCATTTTTACGCTTCTGTATATCTTCTAAATTCAAACATAAGTTGTTAAGATTCTTAGAATTCTCAGATTTGTCACTCTGAGTTCGGACGGTGCCTTCATTGTCATCATCTTGTTTGTTGTCCTTACTTGTGGAAAGAACTAAGTAATTACAGGGGAATTGCTATAAGTAGTAATATTGGTAAGTTGTTTACTAGAATATTAAATAACAGACTTGAAAAATATTTAGAAAAACACGGCATTATATCCCAAGAACAAATTGGTTTCTCTAAAGGTAAAATGACAAGTGATCATCTTTTTGTCTTGAAAACTCTAATAGACTAACACACACAAAAAGGCTTAAAACCTTTATATACATGTTTTGTTGACTTTAGATGAGCTTTTGATACTGTTAATCATACAAAACACTTTTATAAACTTAGTAAAATTGGAGTAGGAACCCATTTTTATAATATAAACAAAAGTATGTATTCTAATAACAAACATACTATGTATAAAAATACGAAACATGTTAACAGCTGACTTTAGATCATGTATTGGAGTAAGACAAGGCGATAATCAGAGCCCAAGTCTCTTTAAAATCTTTATTAGATGAAACCTGTGACCCAGTATTGCTATCAAATATTTCATTAAATTGTCTTCTTTATGCTGATGATCTTGTACTGCTTTCTGAATCTAAAAAAGGCTTACAGACTGCATTAAATAAGCTGGAAATCTATTGTGAAAATTGGGGTTTAGAAGTTATTTTACAAAAAACGAAATCTATAGTTTTTAATACATCTGGCCGTAGTAAAGATGCACAGCTTTCATATAAAGACACATACATCCAAAATACTTATCTTGGAGTAACTTTTAGTGCATCTGGCAGCTTTTCAGAAGCCAAAAATATGTTATATAAAAAAGGTTTAAAAGCTTTCTTTATATATACTATATATTTTACTAATTATAAACTTAATATCTCCACTCTTATGCACATTTTTGATCACACAGTGAAACCCGTATTATTATATGGTTCAGAAATATGGGGTTGTTTTATTCAAAGAAGTTAAAGAATGACACAGAACTAAATTATTTCTATAGACTTTGTAAAGATCTAAAAATCGAGAAAGTGCATCTAAAATTCTGCAGATTTACATTAGGAGTGAATAAGCATGTACCAAATTTGGCCATATTTGGTGAATCAGGTCGTTATCTTCTAATGTTAGATATTTTAACAAACATGATCAAATATTGGAAAAGAATTCATATTACAGATATTATTTTATTAACAAATGCATACTCTCTCTCAAATACATTATCGAAAGCTGGGAAGAATTCTTGGACTAGTTGTATTCATGCTATCCTGAAATGGTTTGATTTACAAGAATATCAAGTACTCTCATCTAAAACAAACATTAAGAATATGGTGAAATAGAAATTATATTTAACATATTGTAACTTATGGAAGAAAGAATTATTCAATGATAAAAGACAAAATAAACTTCGAACTTATCGATTATTCAAACCAAATTTTAATTTTGAGCCATACTTATTGAAATTACCATATCTTCAAAGATGTGTTTTAACAAGATTTAGAATTGGAGCTCACAGACTTGAAATAGAAAAAGGTCGTTACTTTAATATAAAATTAGAAAATAGAATATGCAAACTCTGTAATGAGGAAGTAGAAGATGAGATGCATTTTCTTTTAACATGTAAAGCTTTGGTTAATGTTAAAAATCCCTATCTCAGCAAAATATTTAGTAAAAATAAAAATATTTCAAAACTTGATAACAAATCTCTGTTTATTTGGTTAATGGGAAATGAAGATAAAAATATTTTGATTGATTGATTGATTGTTGGTTGCTTAACGTCCAGTGGCAAATATTTCATGCATATTCAGGACAAGAACAAATTAACAATAAATACAATAGGTAGGTTCTGTAATAGAGGCGTCTGGGATTGAGGTCGGAGAAATTTAGACTGCCACGGGAAATGAGGGTATATTGGATAAGGACAGAAATTAAGCCTTGCAACAGGTCACCTACGGACCCCTCAAAGAGTTGTTTCAAGGGTTCTTAACGTGCAAAGAGCGTGGCACTCTCTTTAAACGAGGCATCGGATTTAACGTCCCCATGCTGACCGGATGTGGCTGCAAATTTGTACATCCCGCACAGCCAAACGGACGCCCAACTTTGACGAGGGTTTTACCGCCGGTCGGAGGAAGACCAATGGTGACCATACTTCTATTCCCCAGTCACCCTTGGGGTTAAAATATTTTGATTGATTGATTGATTGTTGGTTGCTTAACGTCCAGTGGCAAATATTTCATGCATATTCAGGACGAGAACAAGTTAACAATAAATACAATAGGTAGGTTCTGTAATAGGGGCTTCCGGGATTAAGGTCGGAGAAATTTAGACTGCCACGGGAAATGAGGGTATATTGGATAGGGACAGAAATTTAGCCTTACAACAGGTCACCTACGGACCCCTCAAAGAGTTGTTGCAAGGGTTCTTAACGTGCAAAGAGTGTGCTAGTCTGAAGCCAGGATACAGTGTCAAGTAGTTGTGCGTATACAGTGAATTCAATGTTGTTTTTTTTTCGGGTGAATATTTATTTGTGTCTTGCCATTTAATTTTTTCCGACATCTTTTTTTTAATTTAAATTCAATATAGACTCTATTTAGCTCACTAAGGGGGGTCACTACTGCAGTGACTGACATTATTCTGTAAATAATTGTGTAGAGTGATTCGAAACTTTAGATTGCGTAACAGGATACTCAAACAAATGTTTTGGGGTTAAAATTAAGACGCTTTGGAAGGGTCACTTTTTCTTTGAATACTTATCTTGTGCTGACGCACCGTGTTTAAATCCTGTTTTGTTTCTGTGTGTAATCGTGTCATCTGGTTTACTTATTTCTAATACTTTTACATTTATAACTTTGACCAAGATGAACAAAATTATTTTCGGAGAAATCTAAAGACTTAAAATCATACAAGAAACAATGTGCAAATATATCCAAGTAGTATTAAAAAACGTAAACCGTTGAAAAAATAAACGCAGTTACAAAAGGAACAAGCACAAACAGAACACAGAACATTAAAAAAACATGCACGAACTTAACCAGGAGTAAGCCCAGGTGCTCCTGGAGGGTAAGTTAATGTTTTTTTTTTCAAACAAGAGTCCCGATAAACAGAAATCCCGAATTTCAGGACGTAAATACACGTAAAGCCCGTGTCTCGAGTAAACTAAATCCCGATGATTATATAGCTCGTTCCCGAAATGCCGAACTAAAAAATGGACAATCCCGGAGTTCCGATAAAGGTACGACCTCCTCCTAAATGCATGTCAGAAAAGATGATGTTTTCAGTGGTGATCCAATTTTACTTCGAATTCCTTGGAATTTGTTAAACAGACGGTGAAAGAAACGAGGTGGGGAGAAGAAAAATAATCCCAAGAGGGATAGAGATCTTCGTCGCAACGTGGCCAAACAACAGCAGCTGGAAAGAGAAGAGGTTCCACCGCCTCCAGCAGCAGGCAAGTCTCTGGGGAATGCCCGTGGTCAGGGAAGGTTACGTCCGGACGCCTTAAACACTTTTCTTTGGTTTTTTGTTTTGTTTTGTATCTACTTTCAATGTAACATTTTGTATTTCTGTTTAGGGTTCATGCTAAAATCCATAGAATGTTGTAATCAATCTAGTGGTTAGACATTGAATTTTAATGTCATGTGCAAGAGGAAGTAAAACATAGTTATTAATATCCAGTCCGTGTTCGAACATTCACAGAAACCGGAATAATTGTATGAGGAGTTCTGCAAGGCGCCGTGCAAAAAAATGCCATAACGTAGCTTTCGCAACGTAGACTACATAATACAGAACATCAAGTTAAAAAAAAATCTTCGATACTTGTTAGAGTTGCAATAGCTTTAAAATAAAATGATACATCAGCACTAATATCTCAAAGGTAATCTTTCAAATTTAAACAGTAGGATACTGTTGTAATTACGATCTCGTAGCTTACCATCTCAAAACGACGCATTTAAATTGTTATGATATTGTAACTATCATATCTATTTAGTTGGCCTAATTTGTTTTGTGTGGCCTAAGAATGTTTACATTATATTTTGTTATATTGTGTACAAATTATACACATTGTGTTACAACTATGCAGTTTAGAATTCACTGGAACATTCATTGATACTCATGGAATGATTAGAACTTTCTATTTCACTTACATAACGTTTCCAGAATGATCATAACAAAAGATGCGTAATTTATATTTCTAGCGTTGTCTAGAAGTTTCCGTTTGAGTATTTAAATGCAGACCCAAAAGTTTTTGATTTGGACATAGACATAGATAAACTTAGACATCGATAGACATCAACATTTTCAGCAGTTGGATTGACACTTTTATTTACAAACTACATCATACTAGATTGTGACCAATTGGATATAATATTCTGTGGATTCCGAGAAGATTTCCGGATAAAGAAAAGATAAAAGATTGGACTCATATTTTGACAGTTAAGTTGACATTTCTTTTTGTGTAATACTTTTTGTAAACTAGTGTATAATAAATCTTGTTAAATTTTATTATTGATTTGTGTCTTTTGTTGACTGCAATTAAAAGGCGATTTTCTGACATAACAGATTGATTGATTGTTGGTTGCTTAACGTCCAGTGGCAAATATTTCATGCATATTCAGGACGAGAACAAATTAACAATAAATACAACAGGTAGGTTCTGTAATAGGGGCGTCCGGGATTAAGGTCGGAAAAATTTAGACTGCCACGGGAAATGAGGGTATATTGGATAGGGACAGAAATTTAGCCTTGCAACAGGTCACCTACGGACCCCTCAAAGAGTTGTTGCAAGGGTTCTTAACGTGCAAAGAGCGTGGCATTCTCTTTACACGAGGCATCGGATTTAACGTCCCCATTCTGACCGGACGTGGCTGCAAATTTGTACATCCCGCACAGCCAAACGGACGCCCCACTTTAGCAAGGGTTTTACTGCCGGTCGGAGGAAGACCAATGGTGACCATACTTCTATTCCCCAGTCACCCTTGGGGTCTGACATAACAGAAATTGGGGGCTCAAGTCCGGGATAACGTTAATATCTTTTTAAAATTTTTTCAGTATTTTTATTAGAACTAGCCAACAAAATTCTACAATATGGCATTTGATGCCGGTAAATTTTTGAAAACGCCAGACCTGGAAGGGTTTGATAATTTAAAGAAAGAGGAATTAGTGTTGCTTGCTAAACATATGAAATTAGACTTTAGAGTATCTATGAGAAAACAAATTATAAAAATTTGGTAATAGATAAATTAGTTGACTCAGAAATTTTGATGAAGAAGCTCTTGAACTCAAGGTAGAAAATGTTGATGCTTTCAAATTAAAACAGCTGGAATTAGAACACGAACTTAAATTAAAACAATTGGAAAAAGAAGAAAACAGGCAGAACTTGAAACGAAGGAAAGGTTAGAGATGGAGAAAAAGAAAAGAAGAAAGGTTAGAAATGGAGAAAAAGAAAAGAAGATGAATTTAAATTGAAACAAGATGAATTGAAATTAAAACAGGCAGAACTTGAAATGAGAGGAAGGTTAGAGATTGAAAAATGAAAATTGAAATGGCAAAAGAAGAAAGCAACACCAAATTCCAGTCAAAATCAGAACATCTTAATTTTGATGCAGCAAAAACATACGTTTGGTTCCTAAATTTTGTGAAAAAACAGTTGACAAATTTTTCCACAGTTTGAGAAAATTGCTCAAAATTTGAAATGGCCGAAGCCTTTTGGACTACAATGCTGCAAAGTGTTTTTGAGGGCAAGGCCGCTGAAATTTACTCAGCACTTTCATCAGAAAATAGTTCTGATTATGACAAGGTTAAAAAGAGGTTTTGAAAGCTTATGAGCTAGTGCCAGAAGCATATAGACAGAAATTTAGGTCTTATAAAAGTTTGATTCACAAACCTATGTTGAATTTGCTAGAGAAAAGAAGATCTATTTGATAAATGGCTTACGTCAAAGAAAATAGATAAAATTTTGATAATTTAAGACAATTGATGTTATTAGAAGAGTTCAAGCAGTGTGTTCATTTAGACTTAAAACACATTTAGATGGGCCCAGTCTTTATTGTTAGAAGGTGTGTTGCCTTTGGAAATTTGTTGGGCCCCTTTTGTTACGGTTGGGTTAGGTTGATGATGCCCCTACTATTTTCAAGCAGATTTTAAACTGGAAGTTGTTTGGGGGTTTGCCAATCTCCCTTTGGAGGGGTTTTTTATTGAGGAAAGTTGAGGCGTGGTTCTGAAAATTGAAGGAACCGGTGGTGGTGCCCTAAGTATGGAACTTATGTTTGTCTTACACTGGCTGAAAACAAAAAAGAGGATTGCAAAAGAATTTGATTCATGGCCTTTTAATTTTGCGAATTGAAGGCCCATAAAGGGGTTAAGCCACCAGATTACAAGAAAATTTGCCTTCCAGCTAAAACCATTCAAGACCAATGAAATTTGCAAAACAAAAAAAGACCCGATTCTTATTGCAAAGGGCCCCACGGGGCAGAAAATCCGTTAAAAATCAAGACCTTTTAATAAAGTGGACCCCTTCACCCCTAGGAGGAATAAGTTATAAGTTGGGGCCAAAGTTTAACAAGCATTTTTTCTCTGCCCCCTTGGGGAACCTTAGGTATAAGGAAGTTGCTTTAAATTTTCAGATTTTGGCCAAGTTAAAAATTGAAAATGAATCAGCCTTTTCATTGTTGGAACCTAAAGAAAATCCACCCCAAACTTTGCCTTTCCAGCCTTTAAGAACCTTCGGAGTCCTTGATGGTTGGCCTTTAAGGACCAAAGGTATTTAGAAATCTTTACCCCACCGGTTTCAGACTATTCCGTTAAGAAAATGAACCTCTTGTCAAACCTGTCAAATTTTAGATAGGATTAAAGATCAGGACCAGGGTTGATTTTGTAGGTTTATTTGCAAGTCTGACCATTAAGCTATATGGTGTCTTATACCAGAATTAATTTAAATTTTTAAAACAAAGCTACAAATTTTGTTTCAATTTATAGGGGGAATTTTTTTTTTTGGGTGAAACTGTTCAAAACCTGGTTTTATTTTGAGGGATTTGGCAATTAAGGGACCAAATTAATTAAAAAATGGAGAACATGATTGAATTTCAATTGTATTAGATTTAAAAAAATTGAACTGCTTGTCAAAAATGTTGAATTAAAAATGGTTTAAAGATGCCAAAATTTTTGGCCTGGTGATGTATTGATTTTCCATCCCACATCCTTACGCTAAATATTTGGTTTATACCAAAAATAAAATAATGTTTGAATTATATTTAAAAACCCGGTCCGTAAACTGGTGTGTCCAAAAGTTAAAACCTTTTTCGTACTAATAAAAGTAATCCTGTTCCAAACCTGGTTAAATTGGAAACAAAGAAAACCGATTAAATTGAACCATTTTACAAAATTGGAAGGAAATTGATTAAAAAAAATTTTGCAAATTTTTCAAAACTTGAAACGCTTTTGTCAGAGAAAATTAAAATTTGGTTTTTTTTAAAAGTTTTTCCAGATTCCAAAAAAACCATTGTTTTAGATTGAGTGGTATGCTTTAATTGAAATCCTTAGGTAATATAAACTTGAATTTAAACAAAAATTAAATTATGTTGACAATAATTATTAGCCGGTAAAGTGAATGGGCCCCTTTTTAAAAGAAAAACCTTTGCAAGTTTCAAAAGTAAACTTTTCAAAATTGATTCCATCCTTCCCAAAAACATTATTGAAAATTGGAAAAGAAAATTTTAGAAATTTTTTTTAAATTTCGTCCCATTGACCCTCGGAAAATCATTTTCACCGAGGATTTCAAAAAATGCCTTTGGATGAAAATCCCTAATTAAAAGTGATCAATTGTTATAAAAATTTAACGGTTATGCAAGATTAATTGATGTTATACGGGAAGAGATTTAAACTTTATATATATTTTTTAGATTTAAATAAATTTGATTTATCTTTAAAAGGAATTTTGCCACTGTTGTTATTTCAACATTTGGAAGGTAATAAACCATTCCTAAATGGTAATTACCAAATTTCCTCCTCCTCAAATAAAAAAACAAGAAAGGAGATTGTTTTAAAGAAAATTTTGTTAAAGTTTGTTGTTAACCTTACCATTTTTAGGAAAGATTTAAATTTTGGGTGTTTCAAAACTTTTGAAAATGAAATCATTTTAATTAATAGAGTTTGTCACTCCAACTTAAAAAATTAAATTGGTTATCAACATTAAGTTGGGCTTTTTTTGGGCTAAATGTTAAAATATATTTTTTTTGAAATTAATAAACATGAAAAATTATTCAATTTAAAAATTTTTGACTTTGTCTCATTAAATTTTGATTTTTTCCACTTACCTACGTTTAATGATCATAATTCTTATTATAATAAAAGGCAAGAAAAGGTTGATATGGGAAAGTTAAGGAAATGAGATTAAAACATATTAAAGGTAAAATAATTAATAAGGTGCTTTTTGCTTATTAAACATTTTAATACACATTTTGTACAATTACATAAAATTTTGTTTAAACTTTTTAAAATTAATAGAACATTATCTTTTGTTGGCCAATTTGGTGGGCCTGAATGTTTCTTTAATTTTGATAGTGTCAAATTTACATTTTTAAATTGATTTAAATTATAAATTCAGATTTGGAATTTTAACCATTTCCACATCGTTTCCAAAATCATCAAAAATCTAATTTATACTAGGGTTAGAATTTTTTGAATTTTAAATAGACCCAAAATTATAAAATGAGTTTACATAATAAATTTGTTTTTTTTATTGATTTTTCTTTGTTTACAATTAAAAGGATTTTGAAAAAAAATCAAGGAAAAATAAAAAAAATTTTTCCTTTTAAATGATAACACTAAAGCACAATTTTAATTTGTTTGTTTCAATGAAATGCAATTTTGCGATGCCTTATTTTAAATAGGTGTTTCCTTTTATCCATTTTTTGAATTTCTATTTATTTAAATTAATGCAGTGTTAATTTTCAAACCCCGAACATTTGACAAAAAAAACATCTAAATTCTTTAATTAATGAACGTTAAGTAATTAATTTGAAAGTAAAGTTAATTTCTAAATTTACTTTAAAATGGTTATTTCAATTAATTTTGGTTTTCAACAAATTGAAGAAAAAGTTAAGAGGGAGGAAAATTAACTGAAAAAAAATTATGGAAAGTTTTCGAGTTTATATAACTTGGTTTTAAGCCACAAATTTAATTTATGTCGAATACAAGGTGGCAATTTTTATGGTGCCTAAATTTAATTAGGTGGCTTTTCCCATTTATCAATCTCATAAAATTAAATTTCAGTTATTTATTTTGCTCGGGAAACATATTTTGAAAATAAAACAAAACAAAAAGTTTATTAATTTTTGAAACTCCTACCTCGAATGGTAATCAGGAAATGCAATTTTAAGTTAAATTCAATAATAGGGATTTCAAAGCTGGCATACAAGGCTTCGGGGAAAAAATCTAATTGGTTTCCATCATTTAGGGTTACCCGGTGTTGCAATTTATTAGCTGACATAGGATAAAAGTTATTATTTTTAATGCCCTTAACAATTGAAAGGGTTTTATAGCAAAAGAAAAAGGATTCTGGTTTTAAATTCTTAGTTGAAAAGGAATTAAAAGGTTCGTTTTTAAAATTTGGCCTTCGTTAACATACTTTGAATTTAATAAAAAAAAAAAAAAATTAAGGTAATTCCTATCTTTTTATGGGTTTAAGTTCAGAAGACCGATATGGAGAAATAGTTGACACCTTTTTAAAGATCTTCAAAAATTAAAGGGTTTTATGAATCCGAAAATAGGTGACCTTTTTCATTACTTTAGTTAACAAGGAATTGAAAAGGTTCCAACAATTTTTTAAAGGGGCCTGAGGTAATCTTTTTGAAATTAATAATAGCAAAAGGAACAAAAAACACTTGAAAAAAAATAAAAAGTAAAATTCAACAGGTATGGGTTGGTCCCAAAAACTTCGATTATTTGACCCATCACTTACCTTTTGTTTATTCAAATAAGTTACGTTTTTGTATATTCATATTTTAGAAATTTTGGTTCTTAAAATTAAGGCCAAGAACAATGGTAATATGAAGTAAACAAACTTTTTAAATATTTATTAAAATTTCAAAATATTGGCTAAGTTAGGGAGAGACCAAAATTACCCTAATGTCATATAGAATCCAGAATTAAAGTTCAACAAAATATCAAAGAAATGAAAAGAAATTCACTTGCCAAATTCATCGAAAACATGAGATACACTAGGAAAAATAAAAGATTTTTTTCAACCATTAGATTTGGGAATTAAAAATAACGTTTAGAAATAAATTTTGGAGGCCGATTGTTTTTCCATATTTTCCCATACAACATAAAGTACTTAAAAATTTCACATTTAGAATTTATTTCTTAAAATGTTAAGTAAGGTAAAAGAACATGTAAGTTAAACTACTTTGTGTTTAATTTAGGGGGGGTCAAATATCTTTTTAAGTTGCAAAAGGTAAAAAAAACGAACCGTTCAATTCAAAATTCAAAAATGGGTTCCACAAATTAAATTCTTAAAGTAAAGAAATTTTCAATTGATTATTTCAAAATTGGGAACTAAGGATAAATTTGGAAAGTTTTCCAAAATCATGCAATCAAACCAAACAATTAAAATATATTAGTAAGGGTGTTAGAGCCTAGAAATACCCCAAAGAAAATAACGCAACCAAACCGGAAATGGAAAGGACAAAATAGCTTAAACAAGTTCATTAAACTTAAAGAAATGTTGGTTCCAAACGTTAACTTTGTTTTTTGGATGATTTTCGCAATTTCTTTAGGCTGTTGCAATGGTAATTTCGAAAACAAAACGAGCCCGCAAGTCCCCTTTTAAAACCCAACGTGCAAATAATTCGCAAATGGAGGGAATCTTTTGAATTTGAAGTGGACCTTTAAATTTTGGGTTGCTTAAGTATCAAACTGAATTAGGACAAAAAAATTAAAAAAATACAATAGGTATTCGTAAAATCAGGATTGGCCAGTTTAACGAAAAGGGGAATGGTGGGACGCTTTACCTTAACAGGTATTCCATAAAATTTTCAGGTTTTCGTGTAGGTCCTTTAAAGGATGGAAAACCCCATGATGGTCAAATTTTAATGACACCAAACGGACCCCCATTTGGAATTTGGGTGGAGGAAACCAATCCTAATTATTATATTTTGGGAATCCTTTGAAGGTGAAAACATTACTTTTACAAAATAAAAGGATGGCAAGGATTTTTTAAACCTGAAATTGGAACAGTAAAAGAAACTAACAATAATCCTTGTTAAAAAATCCGTTTTAGTTTAACACCAGATTAAAGTCAAAATGATTTCATGAGTTTTAATTATCAAATAATTTTTTATATTTTTTTTTATTCATTTTTTTTTTTGGCGTTTGGAGGTTTATTAAAAATAAGGCTAACAACAATAAAAATTCCAAAATAAAATAAAGGAGAGGGTACCTATAACCCTTTAAAGTATAATAATTAGTGTGAATAAAACAAATTTAAATTGAAGAGGTTTATAATATTTAATTTAGAAATTTACCTCTTTAACCGTAAAATTGGCATGGAATTTAACAAACTCGTTTTATTTTCCACCAGTTGTCAAGGAAACTTTTTGGTGACTATAAATTTGTAAAAACTGGTTTCTTTATTGTCTTAAAAATTAAATTCCTTCATTTCTTTGGAATTAAAAATTTCTAAATTTATTACTATTTTTATTATTTTTTAAAATCAAAATCAAAATTAAAATTAATAATTTTGTTATTAAGTATTTTTAAAATATTTAAAAACCTAAACCAAAAAAACAAGGTGATGGATATATTTCCCTTTCTCCGAAATTGTTAAAACTGGAAATGGGTCCTTGTTGGAGGTTTTAATTGAAAATTTTAATTTTTATTTTAAATTTCATTTCCCTTCGTGTTAAAAGCACGCTGGAGTAAAACTGGAAAAATTCTTTAAGTTCTTGTGACGTAACAATGGGTTCTATCAATTAAAATCCCTTGGTCAAATTTTTCTTTAAATTTTAGCCTTTTCAAATTTACTTTTTGAATTAAAAAATTTTCTGCCTAAAAAACTTTCACTTGGATTTTGTTAAGGTATATTAGGAATTTAGTAAAATTTTAGTATTTTAAAGAAGGCCTTTAAACCTTTGTTAATAAGGCACGGGGTTAATAGGCCACCTTGGTTTCCTGATGTTAAAACCCTGCCAAATGGGGTGTTTGGTGTGGGGTTCAAATTTGCAGACTCCGGTAAATACTTAAATGATTTTTTAAACCAGCTTTTGGTTAGAACCCTTTAAAATCTTTCCGTAGGTGATGTTGAAGGAAACTTCCCTATAAATTCCCCTTTTGGGCCCTAAACTCCGACCAAATTACCCCCTATTCAAACCACCATTTTTTATTTTAATTTTTCGTCCTGGCAAATTAAACTTTTTGGAGATTAAAATTAGGAAGCTTATCAATCAGGTTTGGACATTATAACATTAACTTTTAAGGACATTTTATAGGAATTTAAGGTTTATGGTTTAATGTGTAACTTTTCTGATTATTGTTTATTTGGTTTTATAACTTTGTGAAAACCCTAAGTAATTTTATAGTTTTATTAACAAGCATTTGAATAAACTTTTAAATTTAGCTTTTCCTTTGTAATATTAAGTGATTAAATAAAAAATAAAGGACTTCATGAACATTGGTTTTTAAACCCTAAAATACAAGGCTAAAAATTTCATTGAAGAAAAATTATTTTTGTTTTAGTTGGAAAATGTTAAATACAAAATTCTAAAAGAAAAGTAAAATTGAAGTTATAACAAAATTGGAAAAAACTTAATTTTATTTACTTTTTTTGAAAAATAATGGGTTTAAACGGAAATGTTAAAATACTTTAGTTCCTTCTCCGTATTCAAAATTTTGGCCAACTTAATGGTTAAACCAAGTTTTAAACCAAACGGCCTTGCTTTATCCCACAAACCAATTAATATTTTGCTTATTTACTTGAATAAGCTAAATTTATTATATTTTAGTTCGTTCCAAACTATTTGTTTACAATTTTTATTTACAAGGCTTTTCCAAAAAGGGCAAATCGGAATGGTAATTTTTCGTTTATTGGGTTGCTATTCCATTAAATTCTAAGGGTGTTGGTTGAAACCTTGCTTAAAAACAAAATTGAAATTAATAAATTGGGTATTAAAAATTTGTATAAACAATTTTAAAACCCCAATCTTTTAAAATTTAATAATTTTACCCTTTGTCCGTAGTCCCCAAGGCCGCTCAACGTTTGCCTAAAGGAAAAAACTTATGAACTTAACCCAAAACAAGTCTATTTAGGGGCGAATTTTACCTTCAACCTTTTAAACATTAAATTCTATTTTAGCCGTTCCAATTTAGGTAAGAAATGTTAAAACTTTTCAACTTTTTTAACAAAAGACCAATTCAAATTGGGGGCCACTTTTATTATTAGCCCTTTATAAAATTAAAGGCATAAGTTTTCTTTCCTTCCGAACTTTATTTGCCTAAAAATGTTTAAATTAATAAATAATAAAGAAGATTTAAGTCCAATGGAAAATCCCATAAGTAAAATTTTAAAAAACCATTATGGCAAATACGGCTTCAAACACCAGGTAAAAATGTTAAAGGGAAAATACTAGGAAAAATTAAACCAAAAAATTAATTATATAAAAGGAAAAAAATTAAACCTAACAAACGTATGAACATAACTGATTAACATAAACAAAAGCTTTAAATTTTAAGGTACCAAACCTTCTTTTTAAAAATAGTTAAATACCATAAAAGACAACCTATAAAAACAAAAAAAAAAATCAATCAAAGGACTAAACACCTTAACAACCGAAAATAAATTTACCGTCAATGAAATTCAAAAAAAAAACTAAGGAAGAAAATAAAAGTAACAGAACGGTAGAAATGTTAAACTTTAAGAAAAAAAATTGGCAAAAAATCCCTTTGAAAATTTAAAAAGGTAAATTAATTTTGTTTTGGAACGTATAAGTTCAATGAAAAAAATTTAACAAAATAAAAAATTTGAGTTCTATAAAGTAAATTTAATTGTAAAACACATCAAAGTGGTTTAAGACCAATATAACCCTAAAAATTAAAAAAAAACTTAAATTAGTTCAACAGGTCAAATAAAAAAAATCTTTGAATATGAGACTACAAGTTAAAACCAAAAAATTAAAAATCCTGGACTAAAATAACTAAAAATCGGGTTTAGTTTTTAATCATGGACATCAAAACAACAGGCAACCAAAATTGTATAAACGTAGGATAGAAACCCTTTAAAAAAATAACTGGGGTTGAAACTCCCTTTGAAAAATAAATTTAGTTTTTTTAATTTGAATGCAAAATCAAAGGCCAATTAAACTTTTAAAGATTAATTAAAATTTGTAATCTTAAGTTTATTTAAATTGATATTTACAATCATTAGTTTCCGGTTTTTAGTAAAAAATGTAAATACCGTTTTAATAGTTTTCTAAGGTCAGCCAAATTTAAATAAATCTTTGTATTAGGGAATTAGCAAAAGTTTTACTAATTTATGGTCGAAATTGCAAAATTTACATATATTGTTGTTCGAAAATTAACTCACTACCACACCATAAAAATTGGGAAATACCCTTGTACCAGGAAAGCTTTAAAAAGGAAAATTAAAATGGGAATGAAAAATTTCGCTAAATTTTTATGGATTTTCCTTTAAAATTGAAATGTAAGTAGAAAAGGAAACTACCTGTTTAGTTAAATTTTAAAGAAGTTTATTTAAATTTCAGATTTTAAAACTCATTATTTAACAAAAATTCATCTAATAACAAGGGTTAATTACAACCAAATGTAAAAGAGTGTTTTACTGAGTTTGGTATAAACAATTATAGAATCGGAATAAACGATTAAAGGGGGTTGTGCCCATAGGTACCTATTGTAAACTTTTCCCAAAGTCAAAGTTTAGGGAAAATTTAAACCAATCAACCAATTTCCGAATGTTCTACTTTTTTTCTTAAGAAAACTTTAAACAAAACAAATAAATTTGTTAATTTTCAAAAACCTTTAATTAAAAGAAAATTTTCTTAAAATTTTGGGAAAAAATGAAAAACATAACTTAACAGAATTAAAAGGTCAAAACTTTTTTATCTAAAATCTAAAAATTTTAAATAAAAAAACAACTATTTTTAAAATTCAAAATTAAAACAATTTTTAATTAAATGTTAGGAACTATTTTTGAAACCTTCTAATGGGGAGAAAGGAATTTAAAGGTTTTTTAAAGGAACCAACAAGTGGGGTTTAAATTTAAGAGGCTTTAAGTTTGTTATTACCCCTACGACCGTTAAATTGGGTTGTCCTTTTATCGTTCTTGGTTATATTTATAAACAAAAAATTGAAATTTTTATTTCCGAACTAAAGTAAAACAAAAAAAAAAAATTTTTGGGAAAAAAAAAAAGGAAAAAACCCTTAAAAAGGAAAAAAGGAAAAAAAACCCTCCAAACCCTGTTTAAAATTGTTTTTTTCCCTTTTTAAAAATTGTTTGGACTTTTAAACCTTTTTTTCTTGGGAAAATAAACTTTTTTTTTCAAATCTAAAAAAACCCAAAAAAAACAAAAACAAAAAAAAATTCAAAAATTTTAAAACTAAACCTTGAAAAATAAACGCAGTTAAAAAGGAAAAAAAAACCAAGAAAAAAAACCCAAAAACCAAACGGGTTTAAAGGAAAGGGGGCCCCCCGGAAGGAAGTTAAGGGTTTTTTCCCGTTTTGGGGAAAAAAATTTTAAATTTGATTAAAAACCCTTTTTGGAAAACCCCTAAATTTTAAAAATAGTTTTGGGGAAATTTTTAAATTTTTGAAAAACCCGGAAAAAGGAGGGTGAAGGGGAAAAAAAAGTAGCCCAAGTGGGAAAAAAATAAAAAATTCCCCTTTTTAAAAGGGCCCTTTAAAAAAGGGTAAAGGAAAAACCCAAAATTTTTGGTTTTTGGCCCACTTTAAAAAACATTTAAAAATTTTTTAAATTCCAAAACAATTTTTTAAAAGGTTCAAATTTTTTGTCAAAATTTAAAAATTTTGGTTTTTTTGGTTTTTAAATTAAAACCTTTTTAAATTTTTAACGAAAAAAACAAAAAATAAAATTTTAAAATTTTTTGGTTTTAAAACAAAATTTTATTCAAAAAAAAAAGTTTAAAACATTTTTTTAAATTTACCTTTCACACAAAAACCTTTAATTTTTGAAATTTTTAAAAAAATTTTGGCCAATTTGTTTGTGCTTTTTGGAATTTTTTTAAAATTTAAAATTTTAAAATTTTTTTTTTTTTAAAATTTTTCAAATTTAAATTTTTTTACTAACCCAAAATTTAAAAAAAGGAATTTTAAAATTTTTCCCAAATTTTTGGATTAAACAAAATTTTGTGAAAAATTAAAAGACATTTATTTAAAAACCCTTTTCAAAGGTTGGAATTTTTTTTCCTATTTTTTACAAATTTTTTTTTTCAAATTTCCAAATTTTAAAAAAAGGGAAAAATTTTTTAATTTTACCGGAAATTAAACTTTTTTTTTTTTAAAAATTTTTTTTGGGGGGACAATAAAATTTTTAATAAAAATTTTATTTTTTAAACCGTAAATTTTAAAGCAACCCAAGGAAAATTTAAAAAAAAATAGGTTTTAAATTGAAATTAAAGGGAAAAAATTTAAAAGGGGGGAAATTTTAAAAAATTTTTTAAAAAATCTGGGGGTTTTGATTTTAAAAAATGGATTTTTAAAAACAAAAAAAAAAAGAGGGGAAATTTGAAAAGAAAAGAAAAAAAAAATTTGTAAAAAAAGGAAATTTAAAAAAATTTAAAAAAATTTAAAAATTTGGGGGGCAAAAAATTAAAAAGCAAAATTTTTAAAAATGTTTGTTTTTTGGGAAAACCCAGTAAAATTTTTAATTTAAAAAGGGAAAAATTAAATTTCCCTTTGGGAAAATAAAGGGTTTTGGGGAAGGCAAATTTAAGGGGAAAAAAAAGTTATTTGAAAAGAAAACCTTAACAAGGAAAAGGGATTTGTTTAAAATTTTTAAAACCGGGAAAGAAAGAAATTTTTTAAAAGGAAAGAAAAAAAAAATTTTGAAAAAAATTGAAATTTGAAAAAAAAAGGGGGAAGGAAAAAAAAAGGAATTTAAAACCCGAGAAAAAAAATTTTAAAAAATTTTAAAATAAATTGGGTGGAAAAAAGAAAACCCAAACCGGGAAAAAACCTTTAATTTTTTAAAATAGTTTGTCCAAAAATTTTTAAAAAAAATTTTCATTTGAAAATGCAAATTTGAAAGGCCGAAACCCTAAAAGTGAAAAAAAAGGGGGGTTTTTTTAAAAATTTGTTGCAATTAAAATTTTTTTAATTTTAAAAAAAAAAAAAATTTGGATTTTTAAAAATTGGAAGAAATTTTTTATAAAGGTTTGGGAAAAATTTTAAAATTTTTTAAAATTAAAACAAAATTTAGAAAAAAAATTTTAAAACCCTTTTTAAAAGGAAAACGGGAAAATTAAACCCAAAAAGTTAAGGGAAAAAAAAAAAAAAGAAAAAATTAAAATGGGGGGGGAAAAGAAAATTTGAAAATTTTAAAAAACAATTTGTTTTGAAAAAACCCGGGGAATTAATAGAAAGGTTTAAAAAGAAAAAAGAAAAGGGAAATCAAAAAGGGGGAAAGCCCCAAAAACCAGTTCCCAAATTTAAATTTTTCCCAAAATTTTGTTCTTTTTTAAAACCCAAACCAAATTAAATTTTTAAAAATTTCCCTTTTTAATTTTAAGTTTTGCCTTTTGGGCCTTTTCTTTTTTTAGGGGGGTTAAATTTAAAGCCCCTTTCATTTATTTTTATTTGAAGGTTAAAAAGGTTTTGGGGCTTTACCCTTTAGGTGGAAAATTTTCAAAATTTAGCTAAAAAATTTGTTCAAAATTTGGGTTTTGAACTTTTATTTTCAAAAGAATTTTTTTTTGTTTTAAACGGGGGTTGAAAAAAAAATTTCAAAAGACTTTTAACATTTCTTTGAATTTTTGTGCCGGTTCGTAAAATTTAATAAAGAACCCAAAGGGAAAAATTTTTACCTTGGGAATTTTCCACCCTGACCCATAAATTTTCCCCAAAATAAAACCCTTTTAAATTTTAAAAAAAGGGGAAAAAAAATGCTTTTATTTAAAAGAGGTTAAGGGAAAGTTTTGGCCCGGGGAAATGGAGAAAAAAAATTTAACCCAAGCATTTTAGAACCCCGGTGAAAATTAGGAAATTTTTAAATTTTAACCTTTTGGAAAATTAAAATTTGGATTTTTAAATTTTTGTCCCCCTTTTAAAAATCTTTTCTTTAAAAATTAAATTTTAAAGGGAAAAAAGAAAAGGTTTTATTGTTGGGATTTCCCCTTTTTTCCAAAAAAACCCGCCCTTTTTTCAATTAAAATTTTTTAAAAATTTCCTCCCCCTTAATTTAAAAGGGTTTTAGAAATTTATTTAGGGAAAATTTTTGGGGTTTCTCCAACTCTTTGAAGGGTTTTATTTCCCTTTGGGGAAAATGTCCAAAAAAATGGGTTTTTTTTTTCGTTGTTTAGAGATTGAAATGTCCAAGTCCAGAAAAGGACAACTACTGCTGTTTATGTTAGATTTAGTTAAAGTAAGTTCTATTGGGTAAATTTCGGTAGTATATTTACAGAACTCTGGATTATTTAACGAAAAATATCATCTAGATAACGGAAGGTGTTGTTGAATGTATCAACCAAATGTAACAATGACGTGTCTTTACTGAGTTTGGTCATAAACTGAGATTCATAGCAATACAGGAATAAATCTGCTATTAAAGGGGCGCAGTTAGTGCCCATAGGAATACCTACTACTTGTCGATACACTTTATCGCCGAAACGTACATATATGTTGTCCAGGAGAAAATTTAAAGCTTCAATCATATCTTCACATTTCCAGTAAGTGTATCTAGCATACTTTCCTTTTCGTTACAGAAAAAGGCTTTAAACGAGTTACAGCAAATAAATTTGTAATGAGATTTTCAAAAGACCATTTAATTAAATATGAAAACTTTTCTTGATAAGATTGTGTGGAAGTGTAGTATAGAGTAGAAAAATCATAACTGTCAACAGAATTAAAAGGCCCATCAAAAGCATGTATTTTATCTAAAACCTCTAAAGAATTTTTAACACTCCAAAAATAATTCATACTATAATTTTCATAAGCTTTATTACAAAAGTTAATAACAAGTTCTTTGATAGTAGTAAGGAGGTAGTTAGAAGAACTGATAGATTGGTAGTAGAACACTTACTAGATGCGGAGATGAAACGGAATTTAAAGGTTTTTGTGCAATTTAGGTAACCAGTACATAGTAGGGACTTTCAAATGTTCGGAAGAGGCTTTAAGCTGGGTAATGCTTATTACCACACAATACAGACCAAGTTCGAAATTGGGTGTCGTCACTTTTATCGTTCTTGAGTTATGACCCTTTATAAACAAAAAAAAATGCATAATTTTTCATTTCCGTTCTCTAACTATAAGTCTACAATCCCTAGGATTTAAAAAAGAATCTTCAAATTTCTTCCGCAAAACAAAACAAAAATGTAAGCAAACACTAACCACTATAAACAGAAATTCAGTACATGTTTTCAATTATGTTCTTTTGCTCTTAGTCATATGCTTAGTAATATCTAGTATATTTGAGGATTAAAACAACAAAGCTATGTTAAAAAAAAAAACGGATGTCCAACGTTACATTTTAGAACAACTGTTTTAACTCTTATGTATAGTGATCCTATTTCTTAATCTCCGATCTTCCTGAAACTTGGCGGGAACAACGACATGTGAAAATGGGGATTTCTTCATATCTTTGAAACTGTACAATTGAAGACCCGATTGCTTTACCCATGGTTTCAAAGATACAATTTCTTTACTTGTTTCCTTAACTTCATCTCCAAAAGTTTATTTTTATGCCTGGTTTATTTATCATCACACCTAACATACTGTCCACATTTTCACATTTTTATCATAAAATATTCTGTTTATATCTATTGACATGAGCTCCCTTTCTATTTTTATAAATTTTAGATTTTACGTTTCCGAGTTGTGGGTTTTATTCATTAAAAAGGGTGATTTTCCATTTTTTTTTAATAAGAACTCAAAAATGCTTTCAGCAGGTCTCATGAAACTTCGGCGAATAGTTTACAACAAGTTGACGTAAGCTTCCTTTCGATTTTATAAATTTTGATTTTACGTTTCGGAGTTATGGGTTTTATCTATTACAAAGGGATTTTCCAGTTTTCGGACAATAACTCAAAACGCTTTCAGCAAATCTCATGAAACTTTGGTGAATTGTTTATATCTCTTGACGTAAGCTCCTTTCGATTTTGATAAATTTCTGATGTGACATTGAGAAGTTATTAACTTTATTCTTTGAAAATGACCCCAAGGGTGACTGGGAATAGAAGTATGGTCACCATTGGTCTTCCTCCGACCGGCAGTAAAACCCTTGCTAAAGTGGGGCGTCCGTTTGGCTGTGCGGGATGTACAAATTTGCAGCCACGATGATGTTATAAAATCGTGTTGATAAATATTTCGGCTTAACATATAGCCTTCGTCACTGTCAATAATTTTAACAATACTAATTGTTTGTGTAAATTAGCTCAATAATACAGGTAAATTTTGGTCTATTGATATAATCCCAAATCTTGAACATCATAAAATGAAACAGAACTCAATAGACGTGACTGTGTATATATATATCCCATATTGTCAAAATGAGTGTAAAATAAAGCTGCTAGTATTTCTTAATGATGTCGTTTGGATGATGTACATTTAGTTCCTTTATCCAAAGTCTTTCCCGAACCTGTCGCTTGGCATCACTTCAGTTCTGTTAAGTCACGAAGATTTTCATGCGGTTAAAGTCATCAAGTTTATGACCCGACTGTCTTAAATGCTGACTAACTTAGAGATGTGGCTTCATTAAGATATCACTCCTATGGCCATTGAGGCGTTCGTGGAAAGGCTGCATTTGCAGCGTTTTTCATTACACGAACAACATTCTCCAAAAGTTCTACTCGGATCACACTTAAGCCCGAACCAGCAGGTTCCCCAGACTATTGGGTTGCCTAAGAGCTGTCATGGGGCGGGGATGGACTCGGTGAAAAATCTTGGATAGTTTGGAATAATTCTTTTCAACTGTTTTCCAATGCTCACGAATAACACCGAAGCTGTTTTTAAGAGATGGGTGGTAAGTAAGAACACATGGAGTCCTTTTAGTTTTCTTTTTATCTTTGTATTCTAACAGTTTACTCCTTATGATAGTTTCCGCTTTCTGAAAACGTTTGTGAATAGTTCTGTGTTTAAAGACCCGTTTTTCAAGCGGGTTTGAGTTGACTCAGTCGTTTTTAGTTGTTTCTGTGTTGGAATATATTTGCTTGACTCTGAGTGCGTGACCGTACAGGGTGCTCTTAGTACAATGAGTAGAATAGCAATTTTAAGGGACAGGTACTGGTGGGTATCCGTAGGCTTAAATATAGGTCTGTAAATATAATGCCATCTGATAGGGAGCTGGAAGTATCGAGGAAGGTGATTTTGGATATAGATCTCTCATGAGTAAATTTGATACCTTGATGTATGTTGTTGGCATGAGTGATGAATGTGTCTAAATCCTCGTCACTTTTATTCCATTTCATATCCACATCATCTACAAATATAAACCAGAAAAGCGGGTTTGCGATTGAAGATTCAAGGAGGTGTTTTCTAATTTGCCCATAAATATGTTGGCATATGATGGAGTCATTTGGTACCTATAGCAGTTCCATTAACTTGTAGATATTGATCTACACAAAGGTGAAGTGGTTGTTCTTTAGTACCAGCCTAAGCATTTTGACCAGGCATTGAGTAGGTGGATATTTTACTGATCAGGAATCCCAAACGTCTTAACATGCATCAATGCTATCTGCATGTGGAATATTCGTGTAGAGGCAGGTGACGAGGAAGAGGTTTTAAAGGCCTGCATTTTCTAAGACAATCTGTTGTGTCTTTGATAAAAGATGGTTAATTTTCAACATGTTGACGAAGATGGAAGTCAACGAATTACGAATTATTTTTCCGTCGGATGACCGTTCGCTGAAACGATAGGTCTTCCTGAGTTATTGGCCTTATGAATAAATTTGGTAAAAATTAAATCTGCCCGGTTTTGGATTTTCTGGTTTTAAATATTCAAGTTTTTTTTCAAGATGGTTTGATGCAAAGCTGAATGGTATAACCAATGCATTTCATATCCTAAAAGTCGCATTTTCTGATGCACAATTCATGTTTCTGGCATTGTCATGTACAGAACTCACAATTTTACCGTCCAATTCAAACTCTGAAACGAGATTTCAGCCGTTTCGAAAGATTTTCGCCTGTAGGCATTTCACATTTAACTGTAAAGACCATATTTTGTCAATGTGATGTTCTGTGACTGTTTAAAAGCTTTTAGAGCACTTGATGTGCATGTATGAAGAGTAAGGGATACGCTGTCAATCAGATTTAACTCTTTAATCTTTAGTCACTATACGACTTTTCTATTCTGGATTTTATAGTATTTCTAGTTTTAATTTTAAATTCTGGAGCTATTATCGATATATAAGTTTTGAAAATCCCTTTCCTTCAGCAACACGAATGAGTAGTAATCCAATATAACTATATCCACTATAGCATTTATTATAAGTTCAGACTGAGTAGATGAAAATTTTCTAGATCTCGGTGTATAAACAAAGTCTAAAACCGACGATTGCTTCACTTTCTGAGGTGTGTCAGAAAAATCACTGGGATTTTTCAATTTGGATGATTTAACATATAGCTGTACAACCAGTATAGACTCCATTTTTCATAGTTTGCAACCCTCAAGGGTGACTGGGGTCACCATTGGTCTTCCTCCGACCGGCAGTAAAACCCTTGCCAAAGTGGGCGTCCGTTTGGCTGTGCGGGATGTATAAATTTGCAGCCACGTCCGGTCAGAATGGGGACGTTACATCCGATGTCTCGTGTAAAGAGAGTGCCACGCTCTTTGCACGTTGAGAACCCTTGCAACAACTCTTTGAGGGGTCCGTAGGTGACCTGTTGCAAGGCTAAATTTCTGTCCCTATACAATATACCCTCATTTCCCATGGCAGTTTAAATTTCCCCGACCTTAATCCTTGACGCCTCTATTACAGAACCTACCTATTGTATTTATTAATTTGTTCTCGTCCTGAATATGCATGACATATTTGCCACTGGACGTTAAGCAACCAACAATCAATCAATCAATCATAGTTTGCATTTCACTATTTTCGGGTCAGCATAACGTTAAAGAAGGACCAATCCTTAAATGATGGAGCTGGCATATTAGACATTTTCGAAAAGTCGTCTACACTGACACTTACACCGACACCGATACCTACACGGATTTTAAAATATAGGGACTGTATCAAAATTTCGAAAATACTGAATGAATGACCTCGTAAAACTTGGTTGCAGATATACAAAATACATTTTGTATTTTTCATAATATATATTTTTTATTCGGAATCGGAGCTAGAAACCCCGAATGCTCTCATTAGTTTGGGATTATTTTAAGTAAAGAATTTGTGACATTTCAACTGCTTTTTATTGTCTCAGTTTTCAACCATTCAAATGGAATACAGTGTTGTGGTAGAATATACAATTGGCGAATTGGATTGCTAGAAAGAATTCGGAACATAAATAAAGTATCTTATTTCTTATGAAGCAAGGCTTAGCGTATATTAAATCAATGTAAGTCAACAGGTCTTAGGATTTGTAATGGAAGTTTCGGTGACTCAGTATAAAATAAAATAAAAAAAAAAATAAAACGCAATGCAAAAGTAATAAAAAATTACAAAATTACAACAAAACATACCCCCCCCCCCCAAAAAAAATAATAAAAAAATAAACCAAAAACAAACTTTTTTTGCCGAAATTCCTAAAAACAAAAACAATTTCTCAAAAGTAAACACAAAAATAAAATTTTGGTCCCCTTCCCCCACCTTTCCAAAGAAAAACATGTATATCAAAGTTATATTTGACAACGTGCGCGGCAAAACCAGTGTTGAATTGTGAAATGGAAGTTCTTCCTAAAACTTTTAAATCTTATACCCAGGTATAAAAATTAGTAAAGGAAAGTTTCATAAGAAATTAATTCGTTTTCTTGGTGTTATCAGGGGTGTACGGAATTTTACAATGTATTTTCAACACCTGTGTAAAATTCCGTACACCCCTGATTACACATACAAATACAATCATCTTTATATCTATACGTTGTTTACCGCTTTAAAGACTTTACATGTTCCTGTTTCTGATTAAAGTTTTACTAATTACTAATTTTTTTTTTTTAAAGTACAATATTCAGATCGATCAATTCCCAGCTACTAGACAGACCTAATAAAGTAGCAAATCATCCAAAATAAGTTTTAAAGAGTGTTTAAAATGTAGATTAGAACAAATATAATATAAATGCCTGTGGTCGTTGTACGTATTGAGATGACCCCTTCTCAAAAAGGTTACCTGTAGGCGTAGGTGTAAGCGTCGGCATCGAATAGTTTTCGAAAATGTCTAATATCATGCACGTACACACAATATGAAATCAAAGAGAAGAATGAACTGAATCGCAAAATTTAAACAGCTTACATCTGTATGCTAATTATGTTTATTTTATATCTTGCCCGGAGCTGACAAGTTGTAGAGTTTAAATGTTTTCAAGGTTTATCAGTGTAATCAACATACTGGACAGCTGACCTGTTAAACTGAGTACCACGATGATCATTTAATCATTCAACAAATTTACTAATGATTTATATCAATTTTATTTATTTTAGAAAAAGGTCCGATTAACCAGTTCAGATTTTGGTATTCGATATCCGGTCTTTACGACGGTTAAACATGTGTAGACTTTATACTACGACATGTGATACATTACGTTTTCTTCATTTGCCGGATGAATTCGGATGTGTTCTAATGTGATTTAAAATTATAGAGGCCGGCAGTGGAAAGCATCCCTCTAGCTGCCATACATCAGTTGATGTGAACATTTTATCAAAAAATAAAATTTTCAGCTATTCGTGAGACGAAACATGAGAGGTCTATCAGAAAGACTAACGTCCAGTGGCAAATATTTCATGCATATTCAGGACGAGAACAAATTAACAATAAATACAATAGGTAGGTTCTGTAATAGGGCGTCCGGGATTAAGGTCGGAGAAATTTAGACTGCCACGGGAAATGAGGGTATATTGGATACGGACAGAAATTTAGCCTTGCAACAGGTCACCTACGGACCCTGAAAGAGTTGTTGCAGGTGTTAACGTGCAAAGAGCGTGGCACTCTCTTCACACGAGGCATCGGATTTAACGTCCCCATTCTGACCGGACGTGGCTGCTAATTTGTACATCCCGCACAGCCAAACGGACGCCCCACTTTAGCAAGGGTTTTACTGCCGGTCGGAGGAAGACCAATGGTGACCATACTATTCCCCAGTCACCCTTGGGGGTAGATAAGTATATGTATATTGAAACAAAACAGCAAGCTTTTAAGGACCCCAAAATGACCAGTGTAAAACAATTCAAACAGGAAAACCAACGGTATAAGAATTTTATGATGCATATTACTTTAGTTTGAACAGGTACACCAGGCGCACAAACATTCAGAAAGGTTATAATGAGAAGATTAAAACACACTTACGTCTACCTTGGCCGCATTGTGGCCTTGTCCATACTGGAGGATGGTCCAGGAATACTACTATTATCGGATGGTCCAGTAATACCACTATTATCGGATGCAACAACTGATTAAATCCTTCATGGAAGGATAAAATCAGTTGTTGACAGTGCTATCAATTAGCCTATAAATGTAGTGAATATGACTTTTATTTATTTACAAGATTTGGTTGTTCACTTTCAGTCTTGCAAAATACATGAAATAGCATTCACTATATTAAAAATACAAATTCCATAATATATCAAAAACGTTGTATTTTGATATTTTATTCTTTATTACAGATGGAGAGTTGCATCTCAGACAGTGAATTGCAGGAACATTATTGTGAAATAATAGAACATGCCTCTGCTGTTGGGTTCCTTGTTCCTGTCAACAAGATGACTAAAGAACATTTGCCACTTTTAAAGACGGCTATTGTTCAAAACCATACTGAAAGTGCAAAAGAGGAATTGGACGATTTTGTTAGAAGTAGACATATGTTTATACCCCAAAAAAGTTAAAACAAATTAACACTTCATAGACTAAGGTTTTCAGACGAGCACAGTGAATACAATTTTACAGGACCTACCAGACATGACTGGTAAAACTTTAATAAAAAAAAGAAGGTTTTTTTTAAAGTAACACATTTAGGAGGAAATTTTAAAAATTGAGATTCAGTCTTGTAAATCCTGAACCAATTTCCCATACACTGTGAGCATTTCAGGCTCCTAGATGCCTTCACACTTTTGCAGATATACAGAATTTTGGGGCAACAGGTAACCACTTAATCATCTAGCAGGAAGTATGGGACTTGACTTTATTCAGAGACTACGTATTTGATGTCTACTTGAGTTGGTGTAATACCTCCCCTATTAAGCCACATCAAGATATGGCCTCCTTTAGCATTTCCTGTCTGTCAACAATTTTGTCAACCAAAAATTCTTCTTAAGTATGAGATTTAAGATCCTCCTGCCTGTCAGACAGTTTTCACTTGACCTCGACCTCATTTCATGGATCAGTGAACAAAGTTAGGTTTTCATGGTTAAGTCTATATAGCAGATGTTATAAACAATAGGTCTTCTATATTTGGTGTATGGAATGATTGTAAGGTGTACATGTCAAACTGACAGGTGTCATCTGACCTTGACGTCATTTTCATGGTTTTGTGGTCAAAGTTAAGTTTTGTGTTTTGGTCTATTTCTCAGATACTGTAAGCATTCAGTCAATGATATGTATGCAGCAGGACATCTTCTACATCAATATCTAGTTAATAATTTAATTTCAGGCCTGGATACCCATCAAATTCTGAGTTTTTTAGAAGAGATGACAACATTCTTAAAGCAAGGGCCTCTTCTGTGGAAGAATAAAACCGGTAACAGCAGTTGCACTAAGAAAACTTCTCGAGTTTAAATACTCTTTAAGGAAATACCAAAATAAAGGAATTAGCCACAGCCCAAGGTTTTCTAACCTTTATTCAAGCGTCTAAAGGTATGTTTAAAGCACAAATTAAATGAAATAAAGCCCGAGTTCAAGTTTATGAGGGGCCAGTCAGGAGCATAAAATGCTGTTATATAAATAAATGCATTCTTAACACCTTTCCCAGTGAAAATTTTGGATAGGATCACATTTGCCGTACAAAAAATGGGTAACTTCTCCTTAACCACTTATTATAATTTAATGAACTTTCTCATTTTCTTTATCCTATAATGCCATTGTGCATTTTTTGCTTTTTTTTTTCAAAATCATTTTCTTTGGTTTCTTTTTCAAAAACATGTACTTTGCCATTGCCTAATAATAGGGGGTAACCATTTGGTATCTGCAACTTCACCTAAACCACTTGTCACAATCTAAGAAACTTGCAGATTCTTTATCATATAATGCCATTGTGCACCTCAAATTTTGTAAATTATGTATCAAACTATATGACAGATAGGAGTGGAACAGAGCAAAAAGTCAACAACATGTTACATGAAGCTAGCAATAATACTGGAATGTCTTTTAAATGTTCTGTACATCCATTATATGTTTTCAGATGTATGCAAGAAAGAACTTCATGATATTTAAAAAGAACTCAGAATATAAGGGCTTGGTAAAGATAGATACAAAGGACAGATATTCTCCTCAACAGAAACCCTTATTACATCCATTTCAAAACTTTTCACAAAGATGGAACCAGTGACCCATTGTATATTCCAACCTTTTTTAACGAGAAAACGTCATATTGAACATTCCGATAGTTGGTTTCCGTGGCTATCGTTTAAATACCCTTTATATAATCATGCAGGGACCTTTTATTTGCTGAACTATTTGACTAGCTATTTTCAAAATATCAAAATTTACATTAGATTTTACAGAAAACTATATCTTTACAGCATTTCAATATGACAATATCTTGGCCATCTGTAGAGCATTAGAAATTATTTGTTAATTATAACTCAACCATGCTGCAATGAAGCTGTGAATGAGAACAGAAAAGCTCTACAGATTGAACCAGTTTATCAACATTTCATAAGACATTTAGAAACAGCTTAAAAACATCCATCACTTCTCAAAATTCTATGTAACTTCTTCCCGGATCAACATTACCTCTGTGTCATGTTACCAAACAATTATTTACACATTCATCCTCTCTTAAAGCAGTTCGTCGCGGTAAACTACTAGCAGAAAGGAGTAAGATGTCTAGTAATCCATCACTTCTCAAAATTCTATGTAACTTCCCGGATCAACAACCCCCCCTCCCCCCAAGGGTGACTTGGGAATAGAAGTATGGTCACCATTGGTCTTCCTCCGACCGGCTAAAGTGGGGCGTCTGTTCGGCTGTGCGGGATGTACAAATTTGCAGCCACGTCCGGTCAGAATGGGGACGTTAAATCCGATGTCTCGTGTAGAGGGAGTGCCACGCTCTTTGCACGTTAAGAAACCCTTGTAACAACTCTTTGAGAGGTCCGTAGGTGACCTGTTGCAGGGCTAAATTTCTGTCCCTATCCAATATACCCTCATTTCCCGTGGCAGTCTAAATTTCTCCGACCTTAATCCCGGACGCCCCTATTACAGAACCTACCTATTGTATTTATTGTTAATTTGTTCTCGTCCTGAATATGCATGAAATATTTGCCACTGGACGTTAAGCAACCAATAATCAATCCCGGATCAACATTACCTCTGTGTCATGTTACCAAACAATTATTTACACATTCATCCTCTCTTAAAGCAGTTCGTCGCGGTAAACTACTAGCAGAAAGGAGTAAGATGTCTAGTGACGAGAAAAAAGATGCCGACTTGTGTATTTGAGAGAGACACCTTTAGTCCAACTTAAAAACAAAGGATCCTAAACCTATGTGCATTACAGCGATCGCTATGAAAATTGAATTAATGTTCGCTGGATTT
This sequence comes from Mytilus coruscus, assembly GCA_017311375.1. Lineage (NCBI taxonomy): Eukaryota > Metazoa > Mollusca > Bivalvia > Mytilida > Mytilidae > Mytilus > Mytilus coruscus. The sequence continues at coordinate 1,421,744 of CM029607.1, forward strand.
GCACGAACATTGGCAGTAAAACTTTTTACATGGTTTCTACTTTATTGACTTGTTCGTTTGTTTGTATATTTATTTAGATGTATGTTTTCTCGTAACTGTTTCGTTTTTCGTCTAATAAAGTTCTAAGTTACAATATTTGTGTTATTTACGAGTTCTCTCATTGGTGTGTTTTCTTCATGTGAATAGTGGGTTTTGCATAGCTGTATATTTCACAATCATGTAGGCAAGTCGATTGCTTAAAGACACCATCTAACACATGCACACTGTCAAAATATTAACGACTGCTTAGTATATGGTGTCAATAAATGGTGGAAGGTCCATCGATTGATTGATTGTTGGTTGCTTAACGTCCAGTTGCAAATATTTCATGCATGTTCAGGACGAGAACAAGTTAATAAATACAATAGGTAGGTCTTGTAATAGAGGCCATCCGGGATAAAGGTCGGGGAAATTTGGACTGCCACTGAAAAATAATGGTATATTGGATAGGGACAGAAATTTAGCCTTGCAACAGGCCACCTACGGACCCCTCAAAGAGTTGTTGCGAGGGTCTTAACGTGCAGAGAGCGTGGCACTCTCTTTACACGAGGCATCGGATTAAACGTCCCCATTCTGACCGGACGTGGCTGCAAACTTGTACACCCCCCACAGCCAAACGGACGCCCCACTTTGGCAAGCGTTTTACTGCCGGTCGGAAGAAGACAAGTGACCATACTTCTATTACCCAGTCACCCTTTGAGGGGGGAAGGTCCATGGTCCATCGTCCATCGAAGAATCCAACATAGACTTTGTAAACGCCCATATGTTCATATGTTGATATTCTTTAAGAAAAGTCACACAATTATACAGAATAAGACTTTTTGTCAACTAGACTGCATGCCTGTTATCTCTTCTTTGTTGGTGCTGCGAAATACGGAATAAAGATGGAGAAGGAAGTTTTCAGGCGGATTTTGAAGTCCTCAAAAATCTTGAAAAATTGGATATTGTCTTCTCCAGCCCTTGCTGTCAGAGCATGAAATACAGAACTGTACTATTTATGGTAATTTAACAACCCAAAAAGGAGCCAATGAATAATATCAAGAGAACAGCAATTAGAAGTGAAGAACTTTTATAGTTTAATGTCTGTATACATGCAACACCCTGTTAAGTCCCATTTTAATTGGAAAATTTCCAGTTTTGTATAATTGATTGACCATAGTAAAGTATATCTCATTTGACTGGTTCCATCAATACCTGTATTTTTGCTGTCAATCAGGTAGATAGAAATTGTTTTGACGTTATTGGTACTCCAATAAATAATTTTATCATTGCTAGTAGTACGCAAGTAAAAAAAAATTGACCATTCACAAAAATACTGAACTCCGAGGAACATTCAAAATGGAAAGTCCCTAATCAAATGGCAAACTTTAAAGCTCAAACACACCAAACTAATTGATAACAATTATCATACTCCTGACTTGGTACAGGCATTTTCTTATGTAGAAAACAATGGATTTTACCTGTTTTTTAACTAGCTAAACACTCACCTATACGACAGTCGCACAAAATTCTACCATATTGACAACGACGTGTGAACAAAACAAACAGACTCAACAGGCTAAAATGAAAAAAACAAAAAAAAAGGGACACAGCATTCAATACTATGCTACAATCCCAATCACTGTAAAACAAATAAATATGTCACAAAGAAACACAAATAGGCATATAGACAAAGCACACTAGCATAAACAAGAGACAATACAAACATTTGTACCATAGCACAATAACGGGGTGTTGGAGTACAGAGCCACGTTATATGTAACAAAGAAACACAAAAAGGCATATAGAGAAAGCACTTTAGCATTAATGAAAAATAAGAATACAAAGATTTTACTTATGCACAATAACGGGATGTATAAGTACAGAGACACGTCATATATAACGTAAAAGAAGTGAGGTAAACATGGCTAAATCCGGTTTTCAGGAGTTCACTTGCGGTTGACCTTTATCAAGGTCATATATATCTGTAAACCAAAGTAACTAAACAGCTGCGCCATGAGCGCATGATAGGCCGGTGCTTTTTGAGAATAACATTCCATTACTCCATGTCATATCAAAAATTTATAAAAGAGCTAAAGGGATCTCACGTCAATAGAAATAAAGCAGTGACCAAAGTTTCATGAAAACTGCTCAAAGCACTTTCGAGTAATTGTCCGAAAAGAAGAAAATCCCCTTTTTAATGAATAAAACCCCTTAACTCGGAAAAGTGAAATCTAAAATTTATATAAATCGAAAGGCAGCTCATTTTAATAGATATAATTAATTCATTTAAGTTTCAAGCAAACAGCTTTAGACATTTTGGAGTTATTGTCTGAAAACTGGAAAATCCCGCATTTTTTAATGAATTAAACCCATTAAACTCATTCCTTGTTTTTTGTCCACTTGGAATGTCATTTACTTCTGAGTTGTCTTCCTCGTTCGTATCTGTATTTTCACCATCGTTTATGACTATATTGAAGTCCATGCTTTCTGCCATCTTGAGGTAGTTGTATAGGTGTTTGCTAGTCTATTTGCGTTTTAAAGCTGTCTGAGATTTCTTAGTATGTTTCCTTGATATAAGGAATACGTAGGTTTGGTGGGCGTGTTTTCTTTCTGATATTGCTCACATTTTACATGTTTATGCCATGTTTGCTTTATTTTCCATTTAGATGCAAATTTGACAAACTATTTTTGATTATCTTCATTTTAATTGTTTTGTTAAGGTTGTGGCACGTTTCAATGATCAGAAATATGATTGACATAGCTACAAGAGAGGATCATGTAGAATGGTTCCATATACGATGATAAAGCATGACCAACATCTTCCTCTTTGCAGTTTTATATCTTTCTTGCGCTGACATTTCTGATATATTAAATAGTTTGTTATATAACACGTATCTTACTAAAGTGCCTAGTGGTAAACCTATCAATTGTAGAGAGCCGTTGTGTAGTGCTAAGCGCATCGGACTACACACACAATGGTTCCTGGTTCGATCCCGTTCTGGGGAGATTTCACGGACTGAATTTTCGGCTCTCCCTTGACACCATTTGCGAGTATGGTCTTGAAAAACGATGATAGTCCGTCGGAAGGGGACGATAAATGGCTGACCCGTGTTAAGAGAGAGCAATATCTCTTGCACGTAAAAGACACCCTTGTAGTTTTCGAAAAAAGAGCATGCTAAGGCTACAAGACAGCACTCGCAACAGCAAAGTCGAAAGGGATTAATATAAGTTGTAAGAACTTGTTTCCTGATCCACTATAAAAAAAATATGTTTAAACTAAACCGTTTAATGTTGAAGGCAGTATACATAGTTGACCCGACCAATTTTCTTCTGGACTATAGAAAAGAAATGGTTATATATCATCAAAATGAGGTGGCAGTCTCTTAGGTTTACTAAATTTAATCTCGATCTTTTTTCTGAAATTAGTTCTATCAAAACTTTTTAATAATCAACCCTGCATACCACCATTCCCCATGTGAAATTGAAAAATCGTCTAATAGAAATAACCCACAATGCTTTTCAACATACAAACGGTAGCATACGCTATAAATTTATTACTTCTGGATACCATACGGCATATGTTGTTAATAGTGAACAAAAAGGTAAAACATGCTACACAGAGGAACAAGTGATCAGTATGCTGGAGTTTCTTATTCACAGCAATATTTGTTGAATTTGGAGGTAGAATTTTTCAACAAATTTTCAGCGTTCCTATGGGAACGAACTGTGCACCTCACCTTGACCACTTCTTATTTTCATATGAATCGGAGTTCCTTCAAAGAAGCTAGGTCATTTAATTTCAAATTCATATATATTGATGATGTTCTTTCCATTAACAATCCAAACTTTTCTCGTAGGTTCCATTAATATATCCCAGAACTAGAAATTAATGAAACGACAGACAGGCTTCCTCCGCCTCATTTTTAGACTTATACCTCGAATTTGACATATACAGTCATCTCAGTACCAGAATCTATGACAAACGAGACGATTTAAATTTGAAATCATCAATTTTCCCCGCCTTAGCAGCAATGTACCAACTTAACTTCATATGGGATATACATTTCCCAACTTATTCCGTAGTCAAGAGCATGCAGCAACTCCTCAGTCTTTGTAAAACGTCACCAGTGTCTGAGTAGAACGTTAATGAACCAGGGGGTATATCAAAGAACATCTCGTCCCTTTTCTAAAACAAAAGTTCATCGGAGACCTTGTTTATAAATATTCCGTATCAACTTCATAAATAATGTAATGATTCTGATGCCAATTTGATGAGATGTTCAAATACAGAGGCATCAATTTCGTTTCATGAAGTTTTTACTGAATTTATAGTAAATGTCATTCACAAGTCCATAGAAACCATTGTCATTTGAATGTAAAGTCCCTGTGTAACCATATATATTCAAGTTCTGTATCATAAAAAGGAACTACTTTACTATTATTTTATGAACAAGTAGGGTTTAAATTATTTATGTCATTTGTTACCTTCCCGATCCTGTACAAAATCACGCCAGTAATTATGACTTTTGCTCTAGTATACACTGATTACTCCCCTCCTGAGAAAAGTTCACCTTCACAGTTCATCCAACATAACAGAATTTAAGATGACAGAGTTGTCACAGACAAAAAGCTGCTTCATTGTTTTAGGGTTTGATGTTACTTCTTTGAAACACCCTAAACAATCAAAACCTGCAATTATCCAGTTTCAATTGATCAAAGTGTTATGCATGGGACAGACTGTGAAACGAATATCAGGAGATTTGCAAATTTTTGTCAGGAGTTTAGACCTCAGATCAGGAGGTTTTTTGTCGACATTTTAACACCAAAAACGGACGTAAATGTAACTATCTCATGGCAAAAATGATCTTTTTGTTGTGTTTTCTTAACACGCTTATGTTGCGCCGGGTTTCAATATACATCTCATATACTTTGTGATAGGGAATCAGAATCAGATAATGATTGGTTTGTCTTCCCTCACACCAGTTAATTGTTGCAGTGAACTACTTGTACTAGGAAAAATTATCTTGATTTTCAATTTGCCGATGACAAATAAAGATTTTTCTTCGAACCTTTTTTTTTTCTTGGGCTTTAAAATGCTCACAGATGCATCTGAACAGCATGTTTCTGAATCTTCACCATTCATTTCCTTTACAGATTAATTAACAATCTGTGTTTTTCCATCTCTAGCTGATGCATGTTCTTTTGACAGATTTTCAGACAAAGAAAATAAGTCAACAGAACCATTTGCCAATGTCATGTCACTATCATCGGAGGATAATTTTTTTAATTTTTATCTTCTGTGGTGATTGTGTCATGTGGGTATCTGTTATTTTCTAGTGATGAAAATAAGTCAACAGAACCATTGACCCCTTTAATGTCTTTACTTTTGAAATTATTTCATGGTTAATTCCGGACTTCTTATCAGATAATACTGACTGAGATATTGACTTAATATTCACTTTGCAGTGTACTATTGTCAATGTCTGCAATGGTGCCATGTGTTATGTCATGACATTGCAACTTGATTTTGGAAGAAAAGGCGTTAATAAAATAATGTATACAGAATCTGTCTTTTCCTTTTTCCTCTCTAATTTTATTTTGTTGGAATGTCAGATGACATTTTTATGATGACAGAAACTAATATTTTGTATTTCCCAGTGACACTATTATAATAATGTTTAATTTACCTTTTGCGCGGTTTCAATTTTTTAACAGAAAGAAGGGGGTTGTTGGCAGTGCCCGGCAATTTATGTTGTCAAATTAGTTCAAACTCGGTATTCTTTCCGAGTTCAAAAGAGGTGAATCATATCCTTTTGATTTTTTTAGATAAAATAGTGGTAATAGAAAGAATCAGGTCAGGTTTCAGTCAAAAGATGACCTTGACTTCTCCGATAGGTCTTGGCAAACAATCCATTTAAGAACAGATCAGCCTGGACCGACATAGCTTCTGCATTATCTAGATCAGATTTCCAACAGGACACAAGACGGGTTAGGAAAAGAGCATGCTTCTTAATAGAGCATCATAAGAAATAAAATGCAGAGTCTTTAAAGACGTACTTTTAATATATCATAATTCATTCAAATTTGCTGAAAATAAAAAAAAAAAAAATACAAAAGTAAATATCCAAAAAATCATCTGATAAAATATCTCGCATCAGTCATTTAATGCTAACCTACATCTTGGGTTAATTAATTATTATTTTCCACTATTTTCCTTTGTATATTGTTTACAAATGATTGTACACCCTTTATAAATGTATTTTGAGTCGCCCTCAGCAATTAATGAATTTAATAAGTAAAATCTCAAAAATGCCGATGTGGATGAAAAACATAATTATTTTTAACCTTTTGTTTAATGAAACCTATTGCTATGTGACTGTTCTAATTAAATTCGTTCTGTTGAAAGTTGCACGTGAGTTGACTAGTATACACCGTAGGAAATGGACTTTGTTGGTTGTTGAATGGAAACGAGTCGTGTCCGTCTGTTTTACATTTTGAAATTTCTCGTTGAGTTTTCCTCAGAGTTACTATCGCCCATAATCTCCATATCTTGGTGTTCCTCAGTGGCAGCTGACTCCAATCAATAGAGATGTCACTGTCACCGGAGCCTGAGAAGGTGACATCGTCATCCTCACATTGACTGTCAGTATTGTTCGACAAATTTATCAAAGAGTTTGGAAACCGAATGTTTTTTTGTTCTCTAAATATCTTTGAAAGTTGTTTCACCCATGAATTTTATAATGAAAATGGCAGAAATCATAAGAATATCGAGTTTTCAGTGATGTGATGTATTCACCCTTTGCTATCGGAGTAAGATTCTGATTAATAGGTAAGTTCATAAAGTTGTACATGTGAAAATTTACACAAAGTTGGACAATGCTTCAAAACCAAAGGATCCTTTAACAACAACAAGGCACACTCTATGCATATAATCTAAATCAAACGATGATATGCATGGAAAGCCGTGCCGAACAAGTGGTATTTATCCCATCTGATGGTTAACATAAGTTAACGCAGTAAATAATTCATCAGTTCTTCTTTCGTATAATTCAGAAGGGTTCATTATTTATTATACGATTATTCTTCCTATATCCGTTAATCAGACACATTTCGCATGAAAATACCCAGTGCTTTAACTTGTTTCAAAATGCACTGGCTGGCGCTTCACATGTAAATGCTCTCATTTCTACTTGAATTTTTTTTATCCTCAAAACTAACTCTTTGCCAACAAATGTTGTAATCAAACAAAAGCTAGGGTCATTCATCCCAAGAATTTCATCAACTTCTAATGTGTTGATCCTCACTCCTTTCAGGAAAATGGACATTCAATTTCTAGGAGACCAACACTATCTCCTTCATTCACTAATCCATCTCTACTGACTCCTAGAAATGAGCATATGCTATTTAATGTTAAGCCAGCCATCTGGTCTGTAAAATCCTCATTGATACATTGTTTAAGTTCTATATAATAGACTCTTGCCTTGTTCTTATTGTCTATTCCCCGCTGAAACAAACATGTAGACACAAATATTTATCATTATAACTTTGCAGAGATAACCATGGACTTTCAATTAAGAAAACAATAGTAAGTGCATTCTTGACTGGTCAACAAGCCTATGTCCAATTAACCAATCGAAATAAATTGAACGATTGTTTTTTTTCTGTAAATTATGTGGTTATTTTGAAGTTTATACATATATAATTATTACGTGAAATGAGAATGTATGAATGGCACACTAAAATAAATGTGGAGCAGGATCTGCTTACCCTCCCGGCGCACTTAATTACCCCAAGTTTCTGGTGGGGTTCGTGTTGCTCAGTCTTTAGTTTTCTATGTATGTCTTGTGTACTATTATTTGTCTGTTGGTCTTTTCTTTATAGCCATTGCGTTGTCAGTTTGTTTTCGATCTGTGAGTTTGAATGTCTCTCTGGTATCTTTCGCCCTCTTTAAAGTAAAATCCTGTAATGTTTTTGGCTTCCATTTCGTCAAGTAGTTTAAATGGTCAGAAATTTGACCAAGACATCCTGTTTAAAATTGATACAATCAGTACAAGTAGTTTGTACTGTTTCAAGTTCATCACTTTAATTAGTTCTTCTGTTTGATTGAACTTAAATTTATTCTGTTGTTGATATTTTCTGGTAGAGAATTGTCCCATTGGCAATCATACCACATTGCATTTTTATGTAGACCTTTCTGCCATGAAAATTAAAATACCTATCAAGAGAGGAACTATCAATAAATGGCTGTGGAGCGCACAGACTTGAATGAAGATGAGTTTAAAATTTCGTTCGTAAGAACGTCCGTGTAGTATTTCCGTCATACCACCACCACCACATTGTTGGCTACTTTGTTGACCGGAATAAACTCAAACCGATTTGAAAGTTCTTGGAAGTTTATTTCTTATCTTAGAAATAGGCGTATCATGTACTCTTATTTTTATTTCTGAATTAATTTCAAAAGTGATATTCGAATATCCACAACATTCATACATTTATTTAAATAAGAATCAAGAGATCTATCCGATTTTTGCCGTTTACACTAATTTTTACATTACGACGAAAATGATAATGTAATTGAGAAATCATCATGTGTTATTTTTAACTCAATTATTTCACTGCGAATTTTCAGGCCTAAATATCAAATGAATAGAAATTTATAGATCAAAAGGAAATTATTGTTCGACTTATACAGTATCAAGTTTTGGTTTTAGCAAGCCATAAGTATTAGATAATCAGAAATTCTTAAGGTGTCACTTTAGTTTATTAATCTGATAATTATAACTATTCGATAAAAAAAGAGCAAATCATGATACTAATTCAAGTATATGTACATGTTGTTGTTCCGTTGATAAGAAAACATATTCAAACATTAATTGGTTCTTATTATCCCCCTTGAAACTATTGAATATGCCGTCAATTAATAAAGCTTTTTTGAAAATAATGTATCTATTATTACAGTTCATTATTCATTAACAACTTTTCTCTACAGGTTAGTGTTGATCCCTGGTAAGAGTGGTGCCTTATCAAGGAGACGACATGTTTCTGATTAATTGTTCCACCTCCGAATTTGTCTATGAATATAAAACAGGTGATGTGTTTGAGTCATTGAATTGGCATTTTTTTTTAAATCTGGAAAACCAGGAAAAGGTCTGCACTGCTATCATGGTATTGTAGTTTTCAGGGATTGTTGACGGATCGTAGGTTTCTTTACACCTGGCATCCTTATGATTTTGTAAAGGCAACCGGTCAACAATCTTCTTAATGCTCTTCCATAGTTTGTTCAGTGGAGCTGGAAACGGCAAGTCTCCTTTAACTGCTTTGATTGATTGATTGATTGGTGTTTGCTTTACGCCGCCTTAGCGCAAAAGGCTATATCGCGGCGAGAGCTAATTCGAACATTAAACAATTTAAAGTATATCTTTAAAATCGGACAAAAGGTCCTTCAATATACTAAAACTCAAGTCTAAAGCAAAATTGTTTATTTACAAATAAAAAAAAACAACACTAAGATAAGGTGATAAAATTAAAATCATTTTCAATTCATACAGCATTTTTATATTTTATGATATATTCCAACTTCTTTAAAAATGAAACAATATTTGTAAATGGAACACTATCAAATAAATCATACATATTATTGACATTGAAATGCTTCTTACGAATATCAGCAAAGTCAATACAATTGATTAAAACATATTTAATAGTATACTTGCAGTTGCAAGGTATACATTGTGGTTCTTCATTTTCAGAAGATATTCATGTGTTATTCTAGTATGACCAATACGGCATCTAGAAATAACACACTGATCTTCTGCACATAAAAGTATTAAAGGTTTACCTAATTTAGGTTTAATTTCATGTAATTTATTATCAACCTTTTACTCCATTCATTTTCCAATATATTAAAACATATTCTCTAATATTAGATCTAAAATCGGTATAAGGTATATCACAGTTAGATAAGGGATCATCCAGGGCATTTTTGCTTCTTCGTCTACAACCGTGTTTCCATGGATTCCAACATGACTCGGAACCCATAGAAAATTATTTCTTTATGAAGAATTTTAAATTCCTCATTACATATAAAATCTTGAGAATTATCGGGTTTTTAATTTTAGTATATTGTATAGCTTGTAAGCATGAAAGTGAATCAGAACATGTTATAAATTTAGATTTGTCTGAAGTAGCAATCAATTTTAAAGCTAAAATTATTGCCTTTGCTTCAGCAGTAAATATGGATGCGGCAGATGACAAACGGAGAGTCGCAGCTCTGTCTCCAAAGACAGCAGCAGATGCAACTCGGTTACCATCCTTCGATCCATCTGTATAAACAGTTGAAAAATCTGAATAATTTGACTTAATTTCAGCAAAATGTTGTTGAATTATAAGAGGGTTTGTTTCGTTTTTTTGTATTTACGGAGGTCAAATATCATTTTCGGTTTTGAAGTTCCATGGAGGGCATTTGCAAGTTTCAACTTGTGCAACAGATTTTAAATCAAATGTGGTTAAGTGTGGTTTTAAACGGATGCCTAATGGAGGAATTTTATTTTCATGTTTTGCATATATATCTTCATAAATTGGATTAAAACACAGTTGTAGGCAGGATTTTCTGGATATGCTTTAAGCTTGACAGCGTATTGAAGTCCAAGCTTCAAGCGTCTGTTGGAGAGTGAGTGCTCGTCAGCCTCTACATACAGACTCTCAACTGGTGAGGTTTTAAAGGCGCCAAGACATAAACGCAAACCCTGGTGATGCACAGCATCGAGAATCTGTATGTAGGACTTCCTTGCAGAGCCATACACTATTGAACCATAATCTAGTTTAGATCTAACTATAGATCTGTATAAACTAAGTAAAATGTTGCGATCAGCACCCCAGTCAGTGCTGCCAACAACCTTTAAAATATCTAATGCTTTTAAGCATCTCGATTTTAACATTTTGATATGGGGTAAAAGGTTAACTTTTATCAAAAACTAGCCCAAGAAATTTGGTTTCATCAACCATTTTAATTGGGTTTCCGTACAAAGTGAGTTCTGGATCAAGATGCAGTTTCCTTTTGTTACAAAATGCATCCCAACCGTTTTTGAAGTAGAAAATTTAAAACCATTTTCCGAAGCCCATTTTCAATTCTTCCAAGACATAATTGTAATTGTCTTTCAATATTATTCATATTTTTGCCTCTGTAACAGATTAAAAATCATCAACATACAATGAACCTTCAATATTACTTTTCAAAACTTCAACAAGGCTATTAATTTTAAGACTAAATAATGTAACAGATAAAATACTCCCTGAGGGACACCCATCTCTTGATCATACAGATCAGACATGGTTGAATTTACTCTAACATTAAATTGTCTGTTAGACAGAAAATTTGAAATAAAATTTGGCATATTGCCTTTCAACCCCATATCAAAAGATCTTTTAAAATACCATACTTCCATGTGGTGTCATATGCCTTTTCAAGATCGAAAAGACTGACACCACGTGTTCATTTTCGCAAAACCATTACGGATAAATGACTCGAATCGAACTAGATGATCAAGAGTGCTGCGGCCTTGTCGGAATCCACACTGGATATTGGCTAAAAGCCCATTTGATTCCAGGAACCAAACAAGGCGATCATTGACCATCCGTTCTAATGTTTTACAGACACAACTGGTAAGAGCAATTGGTTGATAGTTAATAGGATCCGTGTGATCTTTACTTGGTTTTGGAATAGGCACGACGGTTGCAAGCTTCCAGATTAATGGTAAGTCACCAGATTCCCAGATGTTATTCATGAGTTGCAAAAGAGCTTCAAGCGAGGAATCTGGCAAGTGTTTCAAAAGTTGGTAGTGAATATTATCAGGTCCACAAGCTGTATCATGGGCCTTGGACAGAGATGTCTTAAGTTCTTCCAGAGAAAAGAGTTTATTATAATTTTCACCATTTTCGATTTAAAATTCAACTTTATTTTTCTTTTGCTGCTTAACTTTTTAAATCTTCCCTGTAGTTGTTAGAAGAAGAAGATTTCGCAAAAGTTTCACCAAGCTTATTGGCAATATCTTTTCAGATGTTAATAAATCAGTGCCATCTTTCAAATGTTTTACCGTGGCTTTAGAATTTTACCTTTAATCTTTTGTATCATGTTCCATACTTTTGTCATCGGAGTGCGAGATGTTATTCCCGAGATAAATTTTTCCAAGACGCTCGTCGTGCTTGCCTGCAAGTCCGTCGTGCCTTAGCGCGAAAAATACGGAAATTACTTAAATTTTCCGACGTAGGATGTTGATAGAATCGTCTTTCAGATTGTTTACGGTCATCTATGGCTTGATCACAGGCATCATCAAACCATGGTTTGCTGGGATGTTTTGGATTTGCCGAGGTCTTAGGAATTGTTCTGTCAGCAATTGATGTTAAAACTGTATTAAAAGTTAAAATTGGATCTTCTACAGTCTCAAACATCTTTGATTGAAGTTCCGCTCGACAGAGATTCTCAAACAAGGGCCAGTCCGCCTTGTCCAGTTTCCAACGTGGAACTCTCTGTTGAGCAGAAGTGAAAAGATGTTCAAGTATTATTGGGAAGTGATCACTTCCACAAAGATCATCATGGACACGCGATGAATAATCCAGAAGAAGAGACGGGTCGCAAATAGTGATATCAATAGCAGAATAAGACCCATTTCAGGGTGAAGATAAGTATTAGATCCATCATTGAAAATGCATAACCCTTCTTGAGAGACAAAGTCTTCAATGATCTTACCTTTGTCATTATGAGACTTGCTTCCCACAAGGGATTGTGGGCATTAAAGTCTCCCATAAGTATAAAAGGTGAAGGTAACTGATCAGTAAGGTTTTGAGTTTAGCTTTATCTATATTTGAATTAGGTGGAATATATATAGAACATAATGTAATTGTTTTATCTAATGATAAACGAATTGCAACTGCCTGCAGATCTGAGGTGAGTTGGACTGTGCTATGAATGACGTTGTCCTTCACAAAATGGTTGATCCGCCTGCAGCACGTTCGTCTTCCTTAGAAAATGTGCTATAAATGTTGTATCCTTTTAAAGATACATTATCCTTTTCTTTTAAATGAGTTTCTTGAAGACAAAATGCAATAGGTATAAAAGTCTGAACTAGAAGCGTTAACTCAAGAAGATTAATTTTAAGACCTCGGCAATTCCATTGAATGATATCTGTCATGGTTTTTGAATAACAGGACGAATGCTATCGAGTTTGCCAGCATTTTTACTTCGATCACCCTGAGATTGTGATCTTTCGGGTGGCACAACACTTTCGCAGTCCATTTCTGATTCGTCATCCAGTATGGTAAATCTATTTTGTGAGGAGAGTCCTTGATCTCTGTGTTTAGACGCAGCTGATGTTACTCCGCCTCGACCTCTACCCGCGACCTCCTTTCAGAAGACTTCTGAGAGGATGCATTTGCTGGCGTTTTGGAGACGACCTTCTGTTCTAGAGAACGAAGAGGAGAAGGAGCTTTGTCGACTTTGTACGAGAAGCAGAAGACGAACTAGTAGACGCTTTATTAGACGCAGATGTAGTGTGACTATTTAAGACCAATGAATTATCAGGAAGATCCCAGACCGATCCAGTGCCCCAACTGTCTGATACAACCGCATCTGACTTACTTGATTTCTTTTTCCATTTTTAGAAGGTGATGATATTGAGCTCTGTAAGGAAGATTGAGTTGACTGAGTACTGGTCTTAGAAGGGTTTGATTTTCTTGGAATAATTAATTTATCGGAAGTTTCTAATTGAACAGGCAGCATTGTAAAGTTTCAGCATCAATTGGCCATGTCATGCGAGTTGTGTATTCTCATGACTGAATGAGCGGCCAACTTTGCTGGCGTACGATGGTTTGTTCGAAACTAGAGGATCATTCGAAACAGAAGCTATCTGTTTAGCCTCTGGGTAACTGATGTTTCTTTCTGTTTTAATTTTAATAATATTTTTTCTTTAAGATAAACAGGGCAGACCCTAGATGATGAAAATGAGATTCACCACAGTTTACACATTTAGAGGATTCAGAGCTACAGGTTGTTCCTCGTGTCCTTCGTCAGAACACTTGAAGCATCTCTGCGTACCACGACATTGTTTGGTTCCATGACCAAACTTTTGACAGGTGAAGCATCGTATTGGGTTAGGGATGAATCTGTCAACTCTGATTCCGAAGCAACCTAAAGAAATAGATGAGAAAGGAGTTGGAGTTTTAAAGGTCAAAAGATATGTATTTAATTTGGTTATATTTCCATTTTTTAATTTGAAATCTAACAACATCAGATACACCTTGGTTTGATAATTCATCGCTAATTTCTTCCACGGTAAGATCACCTAGATATTGACTTCTGTCTCGAATGATTCCTTTGCAACTGTTCAAACTATTGTGAGGAGAGGCAGAAACAGAAAAGTCTGTAATTTTGTCCTAGTCAGCAAATTTGTTGATTGACTTTTGTTGGAACATTCAACCAACAAATTCCCTGATCTCAATTTTGAAACTTTTAACTGTACCAGCAATGCTTTGAATGTGTTTATGAATTACAAAAGGAGATATTTTGAAACTGGTTTTCATCTGTTCCTTTTATTACAATAAATCGGGGCCAACTATCATCTTCCTGACAGGGCGCAGAGTCATCACATTTTCTTTTTTTGTTGAAGCTGATTGAGAAGTTTGGTTTTGTTTGCCATATGAAAGGAGAAAGATTCACTATCCTTGTCATCCACCCACCTCGGAGTGCCTACAAGGGCGATGCTGTGTTTCCGTGGCGAGCCGGGGTCAAGCGCTAATGCTGAAAGCGAGCTGCAAGTATAATGCACCTCGTCCCCAAAATTAGCACCCAAGATCCACTGCGGAAAGCACCGGATGTTCCAAGAATAGTATACTCAAGCAGAGCGTATCCATCAAGCGAAATAGAAAGCGTACCACTTGATTGACCCATGAGCCATCGCCTTCTTCAGTTATCCTAAATATAAATAGCTTGATTTAAATACCTGTGTATAAAGTACATTGTGATATGAAAGCTTATTGTTGAGGATTAACTGAAGGGCTCGACATGACCAGCCGATTGATCGGACCGGGTCCATCCGACCTCCCGTTTAGATGATATCGGAGCCAAAGCAGCTTATTGAACCATAGTCTCGTCCGTCCGGGTATTTTCTGACCGTAAGGAGTCTGGCTACAGCTCTCATCCGCCAGCGACACGGGTAGCAACCCACGGCCTACGGGTTCGAATGCCTATTTTATTTCGTACGATGTTCGGATCACTTTAGTCTGGCCTCTACCCTTCGACCTGTCCAGCATGGGTGACCCTATCAGGAGACGATGCTCCAGCTGGCATAGTTCTTAGGGTCACTGAGACACGCAAGCCCCCGACCACGGCAAGGATAGCGATCCACCGGGGGTAACTGCTTTGATACAGTCTAAGTGGCACATGTTGTCGTAGGCTAAAATTAGTGATTCCATTCGTTCCTCAAGTTGGTCTTCTGGCACTGAACTCGGCTCTAACATCAAACTTCCTATCGTTATCATGAAGACCTGGCACGGTCCTTCTGACCTAGAAAAAGTAAAATAAATGCGTCGAAAGGAAAATATATCTGACTCAGTTAGGAAACTTTCACCCATCCCCTGCTTTAAGTTATATGGTTGCTCCTTAGTAATTCTGCCCCTGCGAAATGTTGATGAATTGTTGATGAATGTTGATGAATGATTCATGTACTCGTTGGTTCATCAAAATTCTTGAACGAAATCGTTCATAAACTTTTATTATTCATGAATAATTCATTATTTTATAGTTCATGAACTTTTTCTATTCATGAATTATTCATTATTTAATAGTTCATGAACAGGCTTGTCCATTTGTAGTTCATGTCATGTTCATTTACAGTTCATGAACTTTTTATGAATATTTCATGAATTTCGTTCATGAACAATACCAGTCCATGAACTGTTCATGAACACATGAATTATTGTGTTTATGAACTGTTCTTTACTGAAAAGTTCATGAACATTGTTGCACAATTGTAGTTCATTAACTGTTCATTGAAAATTCATTAAATTAATCAAGAATATTTCATGAATTATTCATGAATACTTCTTGAGCAAAATTAAAGTTACAAATATTTTCAAAAGTCTGGTACACTGCTACAATGGTCTGCAATAAAAAATGAATATAAACTTATTTGATAAACTTTTAATTTTAGTTTTCAACTACAAACATGACAAACAAACTAGAGCTAGAGGAAAATATTTTAAGAATAATCTTAATTGTTCATTCATTGGCATACTGATCCTTCTAATGTCTACGATAAACTTTTGTATGTTTTGTATTTTCTCCACTAACATTTTCCTTGAAAAGTCTGTAAATTTCTCAGAAATTATGGATGACATTATCCTTAGTTTTCTTGGTCCATTGGAGGTCTATGACCTTCTGTACCACATTTTGAGTTTTTTTTACCACTGATGGAATGGTTTTTATTTCATCAGTGGTAAACAATTCTTCAGGAGCAATTCAGTTGCTGTTGGTATTGATGTTGATGTAAATATCAGGTTTTAAGTTCTTTTACCGAAAACCATTAAATTCCTGAACTTCAGTACTAATAGTGTTTAATTCTTCTTTGTTCTGTAAATGTTCTTTTCTCTACTTTTAATGACTTTACTTTCCTTTTAGTCTTTTAACTTCCGATTCCAAGATATCTAATCTACAATTGAAAATTTTATGAAATAATTATTTGGTGAAATCATGCTGGGCAAGTTTTGAGAGTACAAAACTTGTCTGATTAACATCAAAAAGCCTAGCTTGCGCTTTCATTGTGAATTTTGATTTTACAGTATGAACGATTAGGATTGAAAGTTTTAGCATCACTTCGAATATTTTGATTATCTTATCATTGTTTTCATATTTGTTGTCACTTTGTCTGCTTAAATTATCATTTTAAAGGTAAAATCACCTCAAAGTGTTAAATGATTCTAAATAAAAGTTCATACCATTAATTGCAAGTATCAGTTTGTAACTGCAAGTGCAGAACGGTTGAATGGTGAACACAATGTATTCTGTTGTTATAGCAAACTTACATTATAAAATATGGAAATATTAACTTAAATGCACTGATGCACTATTCTGGAATTACCTTCTTCAATGTGAACGCATTTAGTTATAAATCTTTTCTAAAAGGGACCAAAAATAATACCTAAATTCATTTATGGTCAAAAATCTGTGAGGAGTTGAAAACTAAGAGCCTCTTTATAATTTCAAAATCTATAAATTGACATTAAAAAATATATATATCTTATACCTGAATTTTATGTTCAGGTAAGTCACATTACAAACAGATCTTAAATTTGATTGTGAAAATTATTGCTATTTTCAATATTTTTACCTAGCACTGCTGTTGCATGCAGCTTCATATTTTCTTTTCTTTGGTGGACTTAAAATGGAATCTGATTCATCTGAATCATCTGAAAGAATAAAAACCTGCATGTTATTTAAGTTTGCAAGTAGTTCATTATTCTAATGCAATTCGTGTGTATGTTTGACATCGAGAGTATACATGTGTCGTCACATTGTTTAGATGCTAAAGACAATGGAACAGTTTTGTGGACTTTTCATTTATGTAATTTTAAGCCAAAATATTTATTAAAAGAAATTTATTTTATATGCTACATTAGAATGGAGATAACTGTATTGTATTTTAAGCTTGGCCCTGTAAACTTGATTTTACTGTCACAAATATCTCTTTACCTAGCTCCCAACTCATCTCTAGGTAAATTCAATTTGTGACAGTAAATAGATATAAGAAGATGTGGTATGAGTGCCAGTGAGACAACTCTCCATCCAAGTCAAAATTTATAAATGTAAACCATTATAGGTCAAAGTACGGTCTAATTTTTCAATGGCCAAGCTTTAAAAAAAACAGGGGCCTCGGTGGCCGAGTGGTCTAAGTAGTTACTACTGTAATCACTAGCCAGTCAACACTGAGGTTGTGAGTTCGAACCCGCTCGTGCGGGTGCACTCGACTCAATCTTAATTGACTAGGATTGTCAGTTTTCCTATCGAAGGTCGGTGGTTTTCTCCGGGCACTACGGCTTCCTCCACCAATAAAAACTGGCCGCCACGAAATAGCCCAAATGCGGTGCTTAAAAGTGGCGTTAAAACACCAAAAATCAAAAATCAAATCTTAAAAAAACCAATACAGTTATCACCTAAATATGTTAACTAGACGTCATTTAAGTGATCCTGTTATGAAATTAACAGTCATAGCTAAGAACTCATTAAATCTAAGTGCCACCTAAACATGCAGCAGTTTTCTTGTGTGGGAAAATGCTGATAATCTAAAACAAAAAAAAAAAATAATATGTGGGTTTCCTTTTACATCTTTGCAAAAATAGGGTAGGTATGTGCATTTTTTTTTTTTAATTTTGCCATTTTTTTACCTTGAGTCTATGGGAGAAATGCTAACTTTGTCAGTGCTTATTGAAAATGACCAAAAATCTTAGGGTAGGCTATTTTTAGCTTTAAAGATTAGAAGGGTAGTTCACACATTTTTTATTTGGCCTAAATCTGGCTGAATGAGGCTATGCATGAAAATGGGATTAAACAAGAATTAAAAATAAAACAACAAACGGCCCTGTAACACCATACAATTTACTGAAAACAAACAGGACAAGCAGCAATCACCGAATAAGGATTTGTATAGTGAAAATTGAAAAACAGGCTCATAACTTTGGACAGTCACACATATATATGAAGAACTATTTTAAAATTAATGGTCAAGTTATGTACATGTTTAACAGTTTTTGTGGATTATTTATGTACATTGAAACATACATTCTTTTTTGAACATTTGAATTGGTTTTTTATCAGACAACTGGAAACACCTTGATCACCTATTTAAGAAAAACAGGAATCAGAGAAAAGAAACGATATCAGACATTTATGGTGGAAAGATGTATAAGATATATTTTGGTAAGTGTTTTATAAAATTTCAGGCGTAAACAAACAGCTAAATGCACAATATTTATTCCCAGGGCAGAGAAGAAAACTGAAGAAAAAAAATTATCAAAAGACAAACAAAGTTTTCATCTAAATAAATATAAGAAGATGAGGTATGCGTGCTAATCAGATAACTCTTCATCCAAGTCAATGTATAAAAGTAAACCATAAATTATAGGTCAAAGTAGTCTTCAACACAGAGCCTTGGGTAACACCGAACAGCAAGCTAAAGAGCGCCCAACAATGACTAGTGTAAAACCATTCAAACAGGAAAACCAACTGTCTAAGCTAAAAAAAGTGAAAATATGAAAATAACACAGTACAACACAAAAGTACCTAAAACTCTTTAAAACTAGCAGTAACATCCTGTACGAAATGTGACTCCTGTAAATGACATGAAACCAGGTGTTAACATCATACCATAGATGGATCCTGGAGGGCCCGCCCTCCACCCCTTTGGTGGGAAAAACTTGGTTGATTATATAGGGAATCACTAAAGCATGACTGGAGCCCCACCTTTTGTAGGTCAGTCAGCGGGCACCCTTATGAAAAGTTCTGGACTCAAAACTGCATACCATATCCTGTCGACATTGCATGTTTAGGAATGTATGTGTAAGTGTCAACCATGTTTTTACGCTAGCTTGAGCTAGAGCATTCCTGTACTCAGACATATTCTTCTTTATTTTTCTAAACAAAACAGAAATTTTTTTTTAATTTGTAATGTTCTATAATCAAACAGGTAAACTTAAATTTTTGAATATTATTTTATTGACAGATGATGGTAATTTTCTAAGCGTCCAAGTTACAATACAATACAAGTTTACTTGGAAACACAGATGCAATTTTTAGGTAAGTAGTTAATTAGTTCAAATATATATTTACACAAAGTGTCATTAATTAAATGCAATTTGAAATCTGGCATTAAACGATTACCTTACCCCATAATAAGATTTATTGTATTTAGTACTATATCCAGGCAAATTTTTTGGCTAATAAAATGCCAAAATATATATCACAAAGCATTTTTTAGATCTTCATTTAGTGTATGGCCATTTGGTTGTAAATGAGCTTCCACCTACTATTAGGTAAGTTTAGAATGTAACTTGTAGAACTTGCTAAATATATAATTTTTTTAACAATTCTAAAAGATGAGTTTACAAAACATGTAATATGTTATTTGTTTTCTTCTACTGAAGTGAAGATTTTTGTATTGTTAATTTATATAGGAATAAAATAACTTTATTTGGTATACCTGTACCTTGCAAGATCCTCATGCCCTCGGACAGTTTTCAGTTGACCTTGACCTCATTACATGGATAAGTGAACAAGGTAAAGTGTTGGTGGTTAATTCCATATCTTGGATACTACAAGCAATTGGTCTAGTATATTTGGTGTATGGATGGATTGTAAGGTGTACATGTCCAGCTGGCAGGTGTCATCTGACTTTGACTTCATTTTCATGATTCAGTGATTATAGTTATGTTTTATACGCCCTTTACGGGACGTATTATGGTATGCTATTGTCTGTCCCTCCGTCGCCAAACATGTTGTACATTAACTCAAAACACTTAAACCAATTTAAATAAAATATAATTGTTCATATATCTTTTAATGTGAGCTCCATCTCGTTTTTTTTTTAGATTTAGCTTTTACGTTTCCGAGTTCTGGGGATTTATTCATAAAAAGGGGATTTTCCAGATTTTGGACAATGCTTTCAGCAGTTCAGATGAGTCTGCTTTTAGATTGATTGATTGATTGATTGTTGGTTGCTTAACGTCCAGTGGCAAATATTTCATGCATATTCAGGACGAGAACAAATTTACAATAAATACAATAGGTAGGTTCTGTAATAGAGGCGTCTGGGATTGAGGTCGGAGAAATTTAGACTGCCACGGGAAATGAGGGTATATTAGATAGGAGAGAAATTTAGCCTTGCAACAGGTCACCTACGGAACCCTCAAAGAGTTGGTGCAAGGGTTCTTAACGTGCGAAGAGCGTGGCACTCTCTTTACACGAGGCATCGGATTTAACGTCCCCATTCTGACCGGACGTGGCTGCAAATTTGTACATCCCGCACAGCCAAACGGACGCCCCACTTTGACGAGGGTTTTACCGCCGGTCGGAGGAAGACCAATGGTGACCATACTTCTATTCCCCAGTCACCCTTGGGGTCTGTTTTTAGAAACTATTTGCTCAACTGACGGCCAGCTAGCCCTCAACTGTTTGCTCAACTGGCTGCCATTTGAGCAATGCAGTTGGCCATCCTATCATTTTTTCTGCATGGATAATGAGACCTCAAATTTTTATAGAAAGTTCTACTGTTGACATTTTCTTCTTTAAAGGCTGATAATTAGATTTGGGAACAAATCAATTCTGACATTTATTTTCCAAATTTTTGTTTTAGATTTTTCATAATTAGAAACATTTATCAAATAATAAATTTAGACATCAAGATCAGCAGTTTTCTATAGAAAAGTTGTTCTGAAAAGTAAAGGCCACACAAGTTAATCTTATACTCTATACTGTTTGTTTAATTTCAGATTTAGAAGAGAAACAGAATACTCTGTGGATTATGGTTTGGTAAAGAAAACCAAATTTTCCAACATTTTTCAAACCATTTACCGAATTATTATGGAAGCTATACACAGATGGTTAGTTAATTTATATGGTTATGACTGAAGTAAGGAATTTAAGTTAATGATTTAAGAAGAAGTTTAAAATAATGAAAAGATGTATTCCTAAAGAAAAAA
Source organism: Mytilus coruscus (assembly GCA_017311375.1). NCBI lineage: Eukaryota > Metazoa > Mollusca > Bivalvia > Mytilida > Mytilidae > Mytilus > Mytilus coruscus. Next base: position 1,443,506 of record CM029607.1, read on the forward strand.
GTTTCATGCAAGTGTGGTAAGGATAAAGTAAAGTAAAGTAAAGTTACTGTAATATATACTTGTGTAATTAAAATCATATATAAATAAGGTGATGTGGTACAAACAAATGTATTATTACCAATGAGACAACTCTCCACTAGACACCAAATGACATAGAAGCTTACAGATAAAGGTCACAGTACCATCTTCAGCAATGAGCAAAACCCATACTGCATATTCAGCTATTAAAGACCTCAAAATGACAAATGTAAAACAATTCAGACGAGAAAACTAACAGCCTCACAATGTTTATTGCTCTTCTTTGTAGGTTTTGTAGTAAAAGATAAAATGGTGATGATCAAAAGTGCAAAGCAATGTTACTCAAAATGACTTGTGATTCCCCGGCTAAATGCCTTTTCAAGATTTTATTCAGTATAACGGTTATTATGGTTGTCCATACTGTCTTCTTTCTGGAACATATGACAAAACTGGTCACTGCCAAACATATCCATACATGTAAGTAAATATTGCCGGTATTTTTAACGACCATTCTGTTAAAGAACAAATTCCTGGATATTTTGATAATACTGAGCTCCCTCTTATTTGTTATATTTACAAGAAATCTACCCGGAAATATGTGTTTAATTATAGCCAATTGTGTAAAGATGTTAATATCAGTGAAAATACACCTACTTCATGTAATTGCAGTAATTCCGAATACATTTATGGACCCATTTCCCATGTTATAACAGGAGATCTTAACATTGTTCAAGACCGAGAGTTAAAATCATTCCTCAGTAAAGGACCTAAATATCGTCCCCGTCAATCATTAATTGGAATGAGTGTCGTAATATCATCCACGAATCACTCCGTACTTACTGTTTAAAATGGATAAAACGGGAAAAGCTGACAAAAATCTTTGGACTCTTTTTTAATTCAGTAATGAACATAGTTGATATACGTATTCAACATTTTAAAGAACATTTACTCTTAACAACAACCATAATAAACCTATTTCTCGTATCAAACATAAACTTAAAGAACTAGCCAAGGAATTTGTTTTGTCCCGGCCGATAAAGCTGCTAATAATATCATTATTGTTTGACGTAAATTTTACATTAAGGTTCTGAAAAAGAAATCACCAATTCACCAACATTCCAACTGACTCCATTTTCAGAAAACGACATCTGTAACAAACATAAACTTTTAGCTACTTTTTACAAGCAGAACCAAATACAATGAAAGTCCCAACTATGTACTGGCTTCCGAAGCTACATAAAACACCTTACAAATATAGATTTATTTCGTCTTCAAGCCATTGTTCCACTACTAAATTGTCTATTTTTCTTACCAGTTCACTTGGTACAATCAAAAACCTGATAATAAATTGTTCAAATAAGGCCTTTGAAAATAGTGGAATTAATTACTTTTGGAGTGTCAAAACTCGTTGGAAGTACTTGATAAATTGATATTAAATATTATATTGGTGATTTTGAATCTGTTCAAAGTTTTGATTTTTCTACCCTGTATACCACATTGCCTCACATTCTTATTAAGAAAAAATCACACACCTAATTAAATGGGCATTTAAAAGTCAGAATGTGAATACATATGTTCTAACTCTTTAGGTCATTTTTAGTAGCAATAAACAAAAGAACTATGTCAATTGGACATGCTTTGATACTATATCTGCCCTTGAATTTTTACTAGATAATATTTTTGTTCGCTTTGGAGATTCCGTATATCGTCAGGTTATCGGAATTCCAATGGGGACTAACTGTGCACCACTTATTGCGGACCTGTTTTGTATTGCTATGAGTTACAATTTATGACTAAAATCAGCAAAGACCCATCGAAACAACATCTGATACAAAAATTTAATAATACTTTTAGATATTTGGATGATATATTGGCTCTCAATAATGACGACTTCAGTATGTATACTAAAGAAATTTATCCTGTTGAACTTACTTTAAATAAAGCTAATACTAAAATGACCACTGCCCTTTCCTCGATCTTGATATCTATATCATTAACGGAAAGCTTAATACAAAAATTTATGATAAAAGAGATGATTTTTCATTTCCTATTGTTAGTTATCCATTTTAGATGGCGACGTTCCTTGTCACCATCTTACGGTGTTTATATATCTCAACTTGTACGATTCGCTCGAGTATGTAACAACGTTTCAGATTTTAACGAAAGAAATTTATGTATTACTGAAAATTATTACACCAGGGTTTTCGATATCACAAACTAGTCAAAACATTTACTAAATTTTATCATCGGTACAATGACATCATTCGTAAATATAGCTCAACATGCAGACTTCTTATACGTTCAGGTATTTCACATCCAATCTTTTATGGTAATATTCTTTATAAAGCATCCCTGGGGATCGCTATCCTTGCCGTGGTCGGGGGCTTGCGTGTCTCAGTGACCCTGAGAGCTATGCCAGCTGGAGCTTCGTCTCCTGGTAGGGTTACCCATGCTGGACAGGTCGAAGGGTAGAGGCCAGACTAAAGTGATCCGAACATCGTACGAGTTGCCCAATGTTTTAAATAAAATAGGCTCTCCAACCCGTTAGCCGTGGGTTGCTACCCGTGTCGGTGGTTGACGAGATCCTTGCGGATGAGGGCTGTAGCCAGACTCCTTACGGTCAGAAAATACCCGGACGGACGAGACTACAGTTTAATAAGCTGCTTTGGCTCTGATATCATCTAAACGGGAGGTCGGATGGACCCGGTCCGATCAATCGGCTGGTCATGCCGAGCCCTTCAGTTAATCCTCAACAATAAGCTTTCTTGTAACAAATGTCATATACACATGTATTTAAATTAAGCTATTTATATTTCGGATAACTGACGAAGGCGATGGCTCATGGGTCAATCAAGTGGTACGCTTTCTATTTCGCTTGATGGATACGCTCTGCTTGAGTATACTATTCTTGGAACATCTGGTGCTTTCCGCAGTGGATCTTGGGTGCTAATTTTGGGGAAGAGCTACATTATACTTGGAGCTCTTTTTCAGCATTAGCACTTGACCCCGGCTCGCCACGGAAACACAGCATCGCCCTTGTAGGCACTCCGAGGTGGGTGGATGACAAGAATGGTGAACCTTTCTCTTTTCTTATGGCACATCAAAACCAACCCTCTAAATCAGCTTTAATACATAAAAAGAAAATGTGATGATACAGTGCCCTGTCGGGAAGATGACAGTTGGCCCAGATTTATTGTAATAAAAGGTACAGATGAAAACCAATTTCAAAAATATCTCCCTTTGTGATTCACAAACAAATACAAAGCGTTGCTGGTACTGTTAAAAAGTTTCAAAATGAGATCAGGGAATTTCTTGGTTGAATGTTCCAACAAAACTCAATCAACAAATTTGCTTACAATGAAAACAATTACAAACTTTCCTGTTTCTGCCTCTCCTCACAACAGTTTGAACAGCTGTAAGGGATCATTCGAGACAGAAGTCAATACCTTGGTGACCTTACCGTAGAAGAAATCTGTGAGGAACTTTCCAGCCAAGGTGTAACTGATGTTGTTAGATTTCAAATAAAAAGAATGGAACTATAACCAAATTAAATACATATCTTTTGACCTTTAGAACTCCAACTCCTCCTTCATCGATTACTTTAGGTTGCTTCGGAATCAGAGTTGACAGGTTTATCCCTAACCCAATTCGTTGCTTCACTTGTCAAAAGTTTGGTCATGGAACCAAACAATGTCGTGGTACGCAGAGATGCTTCAAGTGTTCTGACGAAGGACACGAGGAACAACCTGTAGCTCTGAATCTTCTAAATGCGTAAACTGTGGTGAGTCCCATTTTCATCATCTAGGGACTACCCTGTTTACGTTAAAGAAAAAATATTATCAAAATTAAAACAGAAAGAAACATCAGTTACCCAGAAGCTAAACAGATAGCTTCTGTTTCGAATGATCTCCTTGTTTCGAACAGACCATCGTACGCCAGCAAAGTTGTCCGCTCATTCAGTCACGAGCATACACAAACTCGCATGACCTGGCCAATTGATGCTGAGACATTTACAATGCTGCCTGTTGAAACAGAACCTAACGATAAAATATTAATTCCAAGAAAACCAACAACTTCTAAAACCAGTACTCAGTCAACACAATCTTCCTTACAGAGCTCAATGAAAAAAAGAAATCAAATAAAAAGATACAGTTAAATCAGACAGTTGGGGCGGTGAATCTGTCTGGGATCTTCCCAGTGACATAGATGGTTCTTCCATCTCCAATAGTCCTCCTTCATCTGCATCAAATAAAACTAGTTTATCTTCTGCATCCAGTACAAAGTCTACTAAAGCCCCGTCTCCTCTTCGTTCTCCAAAACAGACGGATGTCCCAAAGAAGCCAGCAAATACATCCTCTCAGAAGTCTTCTGATTCGAGGTCGCGGGTAGGGGTCGAGGCGGAGTAAAACCAGCTGCGTGTGGTCCTGAGATCGACGACTCTCCTCACACAACAGATTTTCAACACTTAACGACGAATCAGAAATGGAAATCGAAGTGTTGCGCCACCCGAAAGATCACAATCTCAGGGTGAGCGAAATAAGAATGCTGGCAAACTCGATAGCATTCGCCCGTCTATTAACAAATCATGACTAATATCATCCAATGGAATTGCCGAGGTCTTAAAATAAATCTTCTCGAGTTAACGCTTCTAGTTCAGTCTTATTTACCTATTGCATTTTGTCTTCAAGAAACTCATCTAAAAGAAAGTGACAATGTATCTTTAAAAGGATACAACATTTATAGCACATTTCCTAAGGTAGATGAACGTGCTGCAGGCGGATCATCCATTTTGTGAAGGACAACGTCATTCATAGCACAGTCCAACTCACCACGGATCTGCAGGCAGTTGCAATTCGTTTATCATTAGATAAAACAATTACATTATGTTCTATATATTTCCACCCAATTCAATTATAGATAAAGCTAAACTCAAAACCTCACTGATCAATTACCTCACCATTTATACTTATGGGCGACTTCAATGCCCACAATCCCTTGTGGGAAGCAAGTCTCATAATGCCAAAGGTAAGATCATTGAGGACTTTGTCTCTCAAGAAGGGTTATGCATTTTCAATGATGGATCTAATACTTATCTTCACCCTGGAAACGGGTCTTATTCTGCTATTGATATCACTATCTGCGATCCTCTCTTCTGGATTATTCATGGCGTGTTCATGATGATCTATGTGAAGTGATCACTTTCAATAGTACTTCAACATCTTTTAACTTCTGCCCAACAGAGAGTACCACGTTGGAAACTTGACAAGGCGGACTGGCCCTTGTTTGAGAATCTCTGTAAAGCGTAACTTCAGTCAAAGATGTTTGAGATTGTACAAGATCCAATTTTAACTTTTAACACAGTTTTAACGTCAATTGCTGACAGAACAATTCCTAAGACCTCGGCAAATCCAAAACATCCCAGCAACCCATGGTTTGATGACGCTTGTGATCAAGCAATAGATGACCGTAAAAAATCTGAAAGACGGTTCAATCAACAACCAACGACGGAAAACTTGAGTAATTTCCGTATTTTTCGCGCTAAGGCACGGCGGACGTGTAGGCAAGCACGACGAACGTCTTGGAAGAAATTTGTCTCGGGATAACTTCTCGCACTCCGATGACAAAAGTATGGAACATGATACAAAAGATCAAAGGTAAAATTCTAAAGCCACAGTAAAACATTTAAAAATGGCAATGATTTATTAACATCTGAAAAGGATATTGCCAACAAGCTTGGTGAAACTTTTGCGAAATCTTCTTCTAACAACTACAGGAAGATTTTAAAAAGTTAAAAACAAAAGAAAAATAAAGTTGAACTTCAAATAAAAAAATGGTGAAAATTATAATAAACTCTTTTCTCTTGAAGAACTTAAAACATCTCTGTCAAAAGCCCATGATACAGCTTGTGGGCCTGATAATATTCACTACCAACTCTTAAAACACTTGCCAGATTCCCCGCTGGAAGCTCTTTTGCAGCTCATGAATAACATCTGGGAATCTGGTGATTTACCATCAATCTGGAAGCTTGCAACCGTCGTGCCTATTCCAAAACCAAGTAAAGATCACACGGATCCTATCAATTATCGACCAATTGCTCTTACCAGTTGTGTCTGTAAAACACTCGAACGGATGGTCAATGATCGCCTTGTTTGGTTCTTGGAATAAATGGGCTATTAGCCAATATCCAGTGTGGATTCCGACAGGGCCGCAGTACTCTTGACCATCTTGTCCGATTCGAATCATTTGTCCGTAATGGTTTTGCGAAAAATGAACATGTGGTGTCGGTCTTTTCGATCTTGAAAGGCCTATGACACTACATGGAAGTATGGTATTTAAAGATCTTTTGATATGGGGTTGAAAGGCAATATGCCGAATTTTATTTCTAATTTTCTCTCTAACAGACAATTTAATGTTAGAGTTAATTCAACCATGTCTGATCTGTATGATCAAGAGATGGGTGTCCCTCAGGGAGTATTTTATCTGTGACATTATTTAGTCTTAAAATTAACAGTCTTGTTGAAGTTTTGAAAAGTAATATTGAAGGTTCATTGTATGTTGATGATTTTTAATATGTTACAGAGGCAAAATATGAATAACATTGAACGACAATTACAATTATGTCTTGGAAGAATTGAAAATGGGCCTCGGAACATGGTTTTAAATTTTCCTCATCTAAAACGGTTGGGATGCATTTCTGTAACAAAAGGAAATTACATCTTGATCCAGAACTCACTTTATATGGAAACCCAATTAAAATAGTTGATGAAACCAAATTTCTAGGGTTAGTTTTTGATAAAAAATTAACCTTTCTCCCCCATATCAAAATGTTAAAATCAAGATGTTTAAAAGCATTAGATATTTTAAAAGTTGTCGGCAGCACCGATTGGGGTGCTGATCGCAACATTTTACTTAATTTATATAGATCTCTAGTTAGATCAAAACTAGATTATGGCTCTATAGTGTATGGCTCTGCACGGAAGTCCTACATACAGATTCTCGATGCTGTTCATCACCAGGGTTTGCGTCTCTGTCTTGGCGCCTTTAAAACCTCACCAGTTGAGAGTCTGTATGTAGAGGCTGATGAGTATTCACTTTTTGACAGACGTTTGAAGCTTGGACTTCAATATGCTGTCAAACTAAAAGCCTATTCAGATAATCCTGCCTACAGCTGTGTTTTAATCCAATTTATGAAGATATTTTTGCAAAACATGAAAATAAAATTCCTCCGTTAGGTATACGTTTAAAACCACATTTAGCTACTTTTGATTTAAAATCTGTTGCTCAAGTTGAAACTTGCAAATGTCCTCCATGGGAACTTCCCAAACCAAAATGATATTAATTTTGATCTCCGTAAACACAATAAAAATGAAACAAATCCTCTTTTAATTCAGCAACACTATGCTGAAATTAAAGCCAATTATTCAGATTTTTCAACTGTCTATACTGATGGATCAAAAGATGGTGACAGAGTTGCATCTGCTGCTGTCTTCAGGGACAGAGCTGCAACTCTCCGTTTGCCATCTGCTGCATCCATCTTTACTGCTGAAGCAGAAGCAATAATTTTGGCTTTGAAATTTATTGCCTCTTCAGATAGATCCAAATTTATTATATGTTCTGATTCACTTTCATGCTTACAAGCTATACAAAATACTAAAATTAAAAACCCAACAATTCTCAAAATTTTATATGTAATGAGGAATTTAAAAATTCTTCTTAAAGAAATAATATTTCTATGGGTGCCGAGTCATGTTGGAATCCATGGAAACACAGCTGTAGACCTTGAGGCAAAGAATGCCCTGGGTGACACTTTATCTAACTGTGATATACCATATACCGATTTTAAATCTAATATTAGAGAATATATTTTAATATTTTGAAAAATGAATGGAGTAAGAGATGGTAACAAATTACATGAAATTAAACCTAATTTAGGTAAACCTTTTAATAATTTAATGTGCAGAAAAGATCAGTGTGTTATTTCCAGATGCCGAATTGGTCATACTAGAGTGACACACGAGTATCTTTTAAAAAATGAAGAAGAACCACAATGTGTACCTTGCAACTGCAAATATACTATTAAACATGTTTTAATTAATTGTATTGACTTTGCTGATATTCGTAAGAAGCATTTCAATGTCAATAATATGTATGATTTATTTAATAATGTTCCATTTACAAATATTGTTTCATTCTTAAAAGAAATTGGAATATATTATAAAATATAAAAATGTTGTTATATTTAAAACGATTTTAATTTTTATCACATTATCTTAGTGTTGATTTTTATTTGTAAATAATCTATTTGCTTTAGTCTAGAATTTTAGTTTATTGAAAGACCTTTTGTCTGATTTTAAAATATACCTTAAACTGTTATAATATTCGATTAGCTCTCGCCGCGATATAGCCTTTCTGTGCTAATGCGGCGTAAAGCAAACAACAATCAATCAATCTTTATAAAGCACAAAATGTCAGTATTCACCTCAGAAGCTAACAAAACCTTTAAATAGACTTATTAAGAAGGGATATAGTTACGATACTGTTGTCAGGTCATTAAAGATTGCATATTTTGGCTTTAATATTGATTCACTTATAGGGTCTTTGCATCGGAACTAAACACATTTATTTAAAAACCAGTTGTTGGCATGACACGGGTTATGCTCTTCTCATATATTTTATGATGGTATGATACTAAACCCTAACGGGAGGGATTGTGCCTGATATTCATATGATGAAGATATAATCTTTTAATCAGTTTAATTGAGGTCTGGAGCTGGCATGTCAGTTAACTGCTAGTAGTCTGTTGTTATTTATGTATTATTGTCATTTTGTTTATTTTCTTTTGTTACATCTTCTGACATCGGACTCGGACTTCTCTTTAACTGACTTTTAATGTGCGTATTGTTATGCGTTTACTTTTCTACATTGGCTAGAGGTATAGGGGAAGGGTTGAGATCTCATAAACATGTTTAACCCCGCCGCATTTTTGCGCCTGTCCCAAGTCAGGAGCCTCTGGCCTTTGTTAGTCTTGCATTATTTTACTTTGAGTTTCTTGTGTATAATTTGGAGTTTAGTATGACGTCCATTATCACTGAACTAGTATATATATTTGTTTAGGGGCCAGCTTAAGGACGCCTCCGGGTGCGGGAATTTCTCGCTGCATTGAAGACCTATTGGTGACCTTCTGTTGTTGTCTGTTCTGTGGTCGGGTTGTTGTCTCTTTGACACATTCCCATTTCCATTCTCAATTTTAAGTGTTATGTATTTAGAGAATAATACATGGCAAAATCTGTATCATATGCCATATCATCCCCATTTACCAATATCAGCCTGAGGGCCTTTAGGATGATATCTGTCAAGAGTGATACTGCATGTGATATGGATTTTGCCATGTTTTATACGCTTTATCATATATTTAAACATTAAAGTATATATGAACTGCATTCTGATCCCTAGCATCTGGGTTACCTTTAGATTTACTTTGGTCTTGTTTTAAAAGCTTTAAAAGATTGATTGATTGATTGGTGTTTGCTTTACGCCGCCTTAGCGCAAAAAGGCTATATCGCGGCGAGCTAATTCGAACATTTAACAATTTAAAGTATATCTTTAAAATCGGACAAAAGGTCCTTCAATATACAAAACTCAAGTCTAAAGCAAAATTGTTTATTTACAAATAAAAACAAAACTAAGATAAGGTGATAAAATTAAAATCATTTTCAATTCATTCAGCATTTTTATATTTTATGATATATTCCAACTTCTTTTAAAATGAAACAATATTTGTAATTGGAACACTATCAAATAAATCATACATATTATTGACATTGAAATGCTTCTTACGAATATCAGCAAAGTCAATACAATTGATTAAAACATGTTTAATAGTATACTTGCAGTTGCAAGGTATACATTGTGGTTCTTCTTCATTTTCAGAAGATATTCATGTGTTATTCTAGTATGACCAATACGGCATCTAGAAATAACACACTGATCTTTTCTGCACATAAAAGTATTAAAGGGTTACCTAATTTAGGTTTAATTTCATGTAATTTATTATCAACCTTTTACTCCATTCATTTTCCAATATATTAAAACATATTCTCTAATATTAGATCTAAAATCGGTATAAGGTATATCACAGTTAGATAAGGGATCATCCAGGGCATTTTTGCTTCTTCGTCTACAACCGTGTTTCCATGGATTCCAACATGACTCGGAACCCATGGAAAAATTATTTCTTTATGAAGAATTTTAAATTCCTCATTACATATAAAATCTTGAGAATTATCGGGTTTTAATTTTAGTATGTTGTATAGCTTGTAAGCATGAAAGTGAATCAGAACATATTATAAATTTAGATTTGTCTGAAGTAGCAATAAATTTTAAAGCTAAAATTATTGCCTTTGCTTCAGCAGTAAATATGGATGCGGCAGATGACAAACGGAGAGTCGCAGCTCTGTCTCCAAAGACAGCAGCAGATGCAACTCGGTTACCATCCTTCGATCCATCTGTATAAACAGTTGAAAATCTGAATAATTTGACTTAATTTCAGCAAAATGTTGTTGAATTATAAGAGGTTTGTTTCGTTTTTTTGTATTTACGGAGGTCAAATATCATTTTCGGTTTTGGAAGTTCCCATGGAGGGCATTTGCAAGTTTCAACTTGTGCAACAGATTTTAAATCAAATGTGGTTAAGTGTGGTTTTAAACGGATGCCTAATGGAGGAATTTTATTTTCATGTTTTGCATATATATCTTCATAAATTGGATTAAAAACACAGTTGTAGGCAGGATTTTCTGGATATGCTTTAAGCTTGACAGCGTATTGAAGTCCAAGCTTCAAGCGTCTGTTGAGAGTGAGTGCTCGTCAGCCTCTACATACAGACTCTCAACTGGTGAGGTTTTAAAGGCGCCAAGACATAAACGCAAACCCTGGTGATGCACAGCATCGAGAATCTGTATGTAGGACTTCCTTGCAGAGCCATACACTATTGAACCATAATCTAGTTTAGATCTAACTATAGATCTGTATAAACTAAGTAAAATGTTGCGATCAGCACCCCAGTCAGTGCTGCCAACAACCTTTAAAATATCTAATGCTTTTAAGCATCTCGATTTTAACATTTTGATATGGGGTAGAAAGGTTAACTTTTATCAAAACTAGCCCAAGAAATTTGGTTTCATCAACCATTTTAATTGGGTTTCCGTACAAAGTGAGTTCTGGATCAAGATGCAGTTTCCTTTTGTTACAAAATGCATCCCAACCGTTTTTGAAGTAGAAAATTTAAAACCATTTTCCGAAGCCCATTTTCAATTCTTCCAAGACATAATTGTAATTGTCTTTCAATGTTATTCATACTTTTGCCTCTGTAACAGATTAAAAATCATCAACATACAATGAACCTTCAATATTACTTTTCAAAACTTCAACAAGGCTATTAATTTTAAGACTAAATAATGTAACAGATAAAATACTCCCTGAGGGACACCCATCTCTTGATCATACAGATCAGACATGGTTGAATTTACTCTAACATTAAATTGTCTGTTAGACAGAAAATTTGAAATAAAATTTGGCATATTGCCTTTCAACCCCATATCAAAAGATCTTTTAAAATACCATACTTCCATGTGGTGTCATATGCCTTTTCAAGATCGATAAAGACTGACACCACGTGTTCATTTTCGCAAAACCATTACGGATAAATGACTCGAATCGAACTAGATGATCAAGAGTACTGCGGCCTTGTCGGAATCCACACTGGATATTGGCTAAAAGCCCATTTGATTCCAGGAACCAAACAAGGCGATCATTGACCATCCGTTCTAATGTTTTACAGACACAACTGGTAAGAGCAATTGGTCGATAATTAATAGGATCCGTGTGATCTTTACCGTTTTGGAATAGGCACGACGGTTGCAAGCTTCCAGATTGATGGTAAGTCACCAGATTCCCAGATGTTATTCATGAGTTGCAAAAGAGCTTCAAGCGAGGAATCTGGCAAGTGTTTCAAAAGTTGGTAGTGAATATTATCAGGTCCACAAGCTGTATCATGGGCCTTGGACAGAGATGTCTTAAGTTCTTCCAGAGAAAAGAGTTTATTATAATTTTCACCATTTTCGATTTAAAATTCAACTTTATTTTTCTTTTTGCTTCTTAACTTTTTAAAATCTTCCTGTAGTTGTTAGAAGAAGAAGATTTCGCAAAAGTTTCACCAAGCTTATTGGCAATATCTTTTCAGATGTTAATAAATCAGTGCCATCTTTCAAATGTTTTACCGTGACTTTAGAATTTTACCTTTAATCTTTTGTATCATGTTCCATACTTTTGTCATCGGAGTGCGAGATGTTATTCCCGAGATAAATTTTTCCAAGACGTTCGTCGTGCTTGCCTGCAAGTCCGTCGTGCCTTAGCGCGAAAAATACGGAAATAACTTAAATTTTCCGACGTAGGATGTTGATAGAATCGTCTTTCAGATTGTTTACGGTCATCTATGGCTTGATCACAGGCATCATCAAACCATGGTTTGCTGGGATGTTTGGATTTGCCGAGGTCTTAGGAATTGTTCTGTCAGCAATTGATGTTAAAACTGTATTAAAAGTTAAAATTGGATCTTCTACAGTCTCAAACATCTTTGATTGAAGTTCCGCTCGACAGAGATTCTCAAACAAGGGCCAGTCCGCCTTGTCAAGTTTCCAACGTGGAACTCTCTGTTGAGCAGAAGTGAAAAGATGTTCATATTATTGGGAAGTGATCACTTCACAAAGATCATCATGGACACGCCATGAATAATCCAGAAGAAGAGACGGGTCGCAAATAGTGATATCAATAGCAGAATAAGACCCGTTTCAGGGTGAAGATAAGTATTAGATCCATCATTGAAAATGCATAACTCTTCTTGAGAGACAAAGTCTTCAATGATCTTACCTTTGTCATTATGAGACTTGCTTCCCACAAGGGATTGTGGGCATTAAAGTCTCCATAAGTATAAAAGGTGAAGGTAACTGATCAGTAAGGTTTTTGAGTTTAGCTTTATCTATATTTGAATTAGGTGGAATATATATAGAACATAATGTAATTGTTTTATCTAATGATAAACGAATTGCAACTGCCTGCAGATCTGTGGTGAGTTGGACTGTGCTATGAATGACGTTGTCCTTCACAAAATGGTTGATCCGCCTGCAGCACGTTCGTCTTCCTTAGAAAATGTGCTATAAATGTTGTATCCTTTTAAAGATACATTATCCTTTTCTTTTAAATGAGTTTCTTGAAGACAAAATGCAATAGGTATAAAAGTCTGAACTAGAAGCGTTAACTCAAGAAGATTAATTTTAAGACCTCGGCAATTCCATTGAATGATATCTGTCATGGTTTTTGAATAACAGGACGAATGCTATCGAGTTTGCCAGCATTTTTACTTCGATCACCCTGAGATTGTGATCTTTCGGGTGGCACAACACTTTCGCAGTCCATTTCTGATTCGTCATCCAGTATGGTAAATCTATTTTGTGAGGAGAGTCCTTGATCTCTGTGTTTAGACGCAGCTGATGTTACTCCGCCTCGACCTCTACCCCGCGACCTCCTTTCAGAAGACTTCTGAGAGGATTCATTTGCTGGCGTTTTGAGACGCCCTTCTGTTCTGGAGAACGAAGAGGAGAAGGAGCTTTTGTCGACTTTGTACGAGTAGCAGAAGACGAACTAGTAGACGCTTTATTAGACGCAGATGTAGTGTGACTATTTAAGACCAATGAATTTTCGGAAGATCCCAGACCGATCCAGTGCCCCAACTGTCTGATACAACCGCATCTGACTTACTTGATTTCTTTTTTCCATTTTTAGAAGGTGATGACATTGAGCTCTGTAAGGAAGATTGAGTTGACTGAGTACTGGTTTTAGAAGGGTTTGATTTTCTTGGAATAATTAATTTATCGGAAGTTTCTAATTGAACAGGTAGCATTGTAAAGTTTCAGCATCAATTGGCCATGTCATGCGAGTTTGTGTATTCTCATGACTGAATGAGCGGCCAACTTTGCTGGCGTACGATGGTTTGTTCGAAACTAGAGGATCATTCGAAACAGAAGCTATCTGTTTAGCCTCTGGGTAACTGATGTTTCTTTCTGTTTTAATTTTAATAATATTTTTTCTTTAAGATAAACAGGGCAGACCCTAGATGATGAAAATGGGATTCACCACAGTTTACACATTTAGAGGATTCAGAGCTACAGGTTGTTCCTCGTGTCCTTCGTCAGAACACTTGAAGCATCTCTGCGTACCACGACATTGTTTGGTTCCATGACCAAACTTTTGACAGGTGAAGCATCGTATTGGGTTAGGGATGAATCTGTCAACTCTGATTCCGAAGCAACCTAAAGAAATAGATGAGGAGGAGTTGGAGTTTTAAAGGTTAAAAGATATGTATTTAATTTGGTTATATTTCCATTCTTTTTAATTTGAAATCTAACAACATCAGATACACCTTGGTTTGATAATTCATCACTAATTTCTTCCACGGTAAGATCACCTACATATTGACTTCTGTCTCGAATGATTCCTTTGCAACTGTTCAAACTATTGTGAGGAGAGGCAGAAACAGAAAAGTCTGTAATTTTGTCATAGTCAGCAAATTTGTTGATTGACTTTTGTTGGAACATTCAACCAACAAATTCCCTGATCTCATTTTGAAACGTTTTAACTGTACCAGCAATGCTTTGAATTTGTTTATGAATAACAAAAGGAGATATTTTTGAAACTGGTTTTCATCTGTTCCTTTTATTACAATAAATCGGGGCCAACTATCATCTTCCTGACAGGGCGCAGAGTCATCACATTTTCTTTTTTGTTGAAGCTGATTGAGAAGTTTGGTTTTGTTTGCCATATGAAAGGAGAAAGATTCACTATCCTTGTCATCCACCCACCTCGGAGTGCCTACAAGGGCGATGCTGTGTTTCCGTGGCGAGCCGGGGTCAAGCGCTAATGCTGAAAGCGAGCTGCAAGTATAATGCACCTCGTCCCCAAAATTAGCACCCAAGATCCACTGCGGAAAGCACCGGATGTTCCAAGAATAGTATACTCAAGCAGAGCGTATCCATCAAGCGAAATAGAAAGCGTACCACTTGATTGACCCATGAGCCATCGCCTTCTTAAAAGCTTTAAAAGAAATGCTTAATTATTCATCCTAAGTATCTCAGCTACCTTACAATTTGCGCCCTGTTGTTCATAGAAATATTATGTTTATTGTATATTTTTGTGTTTTGTATGGTATTTCTTTGAGTGCTTTTTATAATTGCATTTCGTGTGCCAGAAATTATAAATCTGATGTTTGTGACAGCCTTCCATAAATGACGTCACACCCTAATGACCGTTTCATTTAGGACCCTTTGAGGAAATTTTTTGAGAAGTTTGCATAAATTAAAGCATGGACTTTATGTAAATTTAGTCGGAATCACTACTGTCATAAATGAGAAATTTGAGTAGGGGTGTGATAAAGGGTGCGCATCAAAGTTGAGCGATATGGATTAAACAGCAGGCTATTTATCAAATATTCAAAAATTCTGTATTTACTACTAAACATATGATAAATGATTATACACTGAAGCTGTGTCTTTTCTCTGCGGGAACTTCATTTTAGATATTTTTATACTGATGACAAAATGGAGGTTCTGTATGGTAAAAATTGATTATTGTTTTCATTTTCAACAATGAAATTACAAAATCAAATATATTATCAACCTTTTGTTCATATTGTTTCATTTCGAACCGTATCAAGAGACACTCCACAAAATGAATCATAATTAAAGGCTATTGTATCAGACCAATTTAAATATTTCAGCTCAGACTCTTAACATGGTCAAGAAGAAGAAAGAACACATGCCATTACCATTGAGTTAGCTTGTATAGCAAGGGCAAACATGGCAGATGGAAAGAAGAAGGTATTAAAAACAAATGTAGTAGTCATACGTAGATATAGGAAGATGTGGTATGAGTGCCAATGAGACAGCTCTCCATCGAAGTTACAATTTATAAAAGTAAACCATTATAGGTCAAGGTACGGCCTTCAACACGGAGCCTTGGCTGAATTGAATGATTCTGTTAATAAAACACAAAACACTGCCTTCATGCTGATCTTCTCTTGTTTTGTTCAAACACTTGCACCTGCTTACAGAACAGATATCATTATAAAACTCAATAATACTAGATCATTGAAAATGGAAACATATATTTACTGAACTTAAAGAAGTTAATTTAATAAATATTTTTTTATAAAAGATAAACTTTTATAAAATCTTTTGTGGTTTTGTATTGCACCATCTTCATAACACATTTTGTAATAAACATGTATAGTAATAGCAGGGTTTAATTTTTATGAGAGATTTAATAACAGTTACATTATTTATTTAATATAATCCATTGAATTAAGTGCAGAAGAGTAAAGTGATGTTTAGAGTGTGCATGGTTTTAAATTGTTTTAATTCATTTATGTAACTGATTTTCAGTATGCTGAAAAAGGAGTAAAAGGAATGAGTTGGGGATTTTCTCTGCCTAATTTTGACATCATCAACAGCATGTGTTTAGATTATATGCACGCAGGTGAGGGGTTATTTTATTTTGTCTGAAAAGTAATCCAGCAGTTTATTAAAGTTACAGTTCTAATTTCAACAGTGGCAGATTTATTTTAAAGTAGGAAAGCTTGTTAGAGAAAATAAAATGGCGTTATCAAAAACAAATAATTCCATGATTATTTTGATTATTTTGATACATGTTGTTTCTGGAGACATTCCATTATTAACATTTTCATTTTTATAAACCACTATTTTGAATATCAGAACCAACTATATTTATTGCCAACTACTTGTATTCAAATTTTCACAGTATTTCTACAAATTTGATACTATGGTCAAAATAATTTGATTTTAATTTATTGTTTTAGTTCTGTTGGGTGTTATGAAACGTCTCTTGAACTTCTGGTTTGGAAAAGACAAGAACGAAATTTTTTCGATAAGCAACCGACGATCAGAAGTTGAACAAGGATTGATGGAGATAAAGCCCCTAACAACATTACAAGGTCACTTCGAACTTTAGATGAATTGAAGCATTGGAAAGGTAATATATGATACTGTTTAATAGAAAATAACTAAAGAGCAGCCATGGTGAATTTCTATGATTCAACAAATGTACAATTACTACAATATAATGGAAAATTTAGTAACATCTTCATCAAAAACACTATTTTGGTATGACTTAATCCAAATTTGATTTGTATACGTAATAACCTTGTATTTTAATGTTAATGCAGAAAAAAGGCATTTTGCACCAAAGGGAGATAATTTGGAGCATTTTAATGATATAAACATTTTAAAAGTCTTCTAGGGCCAAAACGAATTGATTTTTGGGTTGATTTTTGTACCATATCATAAAGTAACAACTAATAGTGTAATAAATAAAATTTGTAATGAAAAAAATGTTTAAATTTTTCGTGAATTTTGTACCTGTGAGCCTCCTTAACATTTTTAATGCTCAAACATATTATATCTTTTTTAGTCATGCATAAGAATCAGAATAACAGTACTGTTATTCCTTAATCATTCTTCACTAACATTTTGTAAAATATTTTGTGTTTTGCCTTTTTCCAGCATCAGAGTATCGGTCATTTTATTGTTTTATGGACCTGCATGTCTTTATGGCATTTAACTACAGCCATATTATGACCATTTCATGTTGTTGTCTAGTGCTGTGTGGTTACTTCTTCAACAGGAAATAAGGAAAGATGATTTGGACAATGCAGCTAAACATTTTGAATACTTCTGTTACCAGATGTCTGCATTATATGGTAGGGTATATTTTATATAATAATTAGTTGACTCCTGGTAGATCTTGCTGTTCTTTAAAGACGATTTCTTTTGTACACATGTTTCTTTTAATAAAATCAAGTAAGCAACAAGTAATAGCTCTCATAAGTCAATTTGTTTGGCTGGGTGTTGATTATTTTAAATATTGTATGTTTAATTGTATATTGTTCATCTGTTAATCAATATGTGACACTTTAATAAAATAATTTATTATTAATATTTTTCGAAAAAGCTAGCTGTCTCTTAGCTGATGAAAGTGGAAAGTGTTCTCACTTTGTAGATTAATTCATTCAGAATAGCTTGCATATCAATCAATAAATTTTACCACACACGTTTTAAAGCAGTATATCGTTTAATGTTGTGTGTCAAATAATTCCTTATCGTACTAATCCTTCAAATCATGGTTGTAAATGCTTTACATACTTGTTAAACAATTTATTCTCTCATCATGCAATATCATAACCATGTTCAAGTATTCTTATGTTTTTCGTGTATTAAATGTACGTAACAGTGAGCGACTGGATTGAATTTGAGACAATAATGTGTGTGTTTACAAAACTTAAGGAGATTTGGCTATTAATAGATAAATGTAACGTGTGTACCGATATGCATGATTGGTGATCAGGCAAAATATATTTGCTAAAATAGAGTAAAAATCCGATACTCTACGGGATCGACAGACATTTACTAGGTTTGGATTGTCCCAACCAATCAATGAACTTTAATTATTAACGTCTCAGTAATATCTTCCAATCGGGAATTAGGAAGCATTCAGCCCGCAGACTGTCCATCGTTCAATTCTTGATAACGTCCCGCGAACAACTCTAGTTTAAATTTCATAACTTTAAAAAAAGAAACAGAAAAACATGGTGCATACTGATTTCATAATCAATGAACTAGTAACACAGAGATGTGTCTTGCCTTTCTTTATTTAGATAGTAAATGAAAGCAATATAGCAATACCTTAACATGTAAGTAATTCCAAATATTCAAAGTAAATGAATCATGACTTAAGGTACAGGGCAAAACAATCTCCATGTAAATGAGATACGGCAATGCATACCAAATATCTTTGACCCACCTTGTGGTACCCTTATACTGACCTAATCACAAACTTTTTTTACTACATAAAGGTAGAACATAAAACTTTCAAAATGAGTAAAAATGTTTAATTAATCACACATAATGCTGCTAAAAGTTATCAAAGGAAATCAGGCTTATAATTTGATACACCTTATCAGTGACGCTAAAATGTTTTATACTTATATATATGGGATATATTATTTATCTTAATGTTATTGTAGGTGATGCGTCAAATTCATTTTCCGTGCACCTACTTCTACATATTCCAAACACAGTACTGCAAAATGAACCATTATGGTGTCAAAGTTGTTTTGATTTGAAGATTACAATAGTGAACTGCGACAGTTTTCCACAGCTCACAACACCCAGACTCTCAGGTATATTAACAAATTTCAAGGACATTTTAAGAAACCAGAGGCTCACTAGGCTTAGATAAATTATTTCTTATCCTTCTAAATGAGAAAGTTCATGTATCTGAAAAACAATTGAATAAAATATACCAATATTTTTTCATAGAAAAAGGTGCACATCTAATATATAAGTTTTCAGCAACTCAGTATGATATTCATGAACATAAAATTGATTACAGTATCTGATGATGATATTTGAATTAAGTTTAAAGAAAAGTCCACTAGAAAATTATTTACATCATGATCAGTACCTTTCACCCTTGCAACATGTAATTTATTTTCATAAAACCAGGTTTAATAAAAAGATATTAGTCGTAGAAACTATTGTTTCATTGTTTAAATATGTTTTTATGTATAACTTTATTTATATTAGGTTGCCTGAGCTGTGCATTGTCCAGAAACTGCCAGAAATGGTGAAGATTATGAACCCTGAATCTGCAGTGCTATATTGCAAAGAAAGATGACAAGTGACAGATACAAAGTGTAAGTACATTTTTTCTTGTTATAGAGTGAGCAGACTTGTGCTTCCTTTTAAGGGAGTTGTGTTATATTTGGTCACAAAAGAAAGAAAAATAAAACACCACAAAAATATTTCACTGTTTAAATTATAGATAAAATTTGGTATGAATACTTATCTGATAAATCTCCACCAGAGACCAAATACCATATACGCTACAAGGCAGCACTCGCATCCGCAAAGTGGAAAGGGATTAATATAAGTCGCAATAACTTGTTTCCCAATCCACTATAAATAAATATGTTTAAAACTAAACTAAAACTGATATGTTTTCACCATACAGCATTCAACAATAAGCAAAAACTGTAACCAATCTATTAAAGGCCTTAAAATTAGGAGATAAACATCAAATCACCAATTGATGCCGTCGGAGCTTAAAATACAATATTGTTATCTCCACTCTAATGAAACTGACAGAAAACAACGTTAAAACATGAATTTAAAATCTGTCATATTACGTCTGCGCTTGCGCGTACGTTACAATAGCATCAATTGTCAATTGATGCCATGAAAATTAGTGACGTTTTCTAATCAAAATGAACGTTACAAACGTTGTTGCATTAGAATGAAAAATCTGAAACAATTTAATACTTGAAAATGAATAGATTTATGAACAAATCAATAGACAAAAATGATTATGACAGTAACAGTAACAAAAAAAAATTACAGACACTAGGCATGGGACAGTCAGTCACATGCAGAGACTGAAAATATCTTCAAACAATTTGATAATAGCATGTGCACAACTTCAACATATTACAAATTCAATACATTTACATGGGTAATGTCATATTAACGGCCGTACAATATAAAGGGGTAGGGAAAAAAACGCCAGTTATGACTAAATTTCAGAGGAAAATGGATCTCATTCTGCTGAAATGTGTCATTGTTACATTGCCTTTATGATCATTTACTAACTTTTAATGTTTCTTGTCATTTATCTATTCTTTTATTTTACAGAAAAATATGTCCAGAGAGGAATATCTGTGGTTGGAAAAGCAGAGGAGGCAAACTTGGCTGATCATGAAAATGTTTTTCCCTGGTAAAGCTAGCAAAACCGTCTTTCACGGGCATAACACTCAAATACAAAAGGGCTTTACTTCAGGAGAAATGATCCACAGCAAGATTTATCAAAAGTTTCGCAGAGGAACAGTTTTACTGTTGAATATCAAAATCTCACAGATAAAGAATATGGAAAAATTTTATTCTTCCTAGGATTAGATGATGATTATTTGGCTGTTGTTAACAAGTTTACCAAGAAAAAGTGTGCTCTAACTGAAGATCATACTACTGGACCATCTGGTGGTCATTTACTTACACTTGAAAAACAGAGGTATTCTTCTACTTAAATTGAATTTTAAAATCTGATTTTTTTTCCAAATCTCTAAGAGTTTACATTAAAGTTTGGACAGAAAATTCAGCAGTAAATAAATTTGAAATTCATTGATCCAATGGAACATTCAGAGATGGCATGTTGATGAGGAGATCTTCATATTTTGATTCCTCACTTTAGTATGGAACACATTTTATTTAGAGGTTATTGCTATGTAAACTGTGGTGATTACCTTACCAACTCCAAAGAATTTAAACTTAAAGTAAATTAGTAAGTCCATGCATAAATAAAAGTGAATCCAACATAGTTAAAAAAAAGTAGTTTTGCCAATTAAGATGCATTGTCTGTAGAATTAAAACATATTGGGGAATTCAACAAGCCACATGCAATGCTGGTAGATTATGTAAATCAAATAAGAATTTGTATTGTCTTACCAATAGCCTAACTTAAATTAATTGAATTTCTGACAGCTTTTTGTACACTAGTTTCAACACAAAATCAGTTTTATTGTATAAAATTTCCTTTAAATTCTCAGTATGAGTTTAAAAATTTCTGCTAATGAAATCTTATTATTATAATTTCAGGAACAAGATATAGTGTTAGTTTCGTTGTCCGACATCCATGGCAAGGTTATATACATGGATGTTCATGCATTGAATTCACAGTAGTTGGAATGTTTCCAAATAGAACAGAGAAAGACTAAAAGCTTTAATCAATTATATTGTAAACATGTAGTGATTTTGAGTCATGGGCATGATGGACGGATTTCCCACATCATTGGTATATTTATGATGTATACACTTTATATGTAAAATCAATAATTGTATCGTAAAATAATAACTTTTTGTGTACACTAAAGGGCATTAGCTCATTTCTAGGTCTGTATGATTTGATGTTAAAGCTTAAAAATTTGTTGATCATAGTTATTACCTGTTTAAGAATGATTCTTTTGGATTGAATCAGTCTAAAGGTCATAGAAATAAAAGATTTAAAGAGGTAAAATTATTTACTTGCAAGTAATGTTTTGAGCTTATTTTGATTTATAATATCATTTCAAAATTATGCTTTGAATCTTCGAAACAAAAAGAAACTCATTTCACCTTTTGGTCTAGATTGTAGCTTAAATATCCCTTTAAAGGACTAAAAGAATTTTTGTAACTAAATGATTGATTGTTGATTGTTGGTTGCTAAACGTCCAGTGGCAAATATATCATGCATGTTCAGGAAGAGAACAAATTAACAATAAATACAATAGGTAGGTCCTGTAATAGAGGCCGTCCGGGATGAAGGTCGGGTAATTTGGACTGCCACGGGAAATGAGGGTATATTGGATAAGGACAGAAATTTAGCCTATCAACAGGCCACCTACGGACCCCTCAAAGAGTTGTTGCAAGGGTTCTTAACGTGCAAAGAACGTGGCACTCTCTTTACACGAGACATCGGATTTAACGTCCCATTCTGACCGGACGTGACTGCGAACTTGTACATCCCGCACAGCCAAACGGACGCCCCACTTTAGCGAGGGTTTTACCGCCGGTCGGAGGAAGACCAATGGTGACCATATTTCTATTCCCCAGTCACCCTTGGGGAGTAACTCAATGTAAAACACTCTTAGGAATATTATTTTAATTAGATAGAAGGTCCGGAAAATCTATCAAATATACAATAAAACGTCATTTTCAGATGGTTTTATCCAAAATGAAAGAGGGCACATTTATTGTCAAAAACAGCCCTTATTTAAGTATTTTAATATAGATGAATAGCTAAAAGTTTACAAATTGTAAAAATGCAATATTTTTGTGCCAAAAGGAGTCTAACCAGACCTACTCCTTTGATGTTATCATACAAATGGTGATGTAGAAATATTATAATCTTGAAAATATTTTCCAAAATATGATGCATATAATACAAAAAAATGCTGATTAGATCTTTTTTTTTAGTGAATAAGTGTATTTTAGCAATTTTCTTTACTATACAGACATTTTAATTTGTTTTTACTTTCTTGAATAAAGTTTCTGGCGCATGCAGACAAGTTAAGACACTTTTCAGAAATTCTGAATTTTGCTGAATAAAAATCTTAATTCAGAAATATTCACCAAAATTTCAGAATTGTTATAATCTTGTCAGAATATATGCATCTGGATTCAGAAATAATTCAGACAATTTCAGACAAATTAAGACAATATTCAGAAAAAAATTCCATGAGGGTTGGAACACAATGACTACACAATTTTATCCGCATCAAATTAGAATGCCAGCATGCCTTCTTTTTATTCAAAATATTGAATCATAAAATAAATATCAGTAGTTTCGATACCTCATGCTGACTCGTATAACAAAATAATTTGACCGCATCAACCAAAATTGACCATATTTGCACTTTATTATGTAAATCTTATAGTGGCATAGTAAATCAGTAATATTTTTATGTCAGGATTGATTGTATAATACAAATGACAGCAATATAGGAACACAATGACTACAAAGTTTTGTCCGCATCAATTTAAGAGTGCCAGCATGTCCTCTTTTATTCAAAATATTGAATCGTAAACATATTTCAGTACTTTTGATACCTCAGGCTGACTCGTATAACAAAATTATTTGACCGCATCAACCAAACTAACCATATTTTCACTTTAATATGTAAATCTTATAGTAGCATAGTAAATCAGTCATATTTTTATGTCAGGATGGATTGTATAACAACGTATAATAGAAATGACAACAATTTTGGAACACAATGACTACAAAATGTTGTCCGCATCAATTTAGAGTGCCAGCATTTCCTCTCTGTATCCATAATAATGAACCGTCACTAAAGTCAGTAGTTCGGGATGGTTTGTATTTAAAACAAAACATGACATCATCCAACACCGACAAGACTGATTTGGTGTGTACTTAATAATGAAAAGTATAAGAGTTCTCTTCTTGGAATAGTATACTGTTAGTATATTATGTCGGTTGAATGATTTTGTTTGTAGCTTAACGTCCAGGGCAAATATTTCATTCATGTTCACAACGAGTATAATTTTTCGTACGTCCCAGAAATCATTTACAATCGGTACGAATGAGTCTGTCTAAATTGACGAGATGGTACATAATTATACAACACTTTATATTTTCCTACACTGCACAATTTTCGTTTGAACATTGATTCGTAAATCCAAGGCAAACAAGGTGATTTATGAAAAAAAAAATCCATGTATTTCCTGATTAAATGCAAAGAGTTATATTTAGGAAGAGACTGTTAAAAATGGGGAACGAAGCAACATAAACCATGATGTTTATATCCCATCATACAAAAATAGTTTTCCGATGCGTTGGATAACCTTAATTTCTATTCGCCTTCTAATTAAGAAAAAAAAAACATTTCCTTTCTTTTATGATAGCTGCATGTATATTTGTCGATCAGAAGTGTTTAATTTTATGGCCATTATTTAATGTTTATAAGAATATGAAATGAAAAGAATTTTTAAAGTATATAATATCTATGCATAGTCTAACGGGTATAGTAGTTTGGGGAAAAGAACAATGTGTTCGAAGGGTTTTGAATTGTTTTGGTTTTAAACACATATATATATAAAATATTAAGAGTCATTCTCTGTAAGCACCAAAATGACAAGGAAATGGTATGTCATGAAATCAGACAAAACTTGGCTCAAAGGTGCATTACAAGCATAAAACATAATTCATATAAAAAAAATGTTAAAAAAATATATGTTGCCATGGTAACACAACATATTTAAAAAGACTCTTTTTTTTCATTCAAAAACTGATAAAAATACTAAGTTTTTTATTCAATCTTAACATAAAAAGGAAATATTTGTATTTCATCACTGTAGATACCCTAAAAGGAACATTATAGTTCTTCTAAATTTCAAAAATGAAAGCTGTGCATATTTTATTTTACTATACCAGCCTGTGGAACTCTTGGAAAACACACTAATTTTCGAATTTAATATTTTTAGCAAATTTCAAAACAAATTAAAAAGAATCTGGACAACAGATCTGTGTGATTTTTAGGATAAATCTTAAATATATTGTTTTCAATGTAAATTAATTTATAGAGAGGTGATATTTAAAATAAAAAGTTAAATGCATTGTTTTGACACTATATATTTGCATATAATTTGAAAAAATTTGGTGACGTTTTTTGGATTTGAAATAAATATTCTTTTCAAATGCTGCACTAAAGTGCTATTTTGAATGTAATATATATTATAAATTAAAATAAGTACATTTTTTTAGTGCATATAACTGTCTATATAGTACAGCTAGTGCTAACATCAATATTTATTCCAACACAGTTGTAAAGTTATTTCCCTTGTAAAGAACTCTTCCTGTTAGGAGGTAACAAATAAACAAGCTGTCAGCAGGCAACAAAATATGAACAGCCACCACATTAACTTTATAGTAGATTCAAGGCTTTGTGATCGACAAATAATGATTTAGTGTGATTGAAAATGACTTTCTGCCAGTTTGGATCGTTATCCACAGAATTTATCAGATGTTCTGAAGACTTTTTCCATTTAAAAACATGTTCCTATAATGACATTATTATTGTGTTTACTGAAGCTGGTATTTTACCACAAAATGGGTTATCTAATACCTACTCCATTTGTTCATCACATTTTAATAACTTCCTAAAATAAAATGAAAAGAAAAGAAATAGACTTCTGTGTCTCGTACCATCCCACATAAGTACACATCCAGAAATAGACCATACTCAGTCGTCTGAAGTTGTTCGGCACAGTGACAAGAAAAGAAAAAGAAGTAAATGTCTGCAGTTTGATGATGTTACAACTTTATTCAGAAAAACTGGCGTTGTTCTACCAGTAGGAACACGTAAGTCAATTTATTTTTGTATAAGAGGGGATAGATGTACAAATGTAAAATGTTAAACAGTAAATTAAACACCCTGTAAAACTCAACTTTTAGAGCAAGGGAGGGTGCTACACCTTTGTATCTTATAAATTTTGTATCTTAGAAGTTCTTCTCCTTCTGTTTGATTTAATTGTATTTAATTTGGCCATTGTGAGGAAAAAATTGACAACATTTCATGTCACATAGCAGATCTAAATTCTGTTTTAATATTACAGAGTTATTTGAATAATTTACTTGAGCCTGGGACAATCATTTGATATTCTCAAAGGGTACAGGTTCTTGTTTTTAGAGACAGCTTTTTTTTCTTCAGCAGAGCAGTATGACTTTTATTTTTAGTATCACAATTATTTATTTTCATTATTGTGTAGGTTTAATTATTTAGTTTCAAACTATTTATAGGCAGACATTCTTACAAAGTTGAGCACTTTATTTTCAAAATCCCTTGAACCCTCCCCTAACTCCTAGAATATCAAAAGGTCACCAGGCATGCCAGGTATCTCCTATAGTAAAACTGATAAACAATGTACACTATGACATGACTATCACTACTCTTAGGTTAGAGGTCAATGAGTACAGAAACACAATAACACAAGACAGAAAATTAGACATTTCAATTAGAATTAAAATAAAGTAACAGGGGACAAGATTATGGGTGAAAAAATATAATAAAAATTTTAACACAGTTTTTATAGCTTCCAAACACCTACAAAAAAATGTAACAGGTCAACGATTGTTGTTTAAATCAATCATAACTGAGCATAAAGCCATACATTATAGAAACATGTTTTATAAATATAGAAGTTAATGATTAATGAAAATCTCACTTGCCACAACTACTCAAACAGAAAGTCAAACTTTCATGTACATCAAGACAAAACTTATCAAACATTTTGCATATGATCATCATGATGGTGCTTTATAAAAAAAATAAATTTGAAATTTGAAATTATTATTGTTTTTGAATAAATTCATGTCTGTACCTTGAAAAGTGATTTAGCTCAACTGTATATCAATACAATGCTAAATAATATAAATATAATATTCTTACATATTCTACAAACATGCACCAGGCAGATTATGTTGCTTATAATGTTTTGACTTATCTAATTTTTAGCTGTCTGTATTAGCTGCAGAAAAGAATTAACAAGAAAAGAACTAGATGAGGATACATATGAGGAATGTTCACCAAAGCTACCAAAATAAAACCAGTTTGAGACAAAAATATATAGGATATATGTAATTTTTAAAAAGTTTATATTTGATTTCAGATCTATTTAAAACAAGATAATCTATGAGTCAGATTTGTCATGTTTGTATGAATATTTTTTCTTATGTTTTAAGGGTGTCCTTATGACAAATATTTTTGCTTCTCTTAATTTCAATCAGATGAATAATGATTTCTAATACACTTATTCAAATAGCTTTTTGTTATGCATGTTTAAGGCTAGTCCTGTCTTTACAAAAGAATAAGAATGAAAAACAAAGTAAAAAAAATAAATCTGTCTGTCTGCTTTTTCTGTCTGTCTGTCTGTCTGATTATTGTATTCAATAGATATAAGAAGATGTGGTATGAGTGCCAATGAGACAACTCTCCATCTGAGTCAAAATTTATAAAAGTAAACCATTATAGGTCAAAGTACGGTCTTCAACACGGAGCCTAGGCTCACACCGAACAGTAAGCTATAAAGGGCCCCAAAATTACTAGTGTAAAACCATTCAAACGGGAAAACCAACGGTCTAATCTATATAAAACGAGAAACGAGAAACACTTATGAACCACATCAACAAACGACAACTACTGAACATCAGATTCCTGACTTAGGACAGGTGCAAACAAATGCAGCGGGTTTAAACGTTTTAATGGTACCAAACCTTCACCCTTTTTCTGAAACAATAGTGTAACATCACAACATAGAAAGACACACTATAAAATATCAACTGAAATAGCTTAACTCAATCAAAGGACATATTAACACCATTGAACATACACTGAACAAATAAATTTGACCTATGATACAATGTAAATTCAAAATAAATAAACTAAGGGAAGAATAATAAAAGTAACATGTTATATCGATATGAAATGTTAAACAATTTAAGAAAAACAATATGCTCGAACAAAATATCAGCCATTTGCAATAACTTTAAACACAGGTAAATGAAAATAAGTTTGTTGTTAGGTATACGTGTACAGTTACAATAGAGAAAGGAAATATTTTAACAAAATAAATAATTTTGATGTTCATAGTACGAAGTGGAAATTTATATTAGTACCAAACACTTATCAAAGCTGGTATATAGACCAGATATAACCCTGAATAACATTAAATAACAAAAAGCATTACAATTAGTATCAACAGGTCAAATAAACAAGAAAGTAAGATTTGAGAGTACTCGCAGTTACTGACAGCTAGTTAAAAGCCAAAACAATTAATAATAAAAATCATGCATCAGAGACTAAAATCAACTAAAACACATCCCAGGGATTTAGTATTTTAACGTCATGGACAGTCAAAGAAGACATGACTTGTGCAATGCCAAAATAGATGTATCGACAGACAGTAGGATAGTTAGAGTTTAACCTCTTTATAGATCAAAATGAACGTGGGTGTGTCTTTAAACATCCCGTTTGAAAAGAATACAAATTTAGTTATGTTTTAATTTGCTGATGACAAAATCGATATTAGTGCCAATGTAAATTATATTCAAAGATCTAATTACAACATTGGAAAGATAACCTGAACTAATAAGTTTATTTAAAGGTTCGATGAGTTTACATGGATCACATAGTGATTTCCGCGCTTTAAGTACAATATTACCGTAAAATTTAGGATGTGAAATACCGTTTTAATCAGTTTTCTACAGGTACAGCCAAATTTACTAATCAAATCTTTGTATCTATGAAAGAACTTAGCAAAAGTTTTACGTAATTTATGGTAACGAAATCCCTGACTTAATAATTTACTAGTGATGCATTGATTACGTTCGTTAAAATCTATGACATCACTACACACACGAGCATAACGAACGAGTTGGGATATATACACACCGTATAATGGAGCCAAAGGAACATCGCCGTCTAAAAAGCAAAATTAACAATAGGGAATGAAAAATCGTCTCTTTTGTTGTAAATTTTCGTATGGAGTTTTCCTTTAGAGATTGAAATGTCCAAGTCCAGAAAAGGACAACTACTGCTGTTTATGTTAGATTTAGTTAAAGTAAGTTCTATTGGGTAAATTTCGGTAGTATATTAAGAGAACTCTGGATTATTTAACGAAAAATATCATCTAGATAACGGAAGGTATTGTTGAATGTATCAACCAAATGTAACAATGAAGTGTCTTTACTGAGTTTGGTCATAAACTGAGATTCATAGCAATACAGGAATAAATCTGCTATTAAAGGGGCGCAGTTAGTGCCCATAGGAATACCTACTACCTGTCGATACACTTTATCGCCGAAACGTACATATATGTTGTCCAGGAGAAAATTTAAAGCTTCAATCATATCTTCACATTTCCAGTAAGTGTATCTAGCATACTTTCCTTTTCGTTATAAAAAAATTGTAAAAAGAAATAAATTCAAATGGACACAACTTGAAAACTGATTTAAATGATAAAGGGTCTTCGGTAACTATTGTAAGACTGCAATGAGATGAATCTGCTTTAATTGAACTACTGGACCAAATTAACCCAAACTTAGTCTCAATCGTTATTGGGGTATCTAATACTATTTATTATGATTTTAACTTATTTCACATGATTTCAAAATCCACAGTCGATACAGGTGAGCGACACAGGCTCTTGAGAGCCTCTAGTTTATGTAAAATGAACATTTTGTGTTGCTCATATGCTCATCTTGTTTATGCATCGAAAAAGCTGCTGAATGTTGGGCCTGAAATAAAATTCCTTTTGTTTTTCTGTTTTCTCTGGATCCCTACACATAAAATAAGCACTACCCAAAAATTTGTATTGATGCTTTTCATTTTGTCTTTTTCTATTTATATGACTGTCAAATTTATATCTAATTCCATGCAGTTTTTACATGTTATATCTTTTCATAAAAGAATAATTTCTCTATCTACCTACGCAATAAGAAAAATATACAAGTAGGCAACAGCGAACAAAGAAAATTATAATCATCATTTAATTTGTCAATCTATTCATAGTGAGTTTGTAAATCAGACCAGATACTGAATATCAATATTAATACATTGAGTGAAGAATACTGTATATTTGACCATTGTCACTTTTATTTCATGAACCTGAATGATGAACATGTATTTTTTTATAGGAATCACAAGCCAGTTACCAAAGAGAAGAGGCACTTCAGTATTTAAATCGCTTTTAGAGGTTAATGGCAGCAAAACTATTTCCAGCCTTCCATTAAAGTCCTGGTTTGAACTGTCCCAAAAATCTCAATACTTGTATGTTGATAGACTACAAAATATTATTGACTGTGTCATAGGATGTTTTTTCCCTGAGAATTTTAGTGATGTCTCACAGCAGATTTTTCTGTCAAAGTCAACTGAGAAGGTCACTTCTGATAAAAATATCAAACCTCTTGCAACTATATCAACAATTGCTGAGTTTTACCAGAAATCAGAATCTTGGCAGCATAGAAGACAATTATTATCAATGCTGTCATTGTTTATGACATACCAAGAAGTATTGCAACTTATCCCTGACTTAACAGAGTTTAAATACTACACCTCAAAAAAACATGGAGAGAAATTTGGCTATGGGCTGCCTGTACCACCAGCAGAAACACACAGACAAAAAATGGATCCAATGAAATTGGACAGCTTCTTAGAATTTATAACATCGCCACATATTATCAGAGATCTACCATATGGTGAAAAGAAATTGAAATTATCTGATGGAACAGTTCAAAATGTGCCAAACCTGATTCGATGCATGGGCTCCTCAGATATTATTCAACAGTACAAAGTATATTGTGAAGAAAACACTATTATTCCATTAGGTAAGAATAAAATCAAGAAGTTTCAAGTAGCCTCTTGTATAATATTGCATACTTATTACAAGAAATCCATAATTGTTTTTGTCTCACCTTGACTTAGTAAAAAAAAGAAAGACATAGGTATGCTAGTCAAGGTCTATCGACTTTGAAACTTTTTCTTAGATTACATTTATAAGTTTGTGATTAGGATAGTTTATGGGGAAACCACTAGTGTTAGGTAAATGGTATTTGATATACATATGTATTTTGATTTTCACTTTTGTTGTCCAAGAGTTACGGTACTTTATTTATGAAAAAAATGTTGTTTTTCCATTTTGTATAATGAATCAAGATTGCTTTGACCGAAACTAAATTTTTTTTTACTGAATGTTAGAATCATTATCAGTATAAGATCCCCCCTCAATTTTAATGATTTTTACTAGCGTTGTCTTAGAGTAACATAACTTTGTTTTGTCTAAAATGTGGTTTTAAAATCAAACTCAGCTGTTTACATATTAAATATTGATCATACTTCTTTATTGCAGGTGAAAGTACGATGTACAAAATTTTATCAGAATGTACAGCTACCATCCGACAAAGCTTTGAAGGTGTTGACTATTTTGTGGCTGAAGGCGGGAGGGCTTTTGCTACCCTAGAGGCTGTAGCTAAAGAATTACACAGTCTTGATCTGATGACTCAAACTGAATTCAGTGATATCAACAAACTTTTGCTGCAGTCAAGAAGATACATGAAGGCAGATTTTAGGGTATGTGTGAATATTTATTTCTCTGAATAAAGTTTACGACAGCAAAAAATTTTTGCGGTCGTATATTGGTATGACGTTGGCGTCGTCGTCCGAAGACACATTGGTTTTCGCACAATAACTTTAGTTTAAGTGAATGGATCTCTATGAAATTTTACCATAAGATTCAATACCACAAAAGGAAGGTTGGGATTGATTTTGGGGGTTATGGTACCAACAGTTAAGGAATTAGGGGCCAAAAAAGGGCCCAAATAAGCATTTTTCTACTTTCCAGACAATAACTTGTGGAACGGTGTATGAATCTCTCTGAAATTATACCACAAGTTTCCATACCACAAAGGGATGGTTTGGATTGACTTTGGGGGGTTATGGCTGAAACCGTTTAGGAATTAGGGGCAAAAAAGGGGGAAAACCAAGGGTTTCCTGGTTAATTGACAATTTAAAAGCAGTGTAAGGGAGGTAATCCAAATACATTTAAAGTATTAAAAAAAATTTGGATTACCTCCCTTACATTGCTTTTAAATTATGTATAAAGATGTTGTATTGTCTTGAGGTGATTAGCTGTCAATTAATTTTAGAAGTTACTATTAAAGGAATATTAATTTTAGCCATGATTATTCAGTGTTCCTGCCTGCCCTAAATAGAAGGGCGGCCCGCCCTGGTGCCCTTACCCCGCCCTCCTGCCTCCAAAGCAAAAAATGCACCCTCTTTCTTTTCAAAAATAAAATTTCCAAATTTCATGTCTATCGTTTCCGGTAAAATTGTTACCTGATTGTGTAACACTCTAATTAACTGACAATAGGATCCAGTAAAATACCTTGCCTTTGGCAGTTTTATCACCTCTGTTAATGATTGTTTACTGCTAATTAGGGATTTAAGATAATTGAACAAATACTAGATATTTAATACAGAATGAAAATGTCCACATGTTATCCATTTGTAATGTTTATGTACAGCATGTACACCTGAAAAACTTTATTTCAGTAGTGAGGCATTACATAAAAATAAAATGTTAAACAATTTAAAGGCATAGATAGTTTTGACTAAATTGGTAAAAAAGTTTCGTTTCATAACAACTGGGTAAGAAATTTAAAGAAATTCGTATTTTGAACATATATACAAGATTGCACCACTTCCTGTTTTACTTTGCATTTATAATCCTCCTTAGATAGGAGCACTTAACAAATACTTTTATTTTTAACAATTATGGAGAAAAAGTAACTGTTAATACCTTCTGCAATGTATGCAATGTATTATTGCATCAATATAATATGATCATCTCCTGTTTCACCTGTTATATTTATAAAACTCCTTACTTAGGAGCACATTAATTGGTGTGCACTTAAGATCACTTAAAAATACTTTTTGTAACAATTTAAATGAGAATAAGTAACTTTCAATAACATATACTTTATGTTTGAACAAGTAATTTATGTATGTCATTTTCTATTTTAAGACTTTTATAATGTATTTTAATTGGTAATTATGGTTGCAAACCCATTGGAAATTTGAATTGAGATTTTGACCATATCTTGAGGGAAATAATTTTTGGGGAAAAGGGGGAGATGGAAAAAATTGGGGGCAATTTTTCTCATTTCAGATTTCAGAAATTAAAAAGAAAATTTCTTCAAATATTTTTTTTGGCAAAATAAAGGGGGGGGGGTGTCAATACGCAACAGCATGGTGTATTGCACAAAAGCAAAAAATGAATATAAATTCAAATCATATAACCAATTCTAAGTTCTTTGACTACAGTTATTCTGTGTCAGAAACCTATTATGTGTCAAATATATAATTACAATCCAAATTCAGACCTGTATCAAGCACAAATATTGTGTCCATTTTGCCCCAACTGTTCAGGGTTGGACCTCTGCGGTCGTATCCAGCTGCGCTCAGCGAAGCATTTTATTATTTCTATTGTCATTCGTCAGTAAAACACCATTTTAAAATTTATTATATGTAATCACATCAATCCAAGATGATAACCAGAACACACAGTTTCATCTTTGGTCTGACAATGCAGCCTGTTACAAATCCTCAGAAATGATGGCACATCTCTTTAACCTAGGCAGTGTACAAACCTACAACTTCTGTGAGGCACAGAATGGCAAAGGCCCCTGTGATAGGACAGCAGCAAGTGTTAAATCAGCAATAAGAAGACACATCAACCAAGGAAATGATGTTGTAACTGCCAATCATATGAAAGAGGTAAGAATTTTGCTTTTTATATATTATACATGTACCTTTAAAAAATCATTAAAGTACACATAGGTGATAAGAATTGGTGATAAATTCAACAAAAAATTATTAAACAAAATAACAACTTTTAAAAACTGTGGCAACATCATTTTACTGCTACATAAATCAGAAGTAATATCAAAGGTCAAGACAAGACTTATCACAAATACTTTTTATTTTATTCTTAATGGACTAGCTGAGGTACTTGAAATAACTTTGTCAACACATTCAAAACTGCTTTTTCTTTTTATTTAATCGAATATTATATAATGATGATTATAGTTTTGTATGAGATAATGGTATTTTTAATCAAGTATATAACAAATGATTTTTATCATCATCGATTCCGTTCTACTAAAATATATATAAACAAGAATGTGTCCATAACACGGATGCCCCATTTATTTTCTATGTTCAGTGGACTGTAAAATTGGGGTCAAAACTGTAATTTGGCATTACAATTAGAAAGATTATTACATAGCTATAGGGAACATGTGTACTTAGTTTAAGTTGATTGGATTTCAACTTCATCAAAAACTACCTTGACCAAAAACTTTAAGCAAAAACTTTAACCTGAAGCCCAACAGATGGACGGATGGAAGAACGGACTAAAAACATAATGCCCATAAATAGGACATAGGGGCATAAAAGTGTCTTTAATATAATTTAACAGATAAATCTGTTTTTATTCTTGTAAATGACTGCAATTTCGTAGTTTGAAACCAAAAGCTTTCAATATGAATGTAAAATATCAATAACGTGTCAATTGTTGATGGTCACAAGATATTGATTATCAAAGAAAATTATCCAAATTAGCAATCAATATATTGTTATTTTTTTTCTTCAGGCCATTGAAAAGTCAATGAAGAATGTTAGATATAGAATAAAAGTGGTAGACAATATGACAGCAAAACCTAAAATGTGGACCGTGTTATTCCATCAATATCAACATATTCAAACTTCACCTTTGAGAGAAATGGAATCAGAGTATGGAAGGCATACAATATTGGCCAAGGTAGGTATTATAAAATTTTGACCATTTTCGAGAATGCAGAGGTTGCTGAAGATTATAGTTCTATAATGCTCTGCAGTTCAGTTTATAGTTTCTCAGAAACAAATTTTAAATTATGTATAAGACTAAATCTTTCATAGAACTAAATTTCCACCAGTTGCTCTACACCAAAATTACACGTGTTGAAGAATTATCAATCATGTCTTTGTCCAAAATATGTGAATTCAAAACTTACTCACAAATAATGACCAGCAGTTTCATCATAAACTATAGAACAAAATTGGGCTAAAAGCTAACACTAATATACAGTTTTTTAAAAGTCTCAAAAGAACTTCTTGTATATTGTATGATTCAAACAGGTTTTTAAAGAAATTTATTGGTGCATATACTAGATCAAATCACCAATTAGCACATAAAAGTCTAAATATGTGAGTGAATTGATCAAGTTTATACACAAATAAATTGATATAAAAACTTGTTTGATTATTATAATTATTCAAAATTGAGACGAGAAATTTATTTAATAACATCTTTTACATGTTAACTGTGTATTTGTTTCACTGAATTAACCTAACATATAAATGAATATGGCATATGAACATATTTAGTAACTTTGTCAACTTGAACAACATTTATCGAAACAAGAAATTTTGAAAAATGCTATCTGGAGCCTTCTATAACCAATTTATAATATGAACGCATTCATCATCACAAATCATACACTAGTTATTACAAAACATTCATAATCATACAAAATGTTCAACTTTATCAATCTTGAGTTAAATCAATTTCTAAGATCATGTTTCAAGTATTTCATAACTATATATATATAACACATGTATAAGTAAGTGTGGCACTAATGAGTTGTGCAATTTATGCTGAAACATAATAAATCTTTTTGATACATTGAAAGTTTTTTTTCTTTCTAGGATGTCTTATTTCAAACATATCCACAGTGGAGTCAATTAAACTCCAAGTGATTGAAGATTCGGGTCACATAAACTTCCATGAACTGAAACAGAAGATAAATGTACCTGAAACAGATTCTGAAGATGTGGTGATTTGCTCAACTGAGGGTTGCACAAAAACGTTTGCAAGCAATGAAGAACTAACAAATCACTTGTATTCTGAAAAATGTACACTTGTATTTGATCAAAAATCCAGTTGCAGCTCTGATATTTCCAAAGTTAAATACCTTGAAAAGGTTGCTGAATCAAGTGTAAATAAACAACTAATGATCATGCCATCTGCAACCAAACTATCAACATCTGATTCTGAATTGGACATGGGTTGGGCATGTTGGGCGTTGAAAGATGAGAGAAAAAACAAGAGGTTTAACAAAAATCAAACTGATTATCTAAATGAAAAATTTAATAAAGGACAAAAAAGTGGTAGAAAAGAAGACCCATACAGTGTGTCAGAAGCAATGATGATTGAAAAAATGAAGATGGCACTAGGCGTTTCCTCTATAGTGAAATACTCTCTGTTCAACAAATTACAAGTTATTTTTCCCGTTTATGTAGAAAGTTGAAGCTTGATGAATCCAGTTATGATGCAGTCAGGGAGGAAACCATCAGCAATTTGACTCGGCAACTCAATTCAGACAATTAACTGATTTTATTGTGTTATATATTATAGTTGTATTAGTTCATACTAGCCATCACTTATTATTCCTTGTCTGTCCATCCATTATCCGTCCGTTAACATTTCATATTTTTATCTTCTATGTGAGAGCCTCTAAACAGAATTAAACAGAGCTTTTTTTTTATCCTGTAATGAACCTCTGTAGGAATTGAAACCAAACTTAGTGTATATGTTCCTATCAAGGTCTTGATCAATATATATATAATTATTATCAATTTGATGCTGATCAGAAATCCAAAATGGCTACCAAAAAAATCTAACTCTATGAATTTTTTTTTCATTATCAATCAATCAATCAATCTAAAGGGGTAATTTATGCAGAATTCGTCTTAACAACTGAGTTATATGATGCAACAGTGATAATAGGTCCTTGGCCAGTAGGTCACATAATTTAGTGTGATGCTGTAAAAGTAGGGGTGTCAGGGTCTAAATGTTCCATATTAGCAAATTAGGCTGATATTGTACATAAAATTCTTGCCCTATTTGAATTTAAAAATTGGGGAATTGGGGGATGTTGATGTAGAGATTTTTGGTTTACATGTATTATTTTAATTCATGTATACTTACAATAATTTTGCATAGTCATGTTGTTTTAATAATCTTATGCAAAACGATATATATGCACTCTATTGTTTACGTGCTACTAATATGCTATGTATAGACAACATTGTGTTGCCATGGCAACCATATTAAATGATAAAACTGAAAAGTATTGTCTATTTCTCTCAAAGGCTGTTCATAAGTTTTCTTTTGGAAAGTTTGTCTCAATATCTCTTATGCAGTCTGGTTATTTACCGGTTATGTATCACTGCATTTATGTAGATTTTGTTAAATATCAGGGTTAAGAGCAATTTTCAAATAAAAAAAAATTAACAAAAATATCACCTCTCTAATTTTTAATATTGTTATGAATACTAATGGAACTTCATTGTAAAATAGTTTCAATAAGGTCTGTTGTCCAGTTTTTTTTGTTAGACTCTTGAAAAGGCTGAAAAATCACTTTTTAACTTTATGACAAAAGTGCCAAATGACAACTGTATATGCATGCCACTGCATGTTTAGAAATTAGTTTTAATCTTTAATACTTTAGTTATATAAAGTTAAATTATGAAAGATTTGAATAGAATATGCTACATTATTGCAAGTTCAGTGTATTTTGCAATATGAAGTGCTGAAAATCTGACAAAATCATGTTTTTCCCATGATAAATGGCTAAAATGAGGGTACTCAGTTTCCATGGCAACCAGATTTTTTTCGACTTTTGACATTTTTCCACAAATGTGCAAATGTACACGAAGTTTATTTCATAATACGAATACGAAAGTTTTATTTTGATTCGATTCACATATAACAATACAAACAAAGCTCTTGAGAGCTTTTAACTGAATATAAAATAATTTATATTATAGTTAACGCGAAAAATAAACGAGCAATTACTTTCAAGTGCACGTAAAAATATACTTGTGAAATCTGTAGTAAACGCCCGTTTACTTTTATAAAGTGCACGTAAAATAAACATGTGAAATCTGAAGTAAACGCCCGTTTACTACTGACTAACGGACACAGAGTAAACGCGCGTTTACTCGGGTAGATATTAGAAATTTCCATTTTGACCGCGTTAACGTAATTATAGTAAACGCGAAAATTGAAGTGAACTAACGAAATATGTGCACGCGGCGTTAACGTGCGTTTACTTTATGTAATGCTTGGTCTGCACCCAACTGATCGATGTTCGGATCACTTTAGTCTGGTCTCTACCCTTCGACCTGTCCAGCATGGGTAACCCTACCAGGAGACGAAGCTCCAGCTGGCATAGCTCTTGGGGTCACGGAGACACGCAAGCCACCGACCACGGCAAGGATAGCGATCCACCGGGGAAGTACCATAGAAATGTGTACTAGCTCCCAGTTACGTATTTTAAATGGACGTTCTTTAGGAGACTCTATAGGAAAGTAACTAGTTACAATGGAACCTCAATAGATGATTATTGTATCTGTAGTTCAACATTCCTATCAAATATACTGAACTTCAGAATTGAAGACTGTCATCCAAATACTTCAGATCAGTGTCAAATAACTGTAAATATTTTTGTAGTAATATATTGGGTCCTAAACAGGACATACGTAATCATCGGAAATTGCTACCAGTCATAAGATGGTCTCCAATACGAGAGCAAAATTTATTAAAAATTAAATTATGATAGTTTTAATAATACTTGTACAAAAACCGAAAAGCTGATAGCAAGTGAGAATGCTGATAAAAGCACATCAGAAGTGGATGACGTGGTATCTGATTTTAATAAATTACTAAAGGAGCAGCAACCCTGGATAACAGATTTGAATCAAAATTGCATAATAAACAAAACGAAGGAAAATTAAAACCCATGGGTTGACAAAGACTGTGATGCTAAATATAGGCATATAAAAGCTCTCTGTAGAACTTTAGGTAGGAATCCTTGGGATTCTAGTTTGAGATTAAAAATTTTACAGAGAAAAACTTCAACAAGCTTGTACGCAAAAACATAGGGTCTATAAAATAAAATACGAAGAAATATACTTGACCTATCCGAGAAAAATCCTTCGAATTTTGGAAATCTGTAAATTTATTAAAGGACAAAGCGAAGGAAGACCCTAGCTCCAATATTTCACATGATGAATGGTTGAAGTACTTTAAAATTTAATGAATTTTCAACATTGTAATAATTTTGATGAAAACATTAGTAGTATTGATTGTAGTAATGATTGTTTAAATGATATTATTACTGCGGGGAGGTGTTAAAGGTTGTAAAAGACTTAAAGTTAAAAAATATCTGCTGGTTGTGATGGTATAACAAACGAAATGATTATAGAGTCATGTGGTAAATTAGTTAAAACAAATGTGTTGATTTTTAATTTGATATTTAAAAGTGGAATCTTTCCTTCTATATGGAGAGAAACATCTTTAAGCCTATATTCAAAGGAGGGTGTTTTAATGATCTTTCCAACAACAGGGGTATAGCTCTTTCAGATGTTTAGATACATTTTTCTTAAAGATATTGTCTACCAGGTTAGAGAACTTTCTTGAAACTAACAGTATATTACACAAGGAGCAAATAGGATTTAGGAAAAATAGCAGAACAAATGATCACATTTTAACATTAAAACTCTGATTGACAAATTCTTTAACATCTATATACTTGTTTTGTAGATCTAAGAAAAACTTTGACACAATCAATAGAGGTGGCCTTTTCATAAGTTTTACTTATTTTAAAAGATATGGACAAAGATGTCTCTTTCTCTGTAAATATAAAGAGGGACTAACACAAACATTTCCCTCATGTGTAGGATTAAAACAAGGTTGTATATTAAGCCCTACATTATTTTCATTGTATATAAATGAACTGGTTGAAACGTTTGACCACAAATGTGATCCAGCATATCTAGATATTAAACAAGTGTCTTGTCTTCTTTATGCAGACGATTTAGTAGTAATATAAGAATCTGCATCTGGCCTGCAAAATGCTTTAGATAAATTAAATATATTTTGTGATAAATAGAATCTATCTGTTAATCTTAATAAAACCAAGATAATAATATTCAATAAAACAGGAAAATAATTAAAACCACAAATTCTATTACAATGGAAAACTGCTAGAGCTGACTGATGAATACAAGTATCTAGGTATAATTTTAAAACCATCTGGATCTTTTACTACAGTAATTGATCAGTTATCTAAAAGGCTAGCAAAGCTATATTTTGTATTAGACAATTATTATTTTCTGAAAAGATGAATTAACTACCACATTTAAAGCTTTTTGATTCATGTGTTAAACCTATTTTATTATAAAGCAGTGAAGTTTGGGCTACTGTTAGTTTAGTGAAACAAAATACTACCATCGAGTCAAACTATGCAAACTTAAGTCCAAATAAGATTCAAATCAAATTTGCTAAATTTGTATTGGGTGTAAATAAAGGTGCTGTTAATAATGCAGTACTTTCTGAATTAGGTTTATTCCTCTTTCATTGTCAGCCCTTAAAAATACAATTAATTTCTGGCTTCATATTATTAATATGAATAGTGAGAGATGGTAAAGAAAGCATACAGTGAAAACTTTAATATGTCTAATGGTTTTGTAGTAAAATAAACGTGTTATAAGGTAAACTTGGTTTTCAGCATGTTTGGGAAAATCAAAATACTATGTCAAAGACAAAATTACTTTTTTCATTTCAAAAGAAATTAGAGGAGGAATTCATAAAATCCTGAAACAAGCTCTTTTGTGACTCTAATATAGATAGTCATGGTAATAAACTAAGAACGTATCGCAAAGTTGAAAATAATTTCGAATTAGAAAAACATATACAAACATCTTGATTATTGTGACTATTTGTGGAAAATATTATGAAATAGGTATTGTTCACAAATAAAGGCACCAGCCCAGTAGTCAGCACTCCTGTGTTGACATGAATTATAATTGATATGGTCATAATTATAAATTAACTTTTACAAAACTTTGAATTTTTGAAGTACTAAGGCTTTTCTACCTCATGAATAGATTACCTTTGCTGTATTTGGCAAAACTTTTAGGAATTTTGGTCCTCAATGCTCTTCAACTTCGTACTTTATTTGGCCTTTTCAACTTTTGTTGATTCGAGCGTCACTGATGAGTGTTTTGTTTACTCGTTTCGCGCGTCTGGCGCAAATACAAAATTTCAATCCTGGTATCTATGAAGAGTTTATATACCACATGATAATTCAATTAAGCTAAAACAAATCTGTAAAACCGAGGGAAACAAGCATTCTTTAATATAGAGAAATTCTAATATCATGATCAACACTTACCAATATATTTAAGTTGAAAGCAAAATTTTCAAGTAAAGTGAATAAGAACATGAGAACAATTATTGAGTGTCGATTGAAAGCAATTATGAATGATCACATTTAAATGAACTTTATTTACCCTTGTCCGTCTGTAGGTCTGTCTGTCCATCCGTATGACTAAAATTGGTTTCTGTTCTCTTACTTTAGTTTGCCTCAACCAAATGTTATGAGGTTTCGATTGGGTGGTGTCTCCTGTACCGTTCATGAGTTATGCCCTTTATAACATTATATGGAAGTGTTTTGTGGCATGGACACTTATCTCCTTTTTTTCTTCTTTAATCTATTAATATTATTACTTACATTACGTAAGTGTTTTGATCCAAGTTACATGACAGGAAACAGCTTAAAATCAATTTAGTACAAGTAGTTAATATGCACCATTTATTGATTAGGTTGTGGCTGAGCATACTTTTAAGCTGCTGAATGGGGATGAAGATGGTGCAAAAGTCAGAGCTGCAGAGAGAGCCAGTGGAGGTAATGCAGAATTATGTCCTGATGCAGTATACAGAATTTATGTGAAAGAGGTATTTATAATAATAATAATAATGTTTTGAGACAAACATTC
Organism: Mytilus coruscus; assembly: GCA_017311375.1. NCBI lineage: Eukaryota > Metazoa > Mollusca > Bivalvia > Mytilida > Mytilidae > Mytilus > Mytilus coruscus. The sequence continues at coordinate 1,485,633 of CM029607.1, forward strand.
CATAAGAAATATGGATTTAGCAAAGTACTTTTCACAGCTTATTACTGTGTATGACAAAATGATTATGTTGAAAGTCAATATATAAATATTGATACTTTTCAATTTTACAGTTTTATTTAATTATTATCATGATTATTTTACATGTTTTTATTTTTGTTTCATCAGAAAAGACATTGGGACAGAAGAGAAAAGATTGATTGATTGATTGTTGGTTGCTTAACGTCCAGTGGCAAATATTTCATGTATATTCAGGACGAGAACAAATTAACAATAAATACAATAGGTAGGTTCTGTAATAGGGGCGTCCGGGATTAAGGTCGGAGAAATTTAGACTGCCACGGAAATGAGGGTATGTTGGATAGGGACAGAAATTTAGCCTTGCAACAGATCACCTACGGACCCCTCAAAGAGTTGTTGCAAGGGTTCTTAACGTGCAAAGAATGTGGCACTCTCTTTACACGAGGCATCGGATTTAACGTCCCCATTCTGACAGGACGTGGCTGCAAATTTGTACATCCTGCTCAGCCAAACGGACGCCCCACTTTAGCAAGGGTTTTACTGCCGGTCGGAGGAAGACCAATGGTGACCATACTTCTATTCCCCAGTCACCCTTGGGGCAGAGAAAAAGAAAGATGCTGCCGATGTAGAAGAGCAGCATTTTACAGACCAAGTAAGTATTATAATAAAATGTGATTTTCTCAATGTCATGTCTTTATATGTCATTACAGCATACATGTGATACATCTTTTGAAATGAACTTGTCCAGGTTGGGTGGGGTGGTGGTGGCGACCAGTGACAAACTTGTCTTACCATGCAACATTCTATATGTGACTGTCCCATGTTAGAGCCTGTAGTTCAATGGTTATTTTAATTGCCTTCTGTTATATGTTTTCATGTATTCTATTGGCATTAATCAGTCAATCTCAAGCTGACTATATGGTATGGATTTTATTCATGTTTGTTATAGGGATTATAACCACCTCATTTGGATTGTTGGGTAGTTGTTTCATTGGCAATCATACTACTTTTCCTTATCATATTTTTCATTGGTTTTGAAATGCCAAATTAATACAAATATGTTACCTTAAAGTAGATTATCTACATAAGCAATGTAATGGACTCTTCGCAGTTTATATATATTAAGTTTAGAAAATACAGTATTATAGAGTGTAAGCCTCTTGCAAATCAAACAAACTAAATAGACAGTTACGCAGTCACTGCAAGATATCCTACTTAAAAACTTGTATTAGTAACATTGTACTATAATGTAAGATAGTATTTTTGGCATGTATTATCATTTTAAAATTATTGATAAAACTCTTAATTTATAAAATCGAAGTTTAAACTATTGCAATTAATATTCTATGATTTTTTTTGGTAAAGTGAACTGACGACGGACGCCAAGTGATGAGTAAAGCTCACTTGACCCTTTTAGGTTTAACACGTGGGGAATGCGAGGCACTAGTTTGAAATTGTGACAAGCAATGAAATAAAAATAAAAACTTTTATTTGTAAATCTAACAAAATTTTAAGGATATTGTGACCACCCATATTTTATGAATAAATTTTGGAACAGCCCTTATGTTAATTGGGTGTTATGAAAGATATTTAAATTAACTATATTGCTCAACTCAATTGCACAATGAAGTACAAAACTTAATAAATGGATTGACTGAAAGTGCCTACAATTGACACAACAAAAGCATTCCCCTCCCACACGCTTTGGTGAAAACTTCCAAAGCATCCTGATTTACAATATATAATTGCCATAACAAAACATGTATTTGTGTTTAAACTTGCCTTCCTGTACTTTATTGAATGGGGATAGTGTAATTGTTGAAAATATCCAAAACGTATGATCTATGCAGGTTGTCATATTTAAGTTTAATACATATGCATTGAAAATCACTTCAAATGAATACAATGTAGTATAATTCTGTTTCTGCCATCTTCTGAATAGTGAAGTGGTTTACTCGAATTATGAAATCTATTTAGTTCTTCCCTTGTTAGCTCACCTGGTCCAAAAGGGCCAAGTGAGCTTTTGCATCACTTGGCGCCGTCGTCCGTTAACTTTACAAAAATCTTCTAAAACTACTGGCAATAGAACATGGGGTAAAATGCAATTCATAATTTGTATTTGAACTTAAATGTTTCTTGTAGACGTTCTACTTCTACCTCTTACATCACCTGCAACAGTGTATAAGATTGTATGGACCACCAAGAAATTTTTGGATGTTCCTTACCAGCGATTAAATCATACATTATCAGCGGCAGTATCAAACAACCAGTATCCTGAGTTAACTGCCATTGAGAAAGTTGAGGTAAGCATTGATCTATTTAAGAATGAAAGTACATGTACAAGCATGGTCTTTGTCAGTACACCTTCTTGCTATTTAGTCCAGTCCGAAAAAGCGATAAATTACACAACTTCTTGTTAGGGTCAAGTGATGTCAAAACAAAGTCCTCAGTAATGAGCTAAGAGAAGAAAAAGTTCAGAAAGTGGACGTTATCAAATTTTCATAGTTAATGAAGCAATTTTTAAAGAGACAAATTAAAGTCTTAAACAGGCTACATTTGTAGTGTTTACAATTGATTAAAATGCTATTTGAAAAGATATACACACAATTGTTCAAACAGGTTCCTAGTTTCACTAGAAAGTTGTTTAAATGCCAGAACTTTCCCGGAATGGAATAAATAGCGAAAAGGTGTACTAGACAGCAACGTAACACCAAGAAATGATTGTAACAGGATGCTGTTACGAAGTCTCCCAAACGAAGCTCCCATAATTCGTCATTCCCAGAGTTTCCTGACATCACAAAGTCCAGTGAAAATTGGTTTGGTCCTGTATAGTTATATGCATTAGTGATGCGTGGGACTGACCATGTATATCATTCAAATCTTCTTGACATGACGAATAGGACTATATATGGTTTAGGATGGGGATCTCGACCATTTACAAGATATTAGATCATTGGGGTGGGGTGGGGACCCTGGGGACTGACCCTATATATCTTTCGAATCTTTGTGACATGACGAAGAGGAATATATATATGGTTTAGGGTGGGGATCTCAACCATTTACAAGATATTAGAACTTTCTCAAATGGCAGGGTCAACGTTGGGGTGATCCTGGGACTGACCCTATATATCATTCAAATCTTCTTGACATGACGAATAGGAATATATATGGTTTAGGGTTGGGGATCTGGACCATTTACAAGATATTAGATCATCGGGTGGGGAGGACCCTGGGACTGACCCTATATATCATTGGAATCTTTGTGACATGACGAACAGGAATATTTATGGTTTAGGGAGGATTTCAACCATTTCCAAGATATTAGAACTTTCTCAAATGGCAGGGGTGGGGATGACCCTGGGGACTAATCCTTTATTTTATTTGATGGACTGTATCATGAAAACAAGAATATATATGGTTTAGGGTGGGATCTTGACTACTTACAAGATATTAGAACTTTGTCAAATGGCAGGGGTGGGGATAACCCTGAGGACTAACCTTTGTTTTATTTAATGTGCCTGATCATTGAGAACATTTTCAATTAAAAGATTGGGTCTATCACAAACGGTTTTCAATTTATAATCATTTGAAAATTTTAAAAATAAAATCCCATAGGGTTCTATAGTAAAACCCTCCTTTCTTTTACCCTCAAAGTACCCTTTACAAACCCCATTGCACAAACAAAACCCTGATTGCACCACTAAACATGTTAGTCTAACATATTGTAGAACCCTAAGTTAATCTGACAAGCGGTTTTGGAGAACGGTGCGGACAAGTTCATTTAAAAAGTGGCGGAAGAGCATGTCTAGTGCTGTGTTGTTACTTCTTCAACAGGAAATAAGGAAAGATGATTTGGACAATGTAGCTAAACATTCTGTTACCAGATATTTCTTTTGTACACATGTTTCTTTTAATCAAATCAAGTAAGCAACAAGTAATAGCTTTTCGAAAAAGCTAGCTGTCTCTTAGCTGATGAAAGTGGAAAGTGTTCTCACTTTGTAGATTAATTCATTCAGAATAGCTTGCATATCAATCAATAAATTTTACCACACACGTTTTAAAGCAGTATATCGTTTAATGTTGTGTGTCAAGTAATTCCTTATCGAACAAATTAACAATAAATACAATAGGTTTAAGGGGATTAAAGTCGGAGAAATTTAGGCTGCCACGTGAAATGAGGGTATATTGGATAGGGACAGAAATTTAGCCTTGCAACAGGTCACCTACGGACCCCTCAAAGAGTTGTTGCAGGGTTCTTAACGTGCAAAGAGCGTGGCACTCTCTTTACACGAGACATCGGATTTAACGTCCCCATTCTGATCGGACGTGGCTGCAAATTTGTACATCCCGAACAGCCAAACGGACGCCCCACTTTGACGAGGGTTTTACCGCCGGTCGGAGGAAGACCAATGGTGACCATACTTCTATTCCCCAGTCACCCTTGGGGTCTGTTTTTAGAAACTATTTGCTCAACTGACGGCCAGCTAGCCCTCAACTATTTGCTCAACTGGCTGCCATTTGAGCAATGCAGTTAACCATCCTATCATTTTTTCTGTATGGGAAATGAGAGCTCAAATTTTATAGAAAGTTCTACTGTTGACATTTTCTTCTTTTAAAGGCTGATAATTAGATTTGGGAACAAATCAATTCTGACATTTATTTTCCAAATTTTTGTTTTAGATTTTTTCATAATTAGAAACAGCAGTTTTTCTATAGAAAAGTTGTTCTGAAAAGTAAAGGCCACACAAGTTAATCCTATACTCTATACTGTTTGTTTAATTTCAGATTTAGAAGAGAAAACAGAATACTCTGTGGATTATGGTTTGGTAAAGAAAACCAAATTTTCCAACATTTTTCAAACCATTTACCGAATTATTATGGAAGCTATACACAGATGGTTAGTTAATTTATATGGTTATGACTGAAGTAAGGAATTTAAGTTAATGATTTAAGAAGAAGTTTAAAATAATGAAAAGATGTATTCCTAAAGAAAAAAGTTTCATGCAAGTGTGGTAAGGATAAAGTAAAGTAAAGTAAAGTAAGTGTAATATATACTTGTGTAATTAAAATCACATATAAATAAGGTGATGTGGTACAAACAAATGTATTATTGCCAAGAGACAACTCTCCACTAGACACCAAATGACATAGAAGCTTACAGATAAACGGTCACAGTACCATCTTCAGCAATGAGCAAAACCCATACTGCATTTTCAGCTATTAAAGACCTCAAATGACAAATATAAAACAATTCAGACGAGAAAACTAACAGCCTCACAATGTTTATTGCTCTTCTTTTGTAGGTTATGTAGTAAAAGATGAAAATGGTGATGATCAAAAGTGCAAAGCAATGTTACTCCAAATGACTTGTGATTCTCCGGCTAAATGCCTTTTTCAAGATTTTATTCAATATAACGGTTATTGTGGTTGAAAAGGCATTCTCGAACATTAGATGAACTGAAGCATTGGAAAGGTAATATATGATACTGTTTAATAGAAAATAACTAAAGAGCAGCCATGGTGAATTGCTATGATTCAACAAATGTACAATTACTACAATATAATGGAAAATTTAGAATCTTCATCATAAACACTATTTTGGTATGATTTTATCCAAATTTGATTTGTAGACGTAATAACCTTGTATTTTAATGTAAATGCAAAAAATGGCATTTTGCACCAAAGGAGATAATTTGGAGCCTTTTAATGATATAAACATTTTAAAAGTCTTCTAGGGCCAAAACGAATTGATTTTTTAGTTGATTTTGTACCATATCATAAAGTAACAACTAATAGTGTAATAAATAAAATTTGTAATGAAAACATTTTTTTTATTTTTTCGTGAATTTTTGTACCTGTGAGCCTCCTTAACATTTTTTAATGCTCTAACATATTATATCTTTTTTTTGTCATGCATTAGAATCAGAATAACAGAACTGTTATTCCTTAATCATTCTTCACTGTAAATTATTTTGTGTTTTGCCTTTTCCCAGCATCAGAGTATCAGTCATTTTATTGTTTTATGGACCTGTGTGTCTTTATGGCATTTTACTACAGCCATATTATGACCATTTCATGTTGTTGTCTAGTGCTGTATTGTTACTTCTTCAACAGGAAATGAGGAAAGATGATTTGGACAATGCAGCTAAACATTTTGAATACTTCTGTTACCAGATGTCTGCATTATATAGTAGGGTATGTTTTATATAATAATTAGTTGACTCCTGGTAGATCTTGCTGTTCTTTAAAGACGATTTATTTTGTACACGTTTCTTTTAATCAAATCAAGTAAGCAACAAGTAATAGCTTTTCGAAAAAGCTAGCTGTTTCTTAGCTGATGAAAGTGGAAAGTGTTCTCACTTTGTAGATTAATTCATTTAGAATAGCTTGCATATCAATCAATAAATTTTACCACACACGTTTTAAAGCAGTATATCGTTTAATGTTGTGTGTCAAATAATTCCTTATCGTACTAATCCTTCAAATCATGGTTGTAAATGCTTTACATACTTGTTAAACAATTTATTCTCTCATCATGCAATATCATAACCATGTTCAAGTATTCTTATGTTTTCGTGTATTAAATGTACGTAACAGTGAGCGACTGGATTGAATTTGAGACAATAATGTGTGTGTTTACAAAACTTCAGGAGATTTGGCTATTTATAGATAAATGTTACCTGTGTACCGATATGCATGATTGGTGATCAGGCAAAACATAATTGCTAAAATAGAGAGTAAAATCCGATACTCTACGGGATCGACAGACATTTACTAGGTTTGGATTGTCTCAACCAATCAACGTACTTTAATTATTAACGTCTCAGTAATATCTTCCAATCAGAATTAGAAGCATTCAGCCCGCAGACTGTCCATCGTTCAATTCTTGATAACGTCCCCGCGGACTGAATGCTTCTTAATTACAACTCTAGTTTAAATTTCATAACTTAAAAAAAAAGAAACAGAAAAACAAGGTGCATACTGATTTCATAATCAATGAACTAGTAACACAGAGATGTGTCTTGCCTTTCTTAATTTAGATAGTAAATGAAAGCAATATAGCAATACCTTAACATGTAAGTAATTCCAAATATTCGAAGTAAATGAATCATGACTTAAGGTACAGGGCAAAACATTCTCCATGTAAATGAGATACGGCAATGCCAATATACTGCATACCAAATATCTTTGACCCACCTTGTGGTTCCCTTTATACTGACCTAATCACAAACTTATTTTTTTTACATAATAAAGGTAAAACATAAAACTTTCAAAATGAGTAAAACATGTTTAATTAATCACACACAATGCTGCTAAAAGTTATCAAAGGAAACCAGGCTTATAATTTGATACAGCTTATCAGTGACGCTAAAATGTTTTATACTTATATATATGGGATATATTATTAATCTTAATCTTATTGTAGGTGATGCATCAAATTCATTTTCCGTGCACCTACTTCTACATATTCCAAACACAGTACTGCAAAATGGACCATTATGGTGTGAAAGCTGTTTTGGTTTGAAGATTACAATGGTGAACTGCGACAGTTTTTCCACAGCTCACAACACCCAGACTCTCAGGTATATTAACAAATTTCAAAGACACTTTAAGAAACCAGAGGCTCACTGAGCTTAGATAAATTATTTCTTCTAAATGAGAAAGTTCATGTATCTGAAAACAATTGAATAAACTATACCAATATGTTTTCATAGAAAAAGGTGCACATCTAATATATAAGTTTTCAGCAACTCAGTATGATATTCATGAACATAAAAATTGATAACAGTAGCTGATGATGAAATTTGAATTAAGTTTAAAGAAAAGTCCACTAGAAAATTATTTACATCATGATCAGGACCTTTCACCCTTGCAACATGTAATTTATTTTCATAAAACCAGTTTTAATTAAAAAAAAGACATAAATATCATTAGTCGTAGAAACTATTGTTTCATTGTTTAAATATGTTTTTATGTATAACTTTAATTGTATTAGGTTGCCATAGCTGTGCACATTGTCCAGAAACTATCAAAAGTGGCGAAGGTTTTGAACCCTGATTCTACAGCTGCTATATTGCAAAGAAAAATGACAAGTGACAGATACAAAGTGTAACTACATTTTTTCTTGTTATAGAGTGAGCAGACTTGTGCTTCATTTAAAGGAGTTGTGTTATATTTGGTCACGAAAGAAAGAAAATAAAACATCACAAAAATATTTCACTGTTTTATTTATAGATAAAATTTGGTATGAATACTTATCTGATAAATATCCACCAGAGACCAAATACCATATAACGCTACAAGGCAGCACTCGCACTCGCAAAGTGGAAAGGGATTAATATAAGTCGCAATAACTTGTTACCCAATCCACTATAAATAAATATGTTTAAAACTAAACTAAAATGATATGTTTTCACCATACAGCATTCAACAATAAGCAAAACTGTAACCAATCTATTAAACGTTTTAAAATTAGAGATAACTGTATTATTTTTAGACGACGGCATCAATTGGATTTGATGGTCGCAAATTAAGTTTACTAGCGACGCGTTAGCGGAGACAGTAAACGGGTATTTGCGACCATCAAATCACCAATTGATGCCGTCAGAGCTTAAAATACAATATTGTTATCTCCATTCTAATGAAACTGACAGAAAAAAACGTTAAAACATGAATTTAAAATCTGTCATATATCGTCTGCGCTTGCGCGTATGTTACATAACATCAATTATCAATTGATGCCATGAAAATTAGTGACGTTATCCAATAAAATGAACGTTACAAACGTTGTTGCATTAGAAGAATCTGAAACAATTTAATACTTGAAAATGAATAGATTTATGAACAAATCAATAGACAAAAATGATTATGACACTAACAGTAACAAAAAAATTACAGACACTAGGCATGCGACAGTCAGTCACATGCAGAGACTGAAAAATATCTTCAAACAATTCGATAATAGCATGTGCACAACTTCAACATATTACAAATTCAATACATTTACATGGGTAATGTCATATTAACGGCGTACAATATAAAGGGTAGGGAAAAAACCGCCAGTAATGACTAAATTTCAGAGGGAAAATGGATCTCATTCTGCTGAAATGTGTCATTGTTACATTGCCTTTATGATCATTTACAAACTTTTAATGTTTCTTGTCATTTATCTATTCTTTTATTTTACAGAGAAATAATAAAATATGTCCAGAGAGGAATATGTGTGGTTGGAAAAGCAGAGGAGGCAAACTTGGCTGATCATGAAAATGTTTTTCCTGGTAAAGCTAGCAAAACCGTCTTTCACAGGCATACCACTCAAATACAAAAGGGCTTTACTTCAGGAGAAATGATCCACAGCAAGATTTATCAAAAGTTTCGCAGAGGAACAGTTTTACTGTTGAATATCAAAATCTCACAGATAAAGAATATGGAGAAATTTTATTCTTCCTAGGATTAGATGATGATTATTTGGCTGTTGTTAACAAGTTTACCAAGAAAAGTGTGCTCTAACTGAAGATCATACTACTGGACCATCTGGTGGTCATTTACTTACATTTGAAAACAAAGGTATTCTTCTACTTAAATTGCATTTTAAAATCTGATTTTTTCCAAATCTCTAATAGTTTAAATTAAAGTTTGGACAGAAAATTCAGCAGTAAATAAATTTGAAATTCATTGATCCAATGAACCATTCAGAGATGTCATGTTGATGAGGAGATCTTCATATTTTGATTCCTCACTTTAGTATGGAACACATTTTATTTAGAGGTTATTGCTATGTAAACTGTGGTGATAACCTTACCAACTCCAAAGAATTTAAACTTAAAGTAAATTAGTAAGTCCATGAATAAATAAAAGTGAATCCAACATAGTTAAAAAAAGTAGTTTTGACAATTAAGATGCATGGTCTGTAGAATTAAAACCTATTGGGAATTCAACAAGCCACATGCAATGCTGGTAGATTATGTAAATCAAATAAGAATTTGTATTGTCTTACCAATAGCCTAACTTAACTTAATTGAATTTCTGACAGCTTTTTGTACACTAGTTTCAACACAAAATCAGTTTTATTGTATAAAATTTCCTTTAAATTCTCAGTATGAGTTTAAAAATTTCTGCTAATGAAATCATATTATTATAATTTCAGGAACAAGATGTAGTGTTAGTTTCGTTGTCCGACATCCATGGCAAGGTTATATACATGGATGTTCGTGCATTGAATTCACAGTAGTTGGAATGTTTCCAAATAGAACAGAGAAAGACTAAAAGCTTTAATCAATTATATTGTAAACATGTAGTGATTTTGAATCATGGGCATGATGGACGGATTTCCCACATCATTTGTATTTTTATGATGTATACACTTTATTTGTAAAATCAATAATTGTATCGTAAAATAATAACTGTTTTTGTGTACACTAAAGGGATTAGCTCATTTCTAGGTCTGTATGATTTGATATTAAAGCTTAAAAATTTGTTTATCATAGTTATTAACTGTTTAATAATGATTTTTTTTGATTGAATCAGTCTAAAGGTCATAGAAATAAAAAGATTTCAAGACGTAAAATTATTAACTTGCAAGTAATGTTTTTGAGCTTATTTTGATTTATAATATCATTTCAAAATTATGCTTTAAATCTTCGAAACAAAAAGAAACTCATTTCACCTTTTGGTCTAGATTGTAGCTTAAATATCCCTTTAAAGAACTAAAAGAATTTTTTGTAACTCAATGATCGATTGTTGATTGTTGGTTGCTTAACGTCCTGTGGCAAATATTTCATGCATGTTCAGGACGAGAACAAATTAACAATAAATACAATAGGTATGTCCTGTAATAGAGGCCGTCCGGGATGAAGGTCGGGGTAAATTTGGACTGCCATGGGCAAATGAGGGTATGTTGGATAAGGACAGAAATTTAGCCTTGCAACAGGCCACCTACGGACCCCTCAAAGAGTTGTTGCAGGGTTCTTAACGTGCAAAGAACGTGGCACTCTTTACACGAGACATCGGATTTAACGTCCCCATTCTGACCGGACGTGACTGCGAACTTGTACATCCTGCACAGCCAAACGGACGCCCCACTTTAGCGAGGGTTTTACCGCCGGTCAGAGGAAGACCAATGGTGACCATATGTCTATTCCCCAGTCACCCTTAGGGAGTAACTCAATGTAAAACACTCTTAGAAATATTATTTGAATTAGATAGAGGTCCGGAAAATCTATCAAATATACCATAAAACGTCATTTTCAGATGGTTTTGTCCAATTGAAAGAGGGCACATTTTATTGTCAAAAACAGCCCTTATTTATGTATTGTAATATAGATGAATAGCTAAAAGTTTACAAATTGTAAAATGCAATATTTTGTGCCAAAAGGAGTCTAACCAGACCTACTCGTTTGATGTTATCATACAAATGGTGATGTAGAAATTTTATAATCTTGAAAATATTTTCCAAAATATGATGCATATAATACAAATCAAATGCTGATTAGATCTTTTTTATTGAATAAGTGTATTTTAGCAATTTTCTTTACTATACAGACATTCTTAATCTATTTTACCTTCTTGAATTAAGTTTCTGACGCATGCAGACAAATTAAGACACTTTTCAGAAATTCTGAATTTTGCTGAATAAAATCTTATTAATTCAGAAATATTCAGCAAAATGTCAGAATTATTATAATCTTGTCAGAATCTATTCAGAATATATGCATCTGGATTCAGACACATTCAGACATCATTTCTTGTATCAGACAATTTCAGAAATAATTCAGACAATTTCAGACAAATTAAGACAATATTCAGAAAAAATTTCATGAGGGTTTCAACACAATGACTACACAATTTTATCCGCATCAAATTAGAATGCCAGCATGCCTTCTTTTATTCAAAATATTGAATCATAAAATAAATATCAGTAGTTTCGATACCTCATGCTGACTCGTATAACAAAATAATTTGACCGCATCAACCAAACTAACCATATTTGCACTTTATTATGTAAATCTTATAGTTGCATAGTAAATCAGTAATATTTTATGTCAGGATTGATTGTATAATACAAATGACAGCAATATTTGAACACAATGACTACAAAATTTTGTCCGCATCAATTTATAGTGCCAGCATGTCCTCTTGTTATTCAAAATATTGAATCGTAAAAAAATTTCAGTAGTTTTGATACCTCAGGCTGACTCGTATAACAAAATTATTTGACCGCATCAACCAAACTAACCATATTTGCACTTTAATCTTATAGTAGCATAGTAAATCAGTAATATTTTTATGTCAGGATGGATTGTATAACATGTATTATAAAGATAACAGCAATATTGGCATACAATAACTACAAAATTTTGTCCGCATCAATTTAGAGTGCCAGCATTTCCTCTCTGTATCCACAATAATGAACCGACACTCAAGTCAGTAGTTCGGGATGGTTTGTATTTATCCTACACCGACATGACTGATTTGGTGTGTATTTAATAATGAAAAGTATGAGAAGTTCTCTTCTTGGAATAGTATACTGTTAGTATATTATGTCGGTTGAATGATTTTGCTTGTAGCTTAACGTCCAGGGCAAATATTTCATTCATGTTCACAACGAGTATAATTTTTCGTACGTCCCAGAAATCATTTACAATCGGTAAGAATAAGTCTGTCTAAATTGACGACATGGTACATAATTATACAACACCTTAAATTTTCCTACACTGCACAATTTTCGTTTGATTATTGATTCGTAAATCCAAGGCAAACAAGGTGATTTGTGAAAAAATCCATGTTTTTCCTGATTAAATGCAAAGAGTTATATTTAGGAAGAGACTGTTAAAATGGGGAACGAAGCAACGTAAACCATGATGTTTATATCCCATCATATAAAAATAGTTTTCCGATGCGTTGATAACCTTAATTCCTATTCGGCTTCTAATTAAGAAAAAACCATTTCCTTTCTTTCATGATAGCTGTATGTATATTTGTCGATCAGAAGTGTGTAATTTTATGGCCATTATTTAATGTTTATAAGAATATGAAATGAAAAGAATTTTTAAAGTGTATAATATCTATGCATAGTCTAAATGTACACGAAGTTTATTTCATAATACGAATACGAAAGTTTTATTTTGATTCGATTCACATATAACAATACAAACAAAGCTTTGAGAGCTTTTAACTGAATATAAAATACGATAAAATAATTTATATTATCAGTTAAAGCGAAAAATAAACGCGCAATTACTTTCAAGTGCACGTAAAAATACACTTGTGAAATCTGAAGTAAACGCCCGTTTACTACTGACTAAACGGACACAGAGTAAATTTCCATTTTGACCGCGTTAACGTAATTATAGTAAACGCGCGTTTACTAGTAAACGCGAAAATTGAAGTGAACTAACGAAATATGTGCACGCGGCGTTAACGTGCGTTTACTTTATGTAATGCTTGGTCTGCACCCAACTGTACGATGTTCGGATCACTTTAGTCTGGTCTCTACCCTTCGACCTGTCCAGCATGGGTAACCCTACCAGGAGACGAAGCTCCAGCTGGCATAGCTCTTGGGGTCACGGAGACACGCAAGCCCCCGACCACGGCAAGGATAGCGATCCACCGGTGGGAAATATCATAGAAATGTGTACTAGCTCCCAGTTACGTATTTTAAATGGACGTACTTTAGGAGACTCTATAGGAAAGTAACTAGTTACAATGGAACCTCAATAGATGATTATTGTATCTGTAGTTCAACATTCCTATCAAATATACTGAACTTCAGAATTGAAAACTGTCATCCAAATACTGCAGATCACTGTCAAATAACCGTAAACATTTTTTGTAGTAATATATTGGGTCCTAAACAGGACATATGTAATCTTCGGAAATTGCCACCAGTCATAAGATGATCTCCAATACGAGAGCAAACATTTATTGAAAACTTAAATTATGATAGTTTTAATAATACTTGTACAAAACCGAAAAGCTGATAGCAAGTGAGAATGCTGATAAAAGCACATCAGAAGTGGATGACGTGGTATCTGATTTTAATAAATTACTAAAGGAGCAGCAACCCTAGATAACAGATTTGAATCAAAATTGCATAATAAACAAAACGAAGGAAAATTAAAACCCATGGGTTGACAAAGACTGTGTTGCTAAATATAGGCATATAAAAGCTCTCTGTAGAACTTTAGGTAGGAATCCTTGGGATTCTAGTTTGAGATTAAAAATTTTACAGAGAAAAACTTCAACAAGCCTGTACGTAAAAACATAGGGTCTATAAAAATAAAATACGAAGAAATATACTTGACCTATCCGAGAAAAATCCTTCGGAATTTTGGAAATCTGTAAATTTATTAAAGGACAAAGCGAAGGAAGACCCTAGCTCCAATATTTCACGAAAATATGGAAAATATGAAACATGTCAACTGAGAAACTTACAGCCTTCTATATAACAAAACAATTTATGAAAAACAAATATGACCGACATAAACCAACGACAACCACGGAAATACAGGGTCCTGACTTGGGACAGGCACATCAAGAATTTATGAAGGTTTAACTTGTATGCTGGCGCCATTTCCGCCCCTAACCTGGGACAGTAGTGCAACAGCACAACATAAAGAAACGGGACCTATCCATCAGCGATCAAATGACATTGATGTAAACTCACATTTGCACATTTCTGTAACTACCATGACTACTGATCCAGTGTGCACTTCTTTGTATGATAGTTGATAGAAATCATATATCTCAAATACTATAAATGTCCACTTAATGATGGAAAAAATGGCTGAATGAAATTTTAAATGAGAAAATAGGTGTAACATTAATTTGGATATGTATCTATTAGATATACACCAAGTTGTATAATTATGAATATATGTGTACGACTTTAACAAATTGACAGTTTGTGGCAATATTCCTGTGTTTATTATGAATATTAATCAAGCATACAATATGATCATTGGGTCTGGACATGTAAACAAACACGAAAATACACAAAATTAAACAGATTTGAAAAGAAAAATAACAACAAGCAAGTGTAAGCTATTTATTTATTTCGTATTAACTCTTTACCACAGACAAAGATGTAGATAAGATGGGGTTAGATGTCCCCAGAACTACCAGTTTGGTAGCTTTAAGATGGGTGGGGTAGGAGCCAATACATTACAGGAGAACAAGAGGCTATTAGTTGGCCTGGTATTATCATCTGTTATTAAGTGCACAATTTTAAAATATGTTGATTTTTGGTCTATTACTACAATTAAAAATTCTAAATTTAAATTAACACTAACTGTTATGTTGAAATTATTACTATACATAAACTTCCTCTATTTTTAGACCTTCCCAATCTCTGGAAACGAACAACCATCAGACTTATATAAGACATGGATATCAGATACCATAACTGTCCAGTCATTTCATAGTTCCTTTGAAGATCTGTTTCACAGATTGAGACAGGCTGATAATTCACTATCCTGGTCATGGAACTACAGTGCAACTTGCTTAATCCGACACTTGAGTATTCCGACAAATTCCTGAAAAATATCTATAACAATCTTTCTTAAAAACCAAACTTGTGTATTCCGAAACCTGTCACTTCCGTAATCCGACACTGTTTTCGAGTCCTGATGTTATTAGTCATACCTAATTAATCCTGTCTAATCCGACCCTTTGATCTGCTAATCAATACAATTAAAATAAATAATCATCACCTGTTCATATGTATCATGATCACTGAACCGTCCAACAAATTGACATGATTTGGTACATTTAGATTTATAGATCGGAAGGTTAGTTGAGGCTCGTTAGGGGTTACAGGTAAGTTAACCTATATATGAAAAATATGCGAGTTATGTTCAGTTCCTTTTAAAACCATTCCAATATTATACAACATGGCTACGACACATAAATGTAAAAGAGAATTATAGAAATATGACTCTGCTTCGCCTTCACCAAAACGGACTAGAACGGTTTTAGAAAAGTTCAATTTTATTGCAGACTCCGATAAAATTCCTAAAATAACCCAAAACAACTTGGCGAGAAGTATGGGATCGGATGAGAAACATTGTCGGATATCTTAAAAAGACGGAATTTTATAACCAGCAATATGCCGATAATTCTGCAGGAAATACTTGATTTATTCAAGCGTGAAACCTGAGTATTCCGACACCCTGTACAATCCCACATAATTCTCTGGTCCCTTAGTGTATCGGATTAGACAGGTTGCACTGTATATAAATAATATGGATATAGTACGTTTATATGTCTGAAACAATAAACCAAGATGTAGTAACTGACTTAGCAAAATAGTTTGCCAACCAAGTAAGCTTAAAAGACTTCCTCCTCCTGAACGTCTCATATTAAATGGCGATCTATTAAATTATGCTTAGTAGAAGGTAGCATTTGAGATTCCAATTGAGCGTAAGAAAAGACCACCTTCAGAGGAAATTCTTTACTTACGTAGGAATGCGGCCGTGAGTGTAGCAATCGAAAACGTCTTTCTTGTCGCAACTGATGACTTTTATTTAGAAGCCAAGAAACGTCTAGACTAGGCAAAAAAAAAAAAAAAAGCACAGGATGATCTATTTTTTATTTGAAATTAAGGACAAATATATGAGAATTTTCTGAAAATTTTGTGAAGTAGTATTTATAACAAAGAGGTTTATTTTTTCTAAATAAACAAGAAATCATGAGTTTTCCAGTACTTTTCAAATTTTGACTAAACAGCTAAAATAACAAAATTGACTGAATGATATATATAAAAAAATGTTGCAAAATGTTAGACTGATGTGTTTTCTATTTGTCAGCATAGGTCAAGCCGGAGTACTTTTTAATTGACAACGGTTTGTTTTGTTTCCAGTTTTCGACTGCTTTTATCGTCTGCATTTATTAACTAAACTATCACGGACGAGGACATAGAAAAGAGACTCGTGTCCGCTTATGCACCAGAACAAAGGGTGGTAGTCTGGAAAACTTTGAACGTCAATTTCCTCTTCATTTAAGTCATGTTCAATCATACAAAACTGTGACAGAAGCTTGGTACATAATTTATTTACTTTCAGACTCACAGGTCCCATTCTCCGATTTCTATTCACAAACTACATCTGTAAACTCAATTTTAAATAGCCCTCTTCGTCAATTACCAAATATATGCAGCTGGAAAATAATATGCTATTAGCTCAATTATTACAAAATGGGTTAGAAAATGAAGATGCAGAAACTATACTATACGAGAAAACAGTGTTAATAAAACAAATGAAGAGAATTAAACCAATGACACAAATGAAAATTTAAGATAAGCAAGTGCACGGGTTATTGATGACGAATTCGAAATATTTTACCAGGAACATGTCAATCAAAATACTAACCGAAGAACCATTTCTGAATTGAAAATTCTCAATGATTTCATGAAAATGCATTGAAGGATTCTAGAGATATATGCCAAATCCTTCAGTTGAGTTCAATACTATATGTAAATTTTGATGAACGTTTGTCAGAAAAATTGTTCGGAATATGTTCAAGGAATGATCTGTAGTAGAAATTATTGATTTTTGATTTAAGACAACTTAAAGAACGTTTTTCGCATATTTTATGTGCTTTCTATACAATTATTCACCTATTTTAAAAGAATACAATCAGTTATATTTCATACAATAAAAGAGAAAATGCATTATTCTTTGGATTTTCAGTTAAGAGTTCAACGAGCCAAAGTTGCATGCAAAATTATACAAAAAATTTGACAGAGCACATTTACTGTTCCTTGACTTAAGGAACATACAACGTCAACTTATGTTAATTAAGGAACTAAGTAGAACAAGAATTGAATTCAGCAAAGAATTACTTTACATCTTAGAGAATGCTTGGGAGCAATGTCTTACAACCGCCAGCAAGAAGCATGATAAGTAAATAAAAGATTTGTCCATTCAGACATCAATAAACAGGGAAAGGATCGAGGCATGTTGAGTTTCTCAAAACTTTGTAACATTTAGACCTTTACCTCCAAATCAGCCTTTTATCTTTTGTTTTGAATAATTCAAGAAAAACTTTTTCAATCGAATTGTTCTGGAGAATTTCGATATAAACTAAATTGAAGTTTAAAAGATAAATGCATATCCCTATAAATTTCCTCGAAAACTGACAGCAGCTTTAATTTGACCGAAGTTAAGTCATCAACTTTTCGGTATCAACGTTTAAAAGTATTTTGACGACAGATATTCTTATTTTCAGCATCTGTCAGTTCTAAAAACAATCGGTGTTGTCCATTCTTAAAAGAAAGCCATTTAAAATGGAAGACTTATCAGATGGTGTCGAGTTTAAAGACCCAAGCTCATATGGATTGTGGCGTCTCTGAGGCTAATTATAAGCCATAAAGATGCCATATAGTTTGTGTATGCTTGGCCAATAAAAGTATATTGTTGTCGAATATTTGATACATGTATCATCCAACTATAAACCTGTGTTGTTTTTTTTTTTACTTTGTTTTAAACAGATACTTGTTAAAAGTAGTTGCCGAATTTAAAAACCTGTTTAAACCGAAAATTTCATTACGTATAGAATGTGTGGCTGTAATCACTTTTAATTTTAGCACAAAGTTTCAAGAAAGGTTGAACTTGAAGTGGACTTGCTACATCTGCCATCAGAAAGCTCCAAACTGCTTACATCAACAGCTTATCAGAGCAGGACACATCCAAGAAAACAAATATTTTTGTAGACGGCAACTAAGGTCAGTTGATTAACACAACATTGAAATGAATATTTTATTATTTTGAATTAAATATTACATTTCTGAATAAAGATTAATAGTCAAGTTGCATAAATTTGTCATTTTGTCTGAAAGAGACATTTGATATACTTTGGATTCATTACTATTCTTGGGATATCAATTTTCGTGGATTTCGTGGGTAAAGGTGAACAACGAATTCAAGTGTTCAACGATACAAATGTTCTATAGGATTGTATGCAGACTTTGGCAAAACCACGAAATCAATTATCCACAAAATTGATACCCACGAAAATAAATGAATCCACAGTAATTTGAATTTTATGTGTTTGTCTTCAGAATCTACATCAGGTACAGATATTGCTCATATTTGTTTCACGCAGACTGTACCAACTACGAATTGATTGATAGACCTACTCACCAGAGAAGAAGAAGGCATTTGTGATGTCTGAACTGGAGAACGGGAAAACAGGAAAACGGACTTTGGTCGATTATTCACAGTTTTTCAACTTAAGAATGCAACGTTTTATCAGAGACCTGATTGTTTTGACCCATTCTGTCTAGTTAAACTTCTTCGCGTTTAGCCCATGCTCTGGCGTAGTCCTCAATGGAATCCATAATTATTTAAAAGTTATGGTTCCAATTGATGTTTCGTGGTTCTCTAAACTTAGGACCATGAGATATCACCTTTCGGAGATTTTCATGTTGAATTATGTTAAGATCCCCAGTAATAACATGACCAGAGGGCCAGTGTATGGCAGAGGGCAGTAGCGCATGACAGAAAGGAGAAGATGCTTACCAGTGTGTTATATTCACCCTGCGAAGATTCAACAAACATTTCATTTCTACAATGATGTGTAGGAAGAATTGGTGCGACTCTGCGGTACATGTGAAACCAAGAACTAGATGGTAATTTAAAAGATTTCAAGGAATGGATTTTGTATGTTTTTAAACAGTGCTCACGTGTTGTTAAAAACTAGAAATAGTTTCTATAATAAGAGCTAAATTAGAATATAAGGCCCAGTAATTCTTTAAATCATTGCCTTTTCTTGCAAGAGCCATCTGTCTGTAACAGACTAACAAGGTAGGTTCCTATTAATAAGGACTTTTGCCTCCTAGCCAGTTGTTGTCTTCGACTATGCAATGTCACTTATACGTTACGATTTTGGCTTGTTAGAATGCAGAACTTTGGCTAAATCTATAAATTTGTTAATCTTCCACATCTGGGTTTTCCTTATGTAGTCCATTTATTTTATAGAAACAGTTAGGTCAATTAACTTTAATTAAGTAGGTAATTAAGGTTTTCAATATTATTTAATTTAATAAATAATTTTGCCCAATTTTCCTTATATAGTATTTTATAAGGTGTATTTATAAATTTATATGTATTATTAAATTATTTGACATGCAGATTTGTCGTAATTATGTAACTTGCTTGGCTTTGTTTGAATACACATCCAGCTACCAGGAGATGTCAAAGACTCGGGATAGAACAACAATAGAAACTAAATCTTTTTTTTAATGTTTAGTCATCAACATGACATTATTCATGTCGTTGTCATTGTTTAAGGTAATGTCGATAATTCTGGTTATTCCTTCATGGTTTTAGTGGTTACAGAGGAACAACGGCCCATCGTATGGTGTGGTGTGCCAGATGAACTGGGGTTCTTCAGTTCACCCAGCGTGGAAGAGCTCGTCGTGTCTCAGTCCAGACAATGCACTCCAGTGGTCTAGACAACTACTCCAGTGGTCTAGTCCACAACTCCAGTGGTACTGCCAAACGTACCAGTTGTCAAGCCTGCCGTGCCGGAGGGAAAAGCAAAGTCTACGGGAAGGGTTACCCCACCAGTTGAGGAGCCTGTGGCAGCACCCACCGCCAGAGAATTCATTGTGGTTCTGGTTTACCAGAAAGATGGTCACTGTGACCATAGTGCAGAGTGCCATAGAGAGGGCCCGGGATCTATTTGACTTAGAAAAGGAAGTGGTGGTGCGGACCTACCAAGGAGCAGAGGTCACCAGGAATGTGAAGCTGGGGCTGTTGCCTGTAGTGGCAGAACTCTTGGTGGTGGTGAAGAAGTGAGCTTATTATCCGGAAGCATGGACCTTTGTCTAGAAGAATTCTTGATTAAACCTCCGCTTCCTGTCTGGAAGCTGTTCTCAACAGGATTTGGAAGCCAGGCCAGTGTACAAGTTATAGATATAGTAGCATTTTGTATTTTCGACATATTGAAGAACAGTATTGGTGTGTCCTTGGTTTTTCTGGTCATGGTTTTCCTTTTGTTCCATGCTGGCACAGGTGCTTTAATATCAAATATGGGTTTTTTCTGAGTAGTAATAGTACTACTGAGCATAGATTAATTGGAATTTCAAGGGATTTTAATGAACTGACAATTAGAGATATATATGTATATATATTGATAAATGGAAGTATCTTTTGTTGTATGTGTTTTGATAAATTGTTATATGCAATCAATAATTAGGACGATTCTGGGTTGGACAACGCAATTAATATCCATTAAGTTTTTGTACTCGGTTCTTAGCAAGAACCGTGAGCTATCGTCTCGTTGTGAGATGTTTCTAGGACTAGGTCTTGAGGGTTTGCGTGCACCTATGGTCGGTGCGGAGTTGTAGCTCAGGCTTATATTGGCTTAGTGTTATGAAAGAAGGGAATTCAGAATTTTTTAGGAAAGTTGTCCAGGGCTGAGTAGTCTACAGTGATTTGTATATGCCATGTTTTTGGAAAAAGGTTACAGTATTTTTAGAAAACCACATTTTGGTAGATTTTAAAACGAACCTAGAGGATATTTATTATTTTTATAAAATAATGATGGCAAGTGTAACGGATTACACAACTACTCAGTTGTCAATAATCCAATCAACAAAATTGATTGTATTATCCTTATTGCTCATGAATATCATGTTATTAGAATAGTGTTTCGAATAAAATTGAATTATACAAGTCATGTAATACGATGTTTTAAAGTTGTTTCGGAATTTGTTCATGTTATTAAATCTTCTTTATGCGTAGTGTATTTTACAATTATGGAGAAAAATATCTCCCTTTCAATGCATTTTAATACAGCTTCTCTTATGTTCGTCGTCTGTTATATATTTCTTTCATGAAGAGATATATTCTCGTATCACACTGCACGGAGAGTGATACAAAATGTGATACGAAAACTTAAGGAAGTTATTATTATTTTCTCAATTATCGTAAAAGGAGCCCTATCAAACTCGTTCGAGGAATTCATTACTGGACAAGAACGGGTGAATTTTATATGGGGAATAAATCTTAGTTAATGAAATTTGTAATTAAATCGTACTTTTATTTTCACATATTGGCTATCGCAATAAAGATAAAAGCTTTCAAAAATAATTATTTTAGAATTTTACTAGTTCAAGCAATGTATTACTATACACGAATGAGTTTTAAAGCCGAATATTTAAAAAAAATTAAATCTAGACTATTAATAATTTTCAACTCCAATTTTAAGAAATTTAGTGAAAACAGTTTGATATACTATATGACAAAACCAGTGATTCTTTATGTAGAGTTAGAACTTTGAACACATAAATTCCGATTGAAATTGGTAGATGGCTAAATAATCAGAGAACAAATTGTATTTGTACTTAATTTTTATGTAATTGAGGTGATATTAGCGACGAGTTTCATTATGTTTTAGAATGTTCGACAATAGACAAAAGCTGTTAAAACGGGGTGTTGGTCTCCAAGGACGCTTATTTTGCAATAAATTCGATTTATATTTATTTGCGTTTTCTCATGAAATATGAATGGAAAATTTCGACTTAGTGAAGATTTTTCAATTGGCTTCAATTATTACAAACAAAACGAATAGTTTATTTAACATTTTGCAAAAACAATATGTTTATTATTTTCAAAGGAAACTTTTTGTTTGTTTGCCAAGTTTACTTGTATGTGTTTATTACTATCACTAATCACTAATTTTTGTTTTGATAAACTAAATTCTACATATGAGGAGTTATTTAAGTTTTTATCGGCACGCACCGTGTTATGCATGACCGATGATCATATTCAATACCAGTTATCGATTAGGTCCTTTTATCTTAAATAATCTTAAAATTTAATTATTTATCGAATGCATACCATCAACGCTCTCTAAAACATCTATTACATGTCCTCAGTGCACTCAGTCTCAGGAGGTCCTGAGCGGGTTACACCAGAAAAAAATATATTCATCATGTGTACATCACGCACCATCTAAAATGACGCCTTGTTCTGTCTAGTGTTTTATTGCCGGCCAGTATACTGTTTATATTCCAAAGTCCTCACTGAGGTTCAGGAAAAGTGCTAATATAATCAAACAAAATATAGTATACTAAAGAGAAATTCCGTATGACAGGTTGTTTATAGAAGTCGCCCATTTACGTCATACAGGTAATGAAAATAATATTGTCGTTGGTAGTACATAGAGTTGTAAATAGAGGCAACAATAGTATGCTCGGAGCATGTATACAATAATTAAGAGATGAATCTTTGGATGGTTATATTGAAGCATTTCATCCAGATTCTCTTAAATTATCACCAAAGAAAAAAACAAACCATATATTCAAATTAAGGTAGTGTCCGAGGGTAAGCTTACTCGATACCAGCGTAAGCAAGCCAGCACTAACCAAGCCATCCTCTTCTCAGTACTTAAAACCTTTCAATCCTTTATGGGTGGATTTAACATAGGCCTTTTGTGCTTCTTCGTTACATATTTGTTTGTTTTATAGTATATGAGATTATAACACAATGTTGACAGTGCCCTATTTTTGACATTTTTACCTATTGTGTCTGTTTTGTTCACGCATCGTTGTCAATATAATGGAATTTGATGCGACTGTCATACAAGTGAGAGGTTTAGCTAGCTATAAAACCAGGGTCAATCCACCATTTTCTACATAAGAACATGCCTGTACCAAGTCAAGAATATGACAGTTGTTATCCATTCGTTTGATGTGTTTGAGCTTTTGATTTTGCCATTTGATTAGGGACTTTCAGTTTTGAATTTTCCTCGGAGTTCATTATTGAGAACACAATGTAATGAAAAATGATTTTAAAGACCTGACTTGACCTATAAAATTACCAGGTGGTAAGCAATAAAACCTATATGGGGATGGGAGTAGATTGTTGTTATCAACATCCTATTTATAAATATACACATCATCTGTTTACAATAATAGCACATGGCTGTATCTGAATGATAAATTTTATGTATCTTTGTAACAGAAATGTACATTTGTAAGTATAAATAAAATTGCAATGAGTGATAAAATTAATAAGTATGAATAATTTACAGTAAATACCTAAATTATAATTAAAGAATAGAAAGCAAAAGTTACAGAAAATAGTACACAGTATTAAATTTCTTGTACTATCATTATTTCTAATAAATTAGAAAACACATGTCTTGAAAACTGCTGAAAATGAATTTTATTTGAAATATCCCATTTAAAACACTTTTTTTGTTCTACTGTCTACAATTTCTTTTTGAATTAATACGTTTCATAAATCTTGACCAAATATTGTCTCTAAATTTATATGTAGCTCTTTTGAAGTTTTTCTTCCTTTTTACTCCTTGGCATCCTGTGATTTTGATTATTTGACACTGAAGTAAAGTCTATCAACATTTTCATTCCAGTGAAGTACACTAAGGTTGGCTCAGGCATTGTTCTGGCTGTCACCGAACGCAATTCTTTTGGTTTGATAAATATTTGTGACATTGTTAAAACTCGCAACATAAAATGTACCCTTCCGAGAATATAATCCTTTGCATATTTGTATAGAGTTGAAATTAAGTCACTTAAAAGACGTTTTCAGCAACTGGCGAGGTTATTACAATTCGTGACGGTTCATATTTGTCATCAACCTTACACCTGGCACTCTCATGGAAGACCGTGTGAATATTCTTATAGTGATCGAGGATATTTAATTAACTCTTCTTGAGTTTCTTTTCATCTTGGTTGCAGTTCTGAATAGCCCAATGCATGTGGGTAGCCACAGGTTCAAGCTTGTCTGATAACTGAAATGACCATGTTTTTCCCACAGAAGATTTAGATCCAGTTGACACCTTATTTAAAGCTGATTTTACAGACTTAACACAATTCCAAACATCGTTCTGATTGATTGCTTCTGTATTTTCCCTGACATATTTGTTTATTGACAAATTTCTGTCATGGCAATGAACATTCACTGTTACATCGTTTTTATGTAAATAGATGAAGATCTTCTCTGTCCCAAGTCTTTCATGTCTTTGAGATTCAGGGTCCATTGTTTTCGTAACATGTTCACAACTGATAACTTTATGTGTTTTTCTCCAATGCAAACAACACTTGTATCTTTTGCATTCTTACGCTAGCCGTGTCTTGCATTTGACATAATGTCTATCTTGCTATCAAGTTCTTCATAAGATGCTATCTCTTGTGAAAGTGCTTTGTCAGCTGAATATTTGTACTCCTCTTGTATGTGCTGACTGTGAACGTTGAAAATGAAGCACGATTTTCATCACTTAAAACCCTATTCCTGATCCTTGTGCAAATCTCTTGTAGACTGCAGGCAATATTCCATTACATGTAATCCCATGATTTACTCTACTGTTCACTAAGTAATCCTTTGTGGGTAAATAAGGAGAGGAGGACCAAGAAAATACATGAGGTTTCTCTTTATCGTTACATTTTAGGCTTGTTTTGCAAACATGTCTCTTTTTCAACATTTTGTAGGTTTAAGGTTTTCTTTACAACATCTTGCATGCCAAGGCACTGATATAAGCCTCTTAAATGAATCTTCTGCAGTAAGAAAATGTTGGTTTGTGTCTCCTTTCTTTGATCTGATGAATGTGGATGGACAGGGTTCCTTTTGAAACTCTTCTGACTGGGTGTTACTGGTATCATTCTCTTCATTCCATTTTTGCAATAAAGCTTCAATAACCTGCAGGTTTCCATAGGTTTGTTGGTATGTTTTTTTGTCAATTCTTGTCTTATTGAAGCAAATTTTCCAAAATTTCATCCTTCTTTTCCTCAGTACCTGACATTTCAATCCGAAAACACGGAGTTCTTTTTCTAGTTTTTTTCTCACTTTTGACATTTTCAACAAAGATCATTTACAAAAATTACTATAAGAAATACAAGAAAGGCTGAGGTGGTAATTTTGTCTGACATATGGATCAATCTATTTAATTTAAGAATGGGTATATAAGTACTGAAGTCAAATTTATTAATATATATGTAATATATTGTGTTAATAATTTTGACAAATTTAGGAGATAAATATTAATGAGATTTAAAATAAATTTTATGATAAAGAATTTTGCTGTTTTGTTTTGAACATTAATCTTTATTGTTCTTTGAAATTTCTCACACCCTATAATAATTAAATCAGTTAGTTTTAGTACATGCAGATATGTCCATTCCCGCCAAATTAATGACACACAAACAACATGTGTATAATATCACTGTCATAGGGCAAAATTTACATGTTATTTATTTGAATGATCCATTTCTATTTGTCATAATTGATACACTAATCCAATATTCACCTTATTCATGGCAAGTTTAATGTCATTCAAACAGTTAAAAGTTTTGGCGATTTCACAATTTTCTCCTCGCAGTTCTAATTTTGTTGGTCACGGTTGTGTTAAATACCACAGCTGACACACTTTCCCACTTATTCGACTTGCAATTGTAATTCACATATTCTGCAATAAAATAGATAAAACACATTAAGTTATGTGGATTGGAAAGCAATTGCGATTGAACATCTATAATTGTGTTACTTAATTAACAAAATAAACCATGCATATAATAGTACATGTACCTGTCTTAAACAAGGAACATTAAATCATATATAAAGACGCATTTACTAGATTAAAGAATGGAAACGACATTAGTTACTGTTACAACAAAGGCATTAGTGGACGAAACTCCAAAACATTGGCCACAAGTATTCTGTCAATGATTCAACCAACTCTGAAGTCAATGAAATGCTTATATCAACATAATAGAAAACACCTTACAGCATAAGTGCAAAGCCATCTATTAATAAATCATAAAATTCCCCAGTCAAGAGAGTCCAGGAAACTTCAATTATACAAACTTTTCTTCTATTTTTCTCCATCTTTAAGAAAGTGAAGATTATTCCTGTTACAATCAAAAGATTTCACAGTTGGTAAGTCCACTAATTTTGTCAGAACAACCTCGTCTTCAGGTTCACCGAATAAAAATATACAGTAACTCTCGGATTCTAAAACCATTTCCATGTCGTCAAACGGTTACGAAATAACTGCCTCAATAAAATTTAGCAAATGTAACAACTTTGACAAATATTATCAGTCGTAAAACGATTGTTACTAGTATGGTCAGTAATCTTTTCGTCTAGTAGTGATCCTTATCGCAAAATCTGCATTTTCCTTGATTTCAGATTGATAAGAAATCTGAGCCACGGAGTTTCAACTCAAGTTTTTTGTATGGGGCGAATGTAGATTTTAATTGACCATCAATATTTGAACGCAAACTTCCGGTGTAAATTTACCAGAAATAATTCAAGTATTCTACAATTACTCTTACAACGTAGAAGTTCAAAACCACCACACTCAGTTAGTTTGCTGAACCCTGATCGGATATGGCTAACGGTGAATACAGTTCATTACCGTAACGTCCTTCGTGGACTGACATCATTTCCTCATCAAAATTTACATACTGCTTCAAAAATTCACAAAATTTTGTATTCTAATCTTTCCCACTAAACTAGTATCTCAATTGTTTGTATACAATTGAAAGGTCTTTCCTTTAATGTCTTATATTTGTAATGCACTTTTACGACTTTTCATTTGATATGCGACAAGCATAGCTTCTGAAACTTTTACTTTTTGCACTTTATGACCCTATCAACCTACAATTTCGAGATCGTAAGTTATTTGTATTGTAGACTTGATGACCTTTACTTTGCTATGCGACAACACCATCTTTTAGAGAATTTTTTTTTGCACCTAATAACCCTTCTATCTTATTTTTGGAGGAGAAAATGTTGACATTTAAAATGTACACAATATGACCTTTCATTTCATATACGACAACCTTATCTTACGAGACATTATATTTTTGCACTCAATGACTCCACTCTTAGCAAACCTTACGCTTAAAAATGATGAAAATGATTTATATACGGAGAACTGTTCTGGACAGGTAATGAACGTTAATGCATAATAAATAGACTGTTAATCGTAACACCGTAATTTTGTCCAAAATTCGTAACAATTACGGGGAAATCGTAATGGTTGGCATCTATGCTGGACCACTTTACTTTTAAATGTCACAAGGTCAATGTATTTTGAAACTTTGGAAGGCCAAACTATGTTCAAAGGCATTGAAAATTGAAAGAACATGTATGCGAATAATATTTATAATACAAAATAAAGCAAAATGTGTGCACGAGACACAGTTGATGCTTCCTTTTAATATATAACGTTATAAAGAAACATAACTGAAAAAAACTTAATTGTGTCGCATTTAAATTCGTTTTGATTTGAGTGTGCTATAAGCATTGTGTGTAAATTTTAAACAATTGGTTAAGGCTTTAAGTATAAAACAAAAACTATATTCTCAGCAATTTTTTCATTTGTAACTAGGCATAACGTAAGAAAGGTAAAAGTGATGCCACCCATATTCAAACTGAATTTGTATTTTGTTGTTATAAGCATTGTATTTTCAGTTTTATATTTGGTTGAGGCAAACTAAAGTTAAGAGTAGGAAACCGGTGTATGGTCGTACGAACGGACAAGAGTGAAATTTATTGTTCCTCTTCTATGGTGGGACATAATACTAAAAGTTTTAATGTGTCGTTATATCATTTTGTATGAATGTTATAATAATGTTGCGTTTTAAACCGTCAGAGTCAGGGTGTTATTTAAATCACATAGAAATTGTAACCACAATGTAGCTTTTTCTTTCGTAATATAATTCTGCAATCTTACATTTCTTAATTCTACAGTGAGACCATTTGTAATATGAATTTGCTTTGGATAAAGGATCAGGATGTAATAACCAATCCAGACTGATGCTCTCTCTTTCACAAATTGGGCCAACCTCTTTACAATCCCTATTACTTTCTCTTTGCTCAAAGATAGGTATTTTTAATAAAAATAATGACTTCATGAACTCTTATATTGAAACTAATAAAATTAACAAATTGTCATTAAAAGATACTAAATGATCTGCTACTGCGGCAATTACAAAATGCATAAAACAGATATTCATGCCTTTATATGTATTTGTCTTTATTTTATATTATTGACATATCACTATAGTATCCTTCCCCTCACAAGAAGCTAGAGAGAATGGGAGGAAGTTTGCATTAAACCTGTCTTCTTGTTCATTGATCCACCGGTACTGCTTCCTGATGAGCTGACCAACTCTGAATCTACTCTTGTACCTAAATCCGCCCTCTGTCTTGGTAGCAATTTAAAGTCTTTTCCAGCTTCTGGACACAAGGAAGTAGTCTTGGTCCGGTAGACTTTCTGGTAAACCAGGGCTCAATGTCTGGTTCGGCCTGTGAAAATTAACATGTTGTTGAAGGGTGTTCAAGGTTGTACATCTGAACTGACTTTTCCAAATTTTGTCCCGATGCCTTTGCTTTAGTTTTACCAACTGTATACTTGATAAAGATTTTGGATCACTTGCAGAGTCCCTTTCATATGTCATATCCGAGTCTGAAGATCTTTTCTACTTGGTTTATACAGTGCATCTCCTGAATCATCAGACAAATCACTTGTCGGCATAGGTGTCTGTTTCACCAAGATTTGTCTTTCACGGAAATGGTAAAGTTTTTTCTGGGTACTAATATTATATTGCTTGCTTTTGTTAGTTTATCACGAACATATATAACTTTTGCATTTGACAAAACACTTTTCTCCGAGCATTTTGTTTCTTGAGCCTATGTTTGTTTTTCATCAGCTTTATGAGTGGTGTATCGTCAGTTGACGAATCATTAGAGGTATATCAAGCTTAAGTTCGATTTCTGCTGTATGTTTATTATTTTGAATTATGCTTTGGCGTTTCGACTCAACAACTTCATGCTGTACCTGTGTACTGTTAGGTCTAATCTGCACCTTTTCATGTTGATTTCACTCACTAGTATCACTTGTGGTATTAGCTGGTTGTCCTGTTCAAGTATTGGATAGTTCACTTTCTGATGTATTAGAACGACAGGCATTGGTTTAATTTTTTGCCATTCCCAGAGATGTCCTCATGCTGACTTAGGCTGCCTCTTATTGTATTTGATGATTGCTCACTTGACATATTTTAGCATTGTTTATCTCATATTTACACTGTTTGAAAGTCGCTATCTTTCTTTTCTTAACGGTAAATAAACAATATTAACATGGGGCATTCTGTCTCCGTGAAATGTGACGTAGTCCTCAAACCAGTTCATTGCTGTTAAGTATTTAGTTGTTCTCTGGCGAAACGTGACGGACGAGAATGCAAAGACATCTTGTTTGAAAAGACGCATATTTCTGTGATACACATATTTATTGATGTTAAAATTTTGATAGATGCAGACAAACGAATATACCTCTCCTATTAAATGAAAATTTTTCAACATTGGCTTGCTCCATCAATTTGTCGGACAACCACTGTGAACGCTCAGTTGGATTTTTTGACCAGTATTTTCTTCTCATTGATTTTATGTCATGACATTTAAATGACTGCATGCAATTGTCCATACAGCAATCTTTTAAATTCTCTGTTGTTCTCGTGTGTTTGGTTAGAATTTTGTCACTAGAGCTGAAAAGAATTAAGTATCAACTGTTAACATAAATTTATTTATAGATGCAACCCTTTCTAACTTAATGTTTGGACTTAGTAGAAGAATAAATAGAAGTAGAAAAATATGTATTAAATAGAAGTAGAAAATATGTATTAAATACGCATTGTACATGCATTGTTATGAACATTTTAGTTTAATCTATTTTCATTTGTCCAGTGACAAATTTCTGTTCCCACACTGTATTATAATATAGATTATCAATCTTTTATGAAGATAAATTAACAGTTGATATAAAAAGTTACTAAATGGCTAATTTAAAAGGTATAGACAATGTTTAAGGTTGTTTTACCTGGACAAGTTACTCTCCGCATCTACATTTGTACATTTCATTGGAGTCTTCCTATTTTTATTTTTCCCGCTAACCTGGCCTTCAGCCGAGCCTGGTGTGTCTGACTTTTGTTTACAATAACAGTCTTTGTTGCGTCACTTTCCTAACTTTTGTGTGTTCTAAGTCCCCGACTAAAACCAGAAAACTGTATTGCCTCCGCACCAGTAAAAATAATTACATACTGTCTTCCTTTCTTAAATAATTGTTTGGTTTCGAGTGATATGATGTAATCTTTTTAGAAATGTGACCCATACTTGAGATAGTTTCAAGGACAGCGTATGAAACATACAGTTGTTATCCGATGGTATATCTCTGTCGACATGAAGATCTTCCTTCGCTGCATTTTGTTTTAGTACGATCATTTTATTCTGCAAGGATTCCTTGTATGAAGCTTTCATTATTCTACGGTTATTATATCATTCAACTCCTGAATGATTTCAAAAACTCGTTCATTTTCGCCCTTTTA
The DNA here is from genome assembly GCA_017311375.1 of Mytilus coruscus. Classification (NCBI taxonomy): domain Eukaryota; kingdom Metazoa; phylum Mollusca; class Bivalvia; order Mytilida; family Mytilidae; genus Mytilus; species Mytilus coruscus. The sequence goes on from CM029607.1 coordinate 1,517,005, forward strand.
TTTTTCTCGTCATTTGCTCTGTTTTTTATTATTTTTATGTCTTTCTTGACTTGCTATTTTAGAATGATCATATCAAGCCTAAACTAATCATAATAATTCTTTATTGTCACATAAGTAAAATGATTCTTGTGACATACAACAAAAATAACTACAACAAAAAAAAAAAAACGTTTCCTCCTGCGTTGTAAACTTAACCTTATATTTATGGTGATCTTTATTTGTTGCAATGACTGTTTCTTCTAAGACTCGTAGCGCTGCGATCGATGCCCCTCCTCTAGACACTCTTTGCCTATAAATTGAACATAAAATTCATCGCCAAAACTATATTCTTATGGTAGAAATATTGCCAAACTATGTCTGCAAATTCTTGCTTGCATTTTTCTTAAAATGTAAATATCAGACTTCTAACTTTGTCAATAATCCTTATTCTTTCTGCTGAGTCTTTGCTCGGTTTTTCTGTCATATTCGAACCAGTTTCTTGTTCGATTGATATGTCTTCTATGTTTGTATTTGTGAAATTACATATGTTTCCTACCTCAAACAGGTAATGTGGGTGTCTTCCACTATGCGGGAAAGTATGGGGCATCACTCTCATGAAGAATGCGCTAAGGAGACACCAATTAAGGGCGTCCTTTGCTCAGGGCTAAAGGTGCGGACACTCAGCCCAAACCAAAAGAATGCGTCCCCATAGGCTGATCTCCACTCCCTACCTGATTGACCCCTGTGGAAGCAATTGAGGCGGATAAGCTGCACATGCTCCGACATATTGATTATAATAAATTGTTCACATTGAACTACACATGTATTATCTTAATTCAAGGGTTTATGTTGACATACAAACCATATACAAATTTCTTATTTCATTTACTTTGATATCAAATGTTAATCAATTAAATTAAAATTAATCATGTTATGTACTTTGTTTAACATATTTTTAATTTTCTTTTATATTATGTTTGACCCCGAAGGGTGACTGGGGAATAGAAATATGGTCACTTAGTCTTCTTCCGACCGGCAGTTAAACGCTTACCAAAGTGGGGCGTCCGTTTGGTTGTGCGGGATGTACAAGTTTGCCCTTGATCGAGTTTTAGAGACGAGTCTCATCGTATAGATATTGATTCAGGGTTGGTAAAACCAAGGTAACACATGTATGAGTATTGCCAAGCACATTCGGAAAATACTGGGTTTTACTCGGCAATATGAAAGCTACTTTGTGTTATGAACACATCACTGTGACAATAGTTATCTAATAGTTAGGAAGGCCAACAAGACCTGTGAAAACATGTTTAGCTTTATCACTTTAGCTGTAGACATATCTTGAATAGTGATTGTGCAAGTGTATGCATTATTCATGTTTCCTTTTGACTGTTTCATATTACAGTAGTTACAGCGTACTAAATTTTCTGTTGATATCTCTTCGATGGATTTGTGTAGGATTAATATTGGTAATTACCCTGTAATGGTAGTAGATGACAGTTGGGTGCAGACCAAGCATTACATGTAGACGGGCGGAAAAAGTTAACGCGGCGTTTACTCGTGTGCACTTCAAGTAAACTGTGCGTTAACTCTGAAATTTCAGTAGACATAAAAAGTAAACGGGCGTTTACTTTCGCGTTTACCTCCGCGTTAACGCAAAATCGGCGCGTCTTCTAATTTTGTAAAGAGTAAACGGGCGATTACTTCCGCGTTAACGTGAAAAAAGGCGCGTCTTCTAATTTCGTCAAAAGTAAACGCACGTTTACTGTTTGTAGTAAACGCGCGTTAACGCAAATTGTCATCGTATCCTGGATACACTGACCTTAAATATCAAATGATAAAGTACATCAAAATTAAATGACCAACTGTTCATTTTCGATTGACATATTGACGATTACAGTTAATTAATAATGTTATTACACCTCTTTAATTAATTGAAAATTAATCATAGTAAATTTCCTTTTCTGCACAAATAAACAGTTCAGTCATGTCCTTCTTCTATTCAAATAATTAAATCATCACCAAAATCCAGCAGTTTTCACATCTCAGACTGTCTGACTCAGGATGACTTGTATCACAAAATTATTTGACCTCATTAACCAAAACTGACCATATTTGCACTTTATCAATTAACTCTATATAGCCGCACAGTAATTCAATTATAATTTTAGCTCAGGAGGGCCTGTATAATACACATTTCTGCAATATTAGAACACAATGACTTCCAAAATTTGGTTCACATCAATTGAGAGTGCTAGCATGTCATCTTTTAATCAAAATATTTAATCGTAAACATTCAATCAATCAATCAGCAGTTTTCATACCTCAGACTGACTTGTATAACAAAATTAATTGTCCGCATCAACCAAAACTGACCTAAGTTTATTTATTTTGAATTTACATTGTATCATAGGTCAAATTTATTTGTTCAGTGTATGTTCAATGGTGTTACTATGTCCTTTGATTGAGTTAAGCTATTTCAGTTGATATTTTATAGTGTGTCTTTCTATGTTGTGATGTTACACTATTGTTTCAGAAAAAGGGTGAAGGTTTGGTACCATTAAAACGTTTAAACCCGCTGCATTTGTTTGCACCTGTCCTAAGTCAGGAATCTGATGTTCAGTAGTTGTCGTTTGTTGATGTGGTTCATAAGTGTTTCTCGTTTCTCGTTTTATATAGATTAGACCGTTGGTTTTCCCGTTTGAATGGTTTTACACTAGTAATTTTGGGGCCCTTTATAGCTTACTGTTCGGTGTGAGCCTAGGCTCCGTGTTGAAGACCGTACTTTGACCTATAATGGTTTACATTTATAAATTTTGACTTGGATGGAGAGTTGTCTCATTGGCACTCATACCACATCTTCTTATATCTACTTATTTGCTCTTTTTATGTAAATCTTATAGTCGCATAGTAAATCAGTAATATTTTTATGTAAGGGTGGATTGTATAATACAAATGATAGCAATATTGGACCACAATGACTACAAAATTTTGTTCGCATCAATTGACAGTGCCAGCATGTCCTTTTTATTCAAAATATTGAAAGTTTTCATACCTCAGACTGACTCGTATAACAAAATTATTTGTCCGCATCAACCAAAACTGACCATATTTGCACTTTATCAAGTAAATATATATAGCTGCACAGTAATTCAGTTATATTTTTAGGTCAGGAGGGACTGTATAATACAAATTACAGCAATATTAGAACACAATGACTTCAAAATTTTGTTCCCATCAATTGAGAGTGCCAGCATGTCCTCTTTTTATTCAAAATATTGAATCGTAAACAAATATCAGTAGTTTTCATACCTCAGACTGACTCGTATAACAAAATTATTTGTCCGCATCAACCAAAACTGACCATATTTGCACTTTATTATGTAAATCTTAATAGCTGCATAGTAAATCAGTTATATTTTTATATCAGGATGGATTGTATAATACAAATGACAGTAATATTGGAAAACAATGACTACAAAATTTTGTTCGCATCAATTTATAGTGCCAGCATGTCCTCTTTTTATTAAAAATATTGAATCGTAAACAAATATCAGTAGTTTTCATACCTCAGACTGACTCGTATTACAAAATTATTTGTCTGCATCAACCAAAACTGACCATATTTGCACTATATTATATAAATCTTTATAGCCGCATAGTAAATCAGTTATATTTTTATATCAGGATGGATTGTATAATACAAATGACAGCAATATCATGAATATTGGAGTTCACTTCTTGGAATAGTATACTGTTAGTATATTTTGTAGGTTGATTGATTTTGTTTGTAGCCTAACGTCCAGGGGCAAATATTTCATTCAGTTTTAGATCGAGTATATTTTTCGGACGTCCCAGATATCATTTATAATCGTTATGGATAAGTCTGTCTAAATTGACGAGATGGTACAAATGTACATACTTCATGTACTTATACAGCACTTTATAATATCCCCATATATATACACTGTACACTTTTCGTTTGAAACATTTGGCAAAACAGAATCTTAAATCATGTAAATCCAAGGCAAACAAGGCGAACTACGATTAAAAATCCATGTATTAAATGCATAGATTGATATTTAGGAAGAGACTGTTGAAAATGGGGAACGAAGCAACGTAAACCATGATGTTTATATCTCATCATATAAAATATTTGTCCGATGTGTTGGAGAACCTTTCTATCCGCCTCGATATTTGTACATGTAACTTTTGAAAAGAAAATAAAGAAAATCTGCTACTCAGTAAAGTTATTGGAACTGATTTTTGTAATTAATAAACGTTAATATTTCGAATTAAAAGTGTTTTTGAACTGTTCTGGTTTGAAACACATATACGTAAAATATTAAGATAAAAGTCGTTTTAATAAAATAAATGTACAAATGAAAACGAAGTTTATTTCTTAATTTACACAATCAAGTAACGCGAAAAGTAAACGCGCGTTTACTTTCAAGTGCACGTAAAAATACACTTGTGAAATCTTTAGTAAACGCCCGTTTACTTTTAAGTGCACGTAAAATAAACTTGTGAAATCTGAAGTAAACGCCCGTTTACCCGGATGGACATTACAAATTTCCATTTTGACCGCGTTAACGTAATTATAGTAAACGCGAAAATTAAAGTTAACTACCGAAATATGTGCACGCGGCGTTAACTTGCGTTTACTTTATGTAATGATTGGTCTGCACCCAACTGTAGTTGGGTATCCATTTTAATCCACTAATCCTTACATGGGAAATGGGGATAGGGTAACATATTTTGTATATGCGACTAATGGATTAACGAAATTTTCAGGGTCTTTTAGTGTATAATGTCAATGTTCATCTTTTATTTCAGTTGATTTGGGAAGAGGGTATAGTGTTGTTGTAAGGACCGATATGGACTTTAAAATTGCTCCAGATTATTGTAAAATAAAGGGTAAATCATTTCCAGTCAGCAACTACCAAACCAGAAGGATTTCTTCGTTTCGTAATTTTCAAGGAATAATAATTAATCAATGCTGTTGTGCATCTCTTATTTTCCCTTTGTATTTTCATTTATATATGGTGTAAAAGGAAAGAATTAAAAGTACTTTTGATCTTCTACGTGCGTTTTGTGATCACGTCCGGGAGGAGAATTCCAATTCGGTAACCGTACTATTTGTAGTTTGTTTTCAAAATAATTAAAATCCTACATGAAATTCAAATTGAAACATCCGTCTGTATTTTCAACACTTTTATGTTATTTTTTTCATCAAGCTAACCAGTATTATATATATTGGTTTAAATAAAATTGAGAATGGAAATGGGGAATATGTCAAAGAGACCAACAACCCGACCAAACATGTTATGTTTTGTTATATAAAACATGTATAAAAAGGCTTATGATCCTAAAAATTGATCCAATACACCATATATGGCTATACTTTCATCACACCTAATGCAAAGGAAAAGACCTACAAATTGAATCTTATTGTTCAAATTACTTTTTGTTCGCTGATAATATTTTCACAATATTGATGTGTTAAGAGAAAAGTAGGAGAAACGATATTGCGAAATATACATATATGCGTCAATTCTGTTCCATCCCTGTTTAACACATCACATTATAAAGGGGGCGGATGGATTGATTGATTGATTGTTGGTTGCTTAACGTCCAGTGGCAAATATTTCATGCATATTCAGGACGAGAACAAATTGACAATAAATACAATAGGTAGGTTCTGTAATAGAGGTGTCTTGGATTGAGGTTTTGTTATATAAAACATGAATAAAAGGCTTATGATACTAAACAATTGATCCAATACACCATATATGGCTATACTTTCATCACACCTAATGCAAAGGAAAAGACCTACAAATTGAATCTCATTGTTCAAATTACTTTTTGTTAATTTAGACTGCCACGGGAAATGAGGGTATTGGATAGGGACAGAAGTTTAGACTTGCAACAGGTCACCTACGGACCCCTCAAAGAGTTGTTGCAAGGGTTCTTAACGTGCAAAGAGCATGGCACTCTCTTTACACGTCCCCATTCTGACCGGACGTGGCTGCAAATTTGTACATCCCGCACAGCCAAACGGACGCCCCACTTTGACGAGGGTTTTACCGCCGGCTGAGGAAGACCAATGGTGACCATACTTCTATTGCCCAGTCACCCTTGGGGTTGGGGCGGATTGAATAAAGCTTGCAATAACATTATACATGTTATCATGGTTATAGGGACAAATAAACAAGAAATACTGTCATTATAAAAAGAACAATTTACCATGTTCAATACTATATAAATAAAGGCAACAGTAGTATACCGCTGTTCAATAGTCATAAATCGAGTGAGAGAAAACAAATCCAGGTTACAAACTAAAACCGAGGGTAACGCATCAACTATAAGTGGAAAACAGCGGAACAACAAAAACACTGCAGTGCAATAAAACAAACGTCAATGCAACATACATAGAAAAAGTAAAATAACAAAATACCGAACTCCGAGGAAAATTCAAAACGGAAATTAAGACTTTGTGCTAAGAAATATTGTGCTTATTTTGATATGTTGACTATTAAAGATCAGTTTATATGGTTAATGAGTAATGAAAACAAGGATATGTGTGCTTTCATAAAACATCATGGAAAATACTCATAATTTATACCATTGTTTGTGTTTTCTGTGTAATTTTATGTATTTCTTTTGTTAGAGCATTGGGACAAGTTATACTAGATGCTGCTTCCATATGCCAATATTTTTGCACAAGTTTATATAACATGAAACTACGTCTTTTAATCACTTGTCCATGTGCATTAGTCACAAGGAGGACTATATAATACTCCTTTTGAGTATTAGTTTATATTGTGTTGTAAAGTGTTTAAATATTCATATTTGTTTATATTGGCTTGAGTGTCCTTTAATCACCTGTCCTTGGTAACTCCTGCATATGGACAACAATACTAATTGTTAATATGCATCAGCCACGAGGAAGGACTTAACTCATAAATTTAAAAAGAAGATGTGGTATGATCGCTAATGAGACAACTCTTCACAGGACCAAATGACACAGAAATTAACAACTAAAGGTCACCGTATGACCTTCAACAATGAACAAAGACCATACCGCATAGCCAGCTATTAAAGGCCCCGAAATGACAGATGAAAAACAATTCAAACGAGAAAACTAACAATCTATTTTTATCACAGATGTGATGCTGCTTCTGGTGCATGGTCAATAAACATTAAAAATAATGGTTTATATGACTATTATTATTAACTTAATTTATATTTTATGTTTCGAGTTGTTTTTCTTGGGTATTGTCTATATTACAATTGTTTAGTATAAAATCACTGTACTTGGGATTCCCCTCCCCAGACATTAAGGTTCTGGATTCGCCCGATTGTTGTCTAGATATATTTTTAATGGAAATTTTCTTACATGCAGCCAGACGTTTTGAATATGAATCTAATGAAACAGCCCTTATAAATAATTCATTTTCTAAACTTTCCAATATATAATTAAAACTAACTAAAGAAAAGGGAATTAACAAAAAATATGTAACGTAGTAAAATTTCATATGAATTACTGCTCTACCTTTATTCAGATAAAATAAACAATTTTGTCAACATGGTCAACGGGGTTAAACATTAAAACAGAGCACTTTGATTTAAGAAATGTTTTTCGCACGCTGGTCAGATTGCGTCAGAATTATATTTGAATGTTACAGATACACATAACCATTTCATAACCATTTAAAGACAATGAAGAGGGAAATAGTCAAGGTTGGTATATGTATAGTAAGTTAATTTTTCAAAGAATTCAGCAATTACTTCTGAGTTCATAAAGATGACATTGAGTGACATTTATTCAGAACTTTTGATTTTGTACATGTTCCATAAGGTTTTTCAGGCCGCACAAGAATACCAATGTACAAACACACAAACACAATTTTAGTGATTGTCGTTGGTTCATATCTGTCTTATTTGTTTTCGTAAATTGTTTTATTACAAATTATCCAGTTAGTTTTAAAATTTGATTGTTTTATATTTTCATGTCTAGGCCTTTTATAGCCGACTATACGGTTGCCTATAATTGCTTACATCCATTTTATTTGAACTTTCGTGGATTGTTGTCTCATTGGCAATCATACTACATCTCCTTATAATGTTTGACCACCACAACAGCAACACCAATAGAATGCAGGTCAACAGGGACAATCCGAGGCACCACAACAGCAACACCAAGAGGAGGCACCACAACAGCAACACCAAGAGGAGGCACCACAACAGCAACACCAAGAGGAGGCACAACAACAGCAACACCAAGAGGAGGCAGGTCAACAGGGACAACACGAGGCACCACAACATCAACACCAAGAGGAGGCAGCTCAACAGGGACAACCTTAGGCACCACAACAGCAACACCAAGAGGACCAAAGTCTGAGAAGTTAATGGCGATGAAAGGCTAAAAACAGTGTCTTTAAATACATATCTTCACGTCAAATTGATAATCTAAGTTATAATGATAGAAAATATTACTGAAAATGGCTGTTAATAAAGTATTCGATGTAGATTATTTGGGCTTCAACCCCATGTATACAGATGAAGTACTATTGGGATGTGTACAGGATTTTGAACAGCACTAATGGAAGAGCCTTATTTATCATAGACTTTGTAGAAAAGTATATACATAATCATAATGCCAATTTTATCTAGCCCATGAAACTCATAAACCTTTGTATGTTTTTATTAGTTTAAGACAGGATTTGTACAACGATTTCGATTTAGAACCAACTGAAGAAACTTATGTCAGAAGCAGAATGTGAAGATTTATTCCAGCATTTCCTTATAGGGTCTCATATAGGGTTTGATGGAGTATTTGATGACTAATATATATATCTAATCGTATTTTACATGAGGTCTTCACAAAGGTGGATGGAAATGTTAAAGCATTGCACCGAGACATATGTAAACTTATGGACATAAATGAAGATTCTATTAACAGCATAAGTCTTCATGGCAAAGCCAATAAGGGATTAATGAAATAAAACGCTTGAAAAGAACTCCGATAAAACAAAATTGGAAAATTATTACAGACTGCATTTTGAAATCCCAAATCCAACTTTAAAAGAAAATCAAACGAAATATTAGAGGACATTTCTTAACCAAAATTTCAAAAGATGAATGTTTGCTGTAATTCATGTAGCAGAACTATCAATAATTTATTTTATAAGATTAAGCAATTGAAAGATAGAATTAGAAATATAAATGCTTCAAAATTAAACCTACAAATCAAACGTCAGAATAAATATATTTATGATTTGAAATTGTTTAAATCGAAAGAAATTTTAAGAATAATATTCATCCAAAACAAAAGCACTCAATGCAACTCATTTCAAAAATATATTTCTGACCTGAAGTCCAACATAGAGTATTTAGAATCTAAAATTGACACATTTGGAGACAATAGAGATATAACTGAAGAAAACGACATTTTTATTTTAGAGAGCCAACACAAGGCAAATCATTTTCAAAAAAAAATCATAAGGCAGGTTTATTACTGCTTTCGCAGCCAAAAGACTGACTGGAACCCATAGCTCCACTTATAAAATGTCTTCTTTCACTGGCTGATATAAATGTTTCAACAGATGAATTACCAAGCAAGTCAACTGCTGCGAAATTATCTTCAGAATTAGGCATTATTGCAAGAAACCAGCTAAAGGAAGAGCTTGTCCCTTTAACAAACATAACAATGCAACAGGACGCAACAACAAGAAAGGGTAGACATTTTGTTGGTTTAGAATTATCAACAGGTGACAAAATATTAACTACGGCCTAAGAGAGGTGGAAAATGGAAAGGCAATAACTTTTAATATGTAGATTTTACAAAAGAAATAATTTAAGATATTGAAGATACAACTGAAACCCACGATAAAATTTTACCAAAAGTATCATCATTTATGACAGACCATAGCGTTACGAAACAAAAAGCCAATTTATTGATTTCTAACGATGGAAATAAAAATACCATAACTCATTATTTTAAATGTGCTGTTCATCCCTTATTACAAGACAGTGATGTTTGTACCAAACAATTAGTTCAACTGGATAAGCATTTTAATATTAAAGTTGACGGATGTAGCAATATGTCAGCATCATCATTTTTTTAGCACTGGAGATCCAGATTAAACTGTTCATGACAGGTACTTCGCCATGCAGGAATATTCCTGTCTTTGCATAGCTTCAACCTGTCATGGTTTGTGTTGAAGACCACCCTCTGTAGTTTTACATTGTACACATAGGGAGTAACTTTACCTATAATTATGCCAGGCCCCTTCCACGGTGTGCTCAATTTTTTGCTATTCCCCTTTATCTGGGCGGTATCTAGAACATATACGAGGTCACCGGGCGCGTATTGCCGTTCCAATACTCGAAGGTCATAATCCTTCTTCATCCTAGCCTGGGTAGTTTTAAGGTTTTCCTTGCTATCTCGTGCGCAGTCATCATAGCTTTTCAAGGCCTATGATATAATCTTCAGTCCCAGTGTACTTTGGTTCTTCAGCAGTACCAAACAGGTCCGCTGGTTGATTCGTCTCCGTCATAGCATTAACTTGTTAGGAGTGTTACCAGTACTTCTATTTACACTGGCTTTTGCATTCTATACTCCTTTCCATGCCTCAATAGATGACAAGTCTTTTGTCTCCCTGTCTCAGTTGATGAGGTCTTTTGTGTCTTGAAATGATGACTTTTCCCACATTGCAGAAATTCATTTTCATTTCATTATAACTGTTTATGGTCAATATTATTTCACTGAAATATAATTGCAATATGTATATACTTGAGCTATTTTTCTAAATAAAATAACTGTTTTGCATTTAAATTTTTTTCCTAGTATGTCAGCTGCTGGGTTTACTGTTAACGAGCTCATTGAGCTGGGTGAGAGAATTATGTATCAGTGAATCCAACATTGGTCATTGGAAAACATAAAATGCTATTTAGTTTGGACATTGGCAAAGCCTTACTGACACTTGACATTGGCAAATTTTAAATTGCAATTCGGTTATCTCCATTGACATAACATTTTACGATGCAAAGCAAATAAATTGCATTGAGGCTTTTAAAAATCATCAAGATATATGCTTAAATTGATCTTTTTGTATCAATTAAATTCACACATTGGATTTTTATTTTTTTTAATGGCAACTACCCCAAGGGTGACTGGGGAATAGAAGTATGGTCACCGTTGGTCTTCCTCCGACCGGCGGTAAAACCCTCGTCAAAGTGGGGCGTCCGTTGGGCTGTGCGGGATGTACAAATTTGCAGCCACGTCCGGTCAGAATGGGGACGTTAAATCCGATGCCTCGTGTAAAGAGAGTGCCACGCTCTTTGCACGTTAAGAACCCTGCGACAACTCTTTGAGGGGTCCGTAGGTGACCTGTTGCAAGGCTAAATTTCTGTCCTTATCCAATATACCCTCATTTTCCGTGGCAGTCTAAATTTCTCCGACCTCAATCCAAGACACCTCTATTACAGAACCTACCTATTGTATTTATTGTTAACTTGTTCTCGTCCTGAATATGCATGAAATATTTGCCACTGGACGTTAAGCAACCAACAATCAATCAATCAATCATTTAATGGCAACTTATTCAGGTACACTGGTAAACATGTAACATAATTCGAATCAAGTGCCAAATTGCATGACAATTGCATTATTAATCGATAATATTGTATGCTTTTCCAAAATTTGAAAGGAATTGTTCAGGGCAATGAACCGGAAAAAAGAATGTGTATTCTAAATTTGAGTGAGTTTACTCAAGTGACAGTATGACGACATCAATTGACTTCGGTCATCATTTTCATAAGGGAAGTCCATTTTATAGAGGTTTTATTGTTATTTTAAGAATAACAAAATTTTAACAACTCTGTGCACTTGTTAACAAAATTCCCCGATATAAGCGAGAAATTAGTAATCTATTTCCAAGAAATTTACATTTATCAAAAGATATAATTTATGGTTAAGTGCAGTTTATTTCTACAAACATATCCAAAATTTTGGCGATTTTTTTTTTTTTCAATATTCAATTCTAACATTAAACATTCAATTTGTTTTTTCTTCAATTCTTCTTTCAACATTTGTTTTAAAAATTCGACATTCTTTTTTTTTAATGTTAAATATTGGATTTCATGATTCAAAATTTAATTTTTCAAATATTTTATAAACATTCGATTTTAACATTCAACATCCGTTTTCAAAACGTTCATTTAACATCCAATATTTACATTAAACACTCAAAATTGTCTTTAATATATATTTTTTCAAATTTGTGTTTTAAACATTCAACATTTGTTTTCACCATTAAATATTTGTTTACTACATTCAATATCTGTTTTCAACGTTGTACAATGTTCTTGTTGTTAACCGAAAAATTCTGTATTGTTTTCAGGAGTGATTCACTGTCAAGTTTTCAACATTAACAATTACTCATAAATTACCAACAACTTTGACGGTCGGTATGTTGGAATCTAGCATTGACCATCTTGCAAAAATACTCGGTTTTCTTCATCAACCCTTTCGTCAGCAAGGTGCAATTAACTTACGTTATTTGCATGCTGATATAATTTAGCACAGGACAAATATACAATTGGTTTAAGGTATATGATAATTAAATCCAAAACATCATTTAACAGTCCCACAACTTCATGTTCTATGTACTGTATATAAACTACGAAGACAAGTTTTGCCCTGGACACCTTGTCACGCTAGGGGACAAGTGTCTACAACAACCGACATAACAGACAGTTCTCTGGGAGGACAAAGCAAATACTCGACCAGACATTAATTTGGACCAGTATAAGCCAGGATTCTGAGAAGGAAGTCTGAAAGAAATAATACATAAATGATCATGTTTATTTGGTGCCAAAATAACAATAGATATTCTAATATGGCATTAAGTTTAACAATAATACAAAAGGTAAATAAAGTGGGAAATGTCTTACTATGAGTAGGGTTTTAAACTATATCATTTAAACCATTTTATAACCATGTCCTTACTTTTAAACCCTAAATAACGCCAAAACATTTAAGAGTAGAAAAGGTTCAGAACAGTAATAATAAACAGCATGACTGTATTGACTACTGATAATTACCCTCTAGGAAAGTATGAATTCTGGACAATGTATTAAATGTGAGTTCAGTATATAATTTATAATAAACTAACTTAACCAATAGTACTTTCTTGAAATAAGAGTTGCAATATAACCAATTTCTAACACAGTATTAACTTTAACTATAAATATCTGGTTTGAAAAGGAGTGACTTTATCGTGTACTTTAACACAGGTGAAAGTTTTCATGTAAACAATTGTAATTATATAAATGTAAATACGCTCCTAATCAAGGGAGCTAATTGATTAACTAATAATTCCAATATTCCCACATTCCTCCCCACTTAAAGATCAAATGTTATCATTTGATCTGACAAAATAATGAAGAACTCTGTAAAAGTAATAGTACATGTATATAAAAATATATCAAAATGTTCAATAAATATATATCAAAATATTCAATAAATGTATATAAAGAATAAAAATGGTCAACAAATGTCAATATTTCTTTGGTTTTATAACGGTCCTTGTTACAGTATTCTTATCAAAATTAAACATTAATCGTTCGTCCCTAGAATTGTAATACTTGTCCTTAACATGTTGTTTTTTTTTTTTTTCTGACTCAACATATCGTTTTCGTCTTTCCTGAGCATCTTCTTTAGCTTTTCACCCCAAGGGTGACTGGGGAATAGAAATATGGTCACTACAGGTCTTCTTCCGACCGGCAGTAAAAGTTTTGCCAAAGTGGGGCGTCCGCTTGGCTGTGCGGGATGTATCAAGTACGCAGCCACGTCCGGTCAGAATGGGGACGTTAAATCCGATGCCTCGTGTAGAAAGAGTGCCACGCTCTCTGCACGTTAAGAACCCTGCAACAACTCTTTGAGGGGTCCGTAGGTGGCCTGTTGCAAGGCACAATTTTGTCCCTATCCAATTTTCCCTCATTTTCCGGTGGCAGTCTATTACAAGACCTACCTATTGTATTTATTGTGGACTTGTTCTCGTCCTGAATATGCATGAAATATTTGCCACTGGACGTTAACCAACCAACAATCAATCAATCAATCTTTAGCTTTTCATTTTCTCTCATTTACTTTTTCCCTGGTTTGTTGAGCTTCTTTCCTTTCATTTGCATCACCAACTCTATACAGTAAGACATCCTCTGGGTCTACGAAATTTTATTTTTACATCCATGCATCTATATCTATATTGAGAGCATTTGTGGTCCTTTACAAGATGTTTTTTAGTATCTGTAATTTCCTCCTAGACAAGTCACATATCTGGCATGTATATAATGTAATTGTTTCTTTATGTATACTTCAAAGTGAGACTTGTATTCATTAAATGACCGACAAAATTGTGTTTTCCACATTCTTCAATATTACAAAAAGCCCCAACAGCTGGCCATAACTCTCTTAAGTGATCATTCTGAAAGCTTTTATATTCGTTATCACAAACATGTAATTGTAACTCTATTCTGAAAATATATAATTAATAAACATATAAATTTGACTATTTCTAATGAATCTATTCACAGAAATTATGTTTATTTAGTCTGTGATTTCATTCTGCAAAAATCAACAGTAAAGAGGAAATATTCATTATTCCTATATATACTATATACAAACACAAAATTATGTATATATGCATACTTTCTAGCAATACCATTTATGATGACGTGTGGGCCCTTTCACAACATCACAAACAGCAATGTAGACAAGTAATATAAAGTTAATGAGCGAAACAATAAAAAAATTACAGTGTTAATATTTGCCTTGGTTTGATAACACGACCAAAGCGAGATGTCACTGGTGGAGGTAACGTTTGAACATTTTCTTGTGCTCTTGTATAGTTGGTGTATGTGCAGCTTGATATGGTTTCAAGTGATCTACATGTACAACTAATTGTTTAGTACTCGTGTCTTTTTGTATTCTGTATGTCAAATCAGTAATTTTTTTTATAACTTTGTATGGACCAGTCCAGCCTAATCCAAGCTTCTTATTTGCTTCTGGAGGATACCATCGCCATACAAATGAGTTTTCTTCAAAACTTCTGATTTTCAAATTTTTATCATAATTTTCTTTTGTCTATTTGCACTTAAACCAGATTGTGTTTGTGCTAACTGAAGTGCATTTCTAAGAGCTTCTTGAGCCCACTCAACATATGCAATTGGACAAGCCAAACATAACATCAATTGGACATCTAAATTCATGTCCAAACATCAAAAGATTTGGAGAACATTTTGTGCTTGCATGTTGAGTGGCTCTGTATGCCATATTAAAAAATGGAATGTGATCGTCCCAATCGTTTCTATGTTCATTAACAAATAAACGTTAAATTGATAGTAAAGTTTGATTGAAACGTTCAACCATTCCGTCAGATTGGGGTCTGTATGGAAATGTGAGAGGTTTAGCTAGCTATAAAACCAGGTTCAATCCACCATTTTCTACATAATAAAATGCCTGTACCAAGTCAGGAATATGACACTTGTTATCCATTTGTTTGATGTGTTTGAGCTTTTGATTTTGCCATTTGATTATGACTTATATCTAGAAATTGACTATGAGGGTCGGTTGAAAACAAAACTTTACGACAAAAGAGATGATTTCGGCTTCCCAATTGTGGATTTTCATTTTAAACCAAGAGTTCCAAATGGTGAAGTTGAAATCATCACTTTGTAAATTTTACGGACGCCATCACGAGTTGGTTGACCGTTATGGAATATCCGTTTAACATATGATATCAGATATGCTCTTTATGGCGTAACTACAATCCCGTTCCTTTTCACGAATGTGACCTACCGAATTAGACTATTTACCCCTATTTGTGACATTTTACCTATTGTTTTGTTTATTTTGTTCACACATCGTTGTCAATATAATGGAATTTGATGCGACTGTCATACAAGTGAGAGGTTTAGCTAGCTTTAAAACCAGGTTCAATCCACCATTTTCTACATAAGAAAATGCCTGTACAAAGTCAGGAATATGACAGTTGTTATCCATTCGTTTTATGTGTTTGAACTTTTGATTTTGCCATTTGATTGGGGACTTTCCTTTTGAATTTTCCTCGGCGTTCAGTATTTTGTGATTTTACTTTTTCTAGTTTTGTCAATTCCTAATTTGTCACATATGGTGGCAAATAGGTCAGATTCAAATTCTCTGCCTTGATCTGTATTAATTTGGAAATTTGGCCTTGCAACAGGCCACCTATGGACCCATCAAAGAGTTTTTGCAAGGGTTCTTAACGTGCAGAGAGCATGGCACTCTCTACACGAGGCATCGGATTTAACGGCCCCATTCTTACCGGACGTGGCTGCGTAATTGATACATCCCGCACAACCAAACGGACGCCCCACTTTGGCAAGGGTTTTACAGCCGGTCGGAAGAAGACCTAGTGTGACCATATTTCTATTCCCAACTCACCCTGGGGGCGACTAATAAAAGAAATTATGTATCTTAGACTAATAAATCAATCAGTACAAATCCAACATCCAATGTATTTAGTGTAAAGACGTCATTAACAGTCAGAGAAAAACACGACTCTGTGCAATGTATAGTCCATCGTAAAACGTGTCTGTCGTCATATTTTTGTATTGAATGATAAATAAACGATTTTCTGTCATTTATACTACATGATTTTGTGACAAATAACTAAATCAACACAAAAAAACATTTTAAGGCGTACAGTGAATAAATCAAGATAATGATGAAGCATTGCTGAAGGTCAAGGATCAGTAAATGACCAATACATAGAAATTTAGTACTCGATTGGATATTGAAATTGTACATCGAAAGAGTAAAAAAAGTATACGTGATCGTCTTCTTTTCGAGAAAAAGCCATGTTTAAAATGGGTCTAGAGGGTACTAAATTACATTGAATATATAGGAAAATCCTTATTTTTCGTCTACACTTTTCGGTTTCCTGCATAAATCATGTGACAGAGTACATAGATTTTTTTTAAATTAATATTTTCTTCCTCTTTGTCTAACAAATTAAATGATGTAAAAAAGATATGGTCACCGACTTCGTTTTCCCTGTAGAAGCGACGCAACTTTAAAATTTGGGCCAAAACAACACAAATCGTGACGTCGTCATATTTATTACATAACGTCAAGTTATCATGGTATGAATTTCCAACGTTCTCGGTGTTGATTATGCATGATGTGTTTACACTTCAAGCAAATATCGTTATTAATAGGTTCTTTTTATCATAAGGGTCTGGATAGGACAGGGGCGGATAAAGTTATATGTGATTATCAATTTTGAATAAGTGCACACTCCTTGATATGAACATTAATTAACATGATGCATTCATTGCAGTGAAAGAAGATAGCTCCTTTATTCAGCAAAATCATTGACATGACTAAACGTTGATGTAATATATTTCTATTATGTAGTATTAAACGATATATAAAACTTATATAGATGACGTGACATTGATCTTTTGGTGATGACATATATAGGTAAAATATTTCAAATGTTAGTATCTGGTCCAACAGTTGTCTTTGATTGATTAATTGGTGATTGATTTACGCCGCATTAGCACAAAAAGGCTATGTCGCGGCGATAGTTGTCTTTGTGAATGTGTGTTAGACACTAATTCTTATATGAGTTGCATATTAGGAATATGTTTAATTGATTGGTCGAGAGGACTTCCGTTAGTGGCTCTTGTTTATTTTTCGATAGACAATGTTGACGGAACTATGTTTTGTTACCAAGGTAAACAAGATAACTCAAACTGGCTCAACGTTAAATATATTTTGCTAACTTCGTGTTCATGGTTAATTTAAAAATAAACACAAAACTTTTTCATCTGAATTATAATACGATAAATTTATAGTTTATTAGTATTATATAGTTTATTAGACAGCAATTTGCATGGAGGACATTTTTGCCGTTAATCAAACAATATATTCATGCGCAAGGCCAATTCAATGACTCAAATATACAATTGACGTGTGAAAGAGGTTACGAGTGGAAAAATTAAATTTCTTATCTCCAAATTTAAAGAATTTTAAGGATTAAACGCATTTTAAAGGAATTTTTGGTGTTTAAACATGCCCAAGTGACTCACAAACCTATCGTAAGAGTCCGAAAGACTTTTTTTGCTAATTCCTATGAAAAGGCATTTAATTCTTTACTAACTTTAATTATAATATTTATATTTCAGAGAGTTCTTAATATCAGTTTAACGAACAAAATAGTTAACCGACATTAAATCAGTCAACATAAATACTATACTAAAACTGGATAAACAGGTGTGTTTTTATCGTGTTTGGGTTATCCTGATTAAAATAATGAGACATTTAAACACATCAATTTCATACATCAACACTTTTCTTTGTGGCAAGGCATGCCAAAGTATCATGTCTCAGATATAAGTCTCCAACATAAGAATAGTGTCTGTAAAATTATGTTAATGTCATGTCAAAATTACTTAATAGTTAAACATTTATTACCAAAAACAATTTAAAAAGTGTAAAATTGCTTTATAAATCATTTATCAGCTTGTTTGTAATCGTGGAATTTGTAATCTCATCTTCATCTAAAGAAATCCAACTGTTTGAATATGAAACTGTATAATTCGAGTAATGGACTTTAGAATTTATGAGATAATATCGTCTGGAAAGCTGATGTATAAAATTAGTTATATGCTGGAGTTAATAATATTAAGACCATTGAACGTATAATTCATTTAGTCTTCTCTTTACAAGTCTATTCTACAGTTAATTATAAAAAATAACTCAAAAATAAACCTAAGTTTATTGACTAGCTCGCTGTTTGTATCTTCTAAGCTCTAGATTGTATTACAATAAGAAAAATAACGACATTGTATGTATACAAAGTACTATGTCTATCATATCTCAAAATATCAACATCCAAAACACACAAAGCACTGTCTCGTGGCCGATCAGGAAATCCAAATTTCTCAATGCCAGGCGATTCGAAGGACATCATTTACAAATTTTCATGTCAAAGACATGCACAATTTTACTTACTATTTGTCTAAAACTGCAACTATTAATCAGATTTTGAAGACGCAATTTATATACTCCAAATCCTAGACACACCATTTAAACTATATATATATATACAACTCGTCTAAACATCAACCCAACAATGTTAGATCTGTAAATTTGCTTTCGCAAATTTTTGTTCTTCCTCGCCGGAATTCGAACCCATGCTACTGAGATATCGTGACATCAAATCGCCTGCACTGTAGCCGTCCCGCTAGACCACACGACCACCTGGGCTTCACAAAATGAAGCTTTCGGTGGCCGGGTGTTACCTTTCCACGTCAGCTTTAATCTAGGCATGGAGATGTTATTTTACAGATCAGCTAAATTATCTATAGTAAAGGATCCTACAAATTAATGTAAGATACAGTCACAGAAAATAATTATATTTATAAGTACGTCTGAGCCAGTGATTTAGCTGATCTGTAAAATGTTTAGACGAGTTGTATATACATAATGTACACAGCCATGTATCACCATCACTGCTGGTGATCCGATGGATAAATCTGTTGTAGAGTTGTCACTGGCTCAGACGTACTTATATAAATATGGTTATAAAGAGTCCATGAAAATTACCAAATTGAACATTCTTTATGCCGATTAAAAATTTGATGAACACAGTACGAAAACTAGGTTTGAAGTGATAATCATTTAACTACCTATTTACCATTATAATTAGTGGAGCCATCAATTGATCCGCCTCGAAATACTTTACGAAGGAGACAAAAAAAAACGTTTTGCCTTGGGAAATACCTCTTCTCCTTACACGCTTTATTTGTGTACCTTTACACTTAAGTCTATTCTGAGCTTAATTTATGAAACAAATTACAAAACTGATAACTCGTTAAACCACATTAAAGCATAAAACCACATGTACATGCCAGATAAACAGCGGATTAAATTTGAACAAAATCAAATTCATAAACTCCAATTCTCTGAAACTTGTAATCGGTAAGCAACATAATCTACCACATTATCATCTTTAATAGAACCACTCTTCTACCTTCCATGTCTCTACCAACACCTATCGTTAACACCTGAGTTAGCCGCATTGTGGCATCTCCTGACATGAAAGAATGCAAACAGAGGTAATGCCCGGATTCGATCAATCTTAAAGGCTTTATCATACGTTATCTTGCAGCAGTTTAACATACAAGGTTAGTGACCTTGTTTAAACCACGCTCCACATTAGATCTAAACTAAGGGCGAAACAAGTACATGTCTGTTGATATATCAATTGTTGATTGACTGATTGATAATTGGTTGCTTAGCGTCCAGTGGCAAATAGTTCATGCATGTTCAGGACGAGAACAAATTAACAATAAATAAAATAGGTAGATCCTTTAAGACAGGCCGTCGGGAAATTTAGACTGCCACTGGAAAATGAGGATATTTTGGATCAGGACAGAAATTTTGTCTTGCAACAGGCTACATATGGCCACATATGAACATTGAAATCGGGATTTAAACCCGTCAATTGGCATACGAACCAAACAATAAGCATATGTACTAAGTTTTATACACCAATGAGACAGAGTTATTCGAGGGTGTAGGCTCTATATAACATAATACACCAATGAGACACAGTTATTCGATTGGTATAGGCTCTATATAACGTTCATACACCAATGTGACAGAGTTTTCGAAGAGAATATGCTCTAAATATAACGTTCATACACAAATGAGACAGTTATTCGAGGGGTATAGGTTCTATATAATATTCATACACCAATGAGACAGATTTATTCGAAGAGTATAGGCTCTATATAACGTTCATACACAAATGAGACAGTTATTCGAGGGGATAGGTTCTATATAACATTCATACACCAATGAGACAGAGTTATTCGATGGGTATAGGCTCTATATAACGTTCATACACCAATGTGACAGAGTTTTTCGAAGAGAATATGCTCTAAATATAACGTTCATACACAAATGAGACAGTTATTCGAGGGTATAGGTTCTATATAATATTCATACACCAATGAGACAGATTTATTCGAAGAGTATAGGCTCTATATAACGTTCATACACAAATGAGACAGTTATTCGAGGGGATAGGTTCTATATAACATTCATACACCAATGAGACAGAGTTATTCGATGGGTATAGGCTCTATATAACGTTCATACACCAATGAAACACAGTTATTCGATTGGTATAGGCTTTATATAACGTTCATACACCAATGAGACAGAGTTTTCGAAGAATATATGCTCTATATATAACGTTCATACACAAGTGAGACAGTTATTCGAGGAGGGTGTAGGCTCTACATAACGTTTGTACACCAATGAGACAGAGTTATTCGATGGGTATAGGCTCTATATAACGTTCATACACCGATGAGACAGAGTTTTCGAAGAGTATATGCTCTATATATAACGTTCATACACAAATGAGACAGTTATTAGAAGGGAGTAGGCTCTATATAACGTTCGTACACCAATGAGACAGTTATTCGATTGGTATAGGCTCTATGTAACGTTCATACACCAATGAGACAGAGTTATTCGAGGAGTGTAGGCTCTATATAACATTCATACACCAATGAGACAGAGTTATTCGAGGGGTATAGGCCGTATACATCGTCCATACACCAATGAGACAGTGTTATTTGATTTGTATAGGTTATAATGTTCATACACCAATGAGACAGTTATTCGATGGGTATATCCATTTATATAACGTTCAAACATCATGGCTATGAGAAAGAGTTATTCGATGAGTATATGCCGTATATATCGTTCTTACACCAATCAGTCAGAGATATTCGATAGGAATAAGCTCTATACATCGTTCATACATCGATGAAACAGTTATTCGATGAGTAAGCTCTTCATTGTTGAAGGCCATATACTTGATGAAATCCACGATCTGTGGTGGAGAGTTGTCTTATTGTATTCTTCATTGTTGAAGGCCATGCAGATAACATACAATTGCTTAAATTCACGATCTCTGGTAGAGAGTTGTCTTATGGTAAAAAATCATTGTTGAAGGCCAGATTACATCTAATTGCTAAAATCCACTTATTCTGGTGGAGAATTGTATTATTGTACAGATTATTCATTGTTGAAGACCAAATAACATCCAATTGCTGAAATCCACGATACATTTTGGAGAGTTGTCTTATAGTAATAATTCATCATTGTTGAAGGCCAGATAACATTTATTTGCTTAAATCCACGTACTCTGGTGGATAATTGCATTTTGTACAGATTATTCATTGTTGAAGGCCAAATAATATATAATTGCTTAAATACACGATATCTGTTGGAGAGTTGTCTTATTGTTACTATTATTCATTAATGAAGACCAGCTATGTAACATTTAATTGCTTAAATCCACTATCTCTGGTGGCGAGTTGTTTTATTGTAACAATTCTTCATTGTTGAAGGCCAGATAACATATAAATGCTTAAATCCACGATCTCTGGTAGAGAGTTTGTCTTATGGTTAAAAAATCATTGTTGAAGGCCAGATAACATTTATTTGCTTAAATCCACGTACTCTGGTGGATAATTGCATTTTGTACAGATTATTCATAATATATAATTGCTTAAATACACAATATCTGTTGGAGAGTTGTCTTATTGTTACTATTATTCATTGTTGATGACCAGCTTAAATTGCTTTATTGCTTAAATCCACTATCTCTGGTGGCGAGTTGTTTTATTGTAACAATTCTTCATTGTTGGAGGTCAGATAACATATAATTGCTTAAATTTACGTACTCTGTTAGATACTTGTATTAGTGTACAGATTATTCATTGTTGAAGGCCATATAATATGCAATTACTTAAATCCACGATATCTGTTGAAGAGTTGTCTTATTGCAACTAATGTTCTTTGTTGAAGACTAGATAACATATAATGGCTTAAATCCACGATTTCTGGTGGCGAGTTGTTTAATTGTAATAATTCCTCATTATTGAAGGCCAGATAACATATAATTGCTTAAATCCACGAACTCTGGTGGAGAATTTTATTATTGTACAGATTAATCATTGTTGAAGGCCAAATAACATATAATTGTGCAATATATCCAGTATTTGCTCGGTATAAATATTTTCTAGGTTCATAATTGACTCATCATAACATCTCAGTACAAAACATGCAATATCTGCCCGGTATAAATTGTCTTCTAGGTTTATAATAGACCAATAGTCACATTTTAGTATTATACAGGAATGTATGCCCGTATAAATTGTTTTCTAGGTTTATAATAGATCAAAATCACATCTCAGTATTTTACATGCAATATATGCCCGGTATGAATTTTTTCTAGGTTTATAATAGACCAATAGTCACATCTCAGTATTTTACATGGAATATATGTCCGGTATAAATTGTTTTCTAGGTTTATATTAGACTAATAGTCAAATCTCAGTGCAATATATCCAGTATTTGTCCGGTATAAATTGTTTTAGGTTAATAATAACAGCTCAGTACAATACATGCAATATATGCCCGGTATAAATTATTTTCTAGATTTATAATAGACCAAAAATTACATTTCAGTATTTAACATGCAATATATGCCTGGTATACTGTATGCCTTTTTGTTACAAGTATATTACTTATAATGTAAAAGCAATTTTGGAAAACATAGCAAATGAATACATGTACTTTTATCAAAAGTATGCAACTTAACATGTACAATATGGTATTCTTCTAATGATCACAACTATATTTTGAGTATATATGACTGTTGAAGTTTGTTTATTATTAACTCAGATTGACATAGTAGAAACATTCTGTTATATTTGTATATCTTTCTATATTTAAAAGTATCATATAACTCTGAAATATCGTATCTTAGAAAAATATTACTTATCTACATAACAAATAAAAAGACATTATACATGTATTAAAATAATATGATTTAATCTTTTTAATTTTCAGTAAAATATTTGTAAAATATGCCAAAAAACTGAGTGAAAAGATTCCTTTTAAATTTCAAGCAGATCCAAAACCATAGTTATTAATTTAGCATGACCTTAAAATTTAAATCAAATTTAATTGGAAAAGAACTGTCCAATAAGATTTGGAGTCAGATTACATTCTGGTTCCCATGCATCATGCGCATGGCCAAATCCATCCCAATGAAGCAAATACTCTCGTGTGTCCCCAACAGTTCTAGTTGTAATGATGTCATTCACTCCCCGTTCTGAAAGAAAAATAATACACTGTAGTTATATGAAAAATAAAGAAGTTCATTTATTTCATAGCCAAGTGTTCTATATCAATCTTAGTCGTAATTTTTTGTTTTTTGTGAAACTGACCCCAGTCTTTTGTGCAGCAATGTCAATGATGGATTTAAAAACACAAAATGTCAGTTGGTCAAACTCTAGAATCAATTTTAATAATTTGTTTGTCAGAAGAAGTTAATTTTACATTCAATTGCATTATTTCTGATCAAAAGTTATATTCTAATTATGCCATAAACATATCACCTGCACAATTTGTCAAGATATTTGACATGTTATAAATATACCAAATAAATAATATTATATACAGTCGAACCTCGGTGTGTCGAACTCGGTTGTGTGGAAAACTCGGATGAGTCGAAGTAATTTCTAGGTCCCGGTAAAATGTCCGTTTGATCAATGCATAATTACCTCTGATGAGTCAAACTCGGTTGATTCGAATACTCGGTTAAGTCGAGTAAATTTTATAGTCCCGTCGATATAAAATTAATGTAAATTGACCCCGATGTCTCGAAGTTCGAAAGTAAGATTTTTCGAAAAATGCAGACCCAATGATAAAAAATCAAATCGGATGTATTTCTTATGTAACCTAATCATTTTTCAAAAGAGATTAAAGCTGAATAAACATACTTGTTTGTATAACAGTTAAAATGACATGTTTATGGTTGCCGGTAATTAACACCTTTGTTGATCGTTCAAGCGGAACGTTAGTGTGTTGAACATATTTCATATGAGATAAAAACAAAACGAATTTAAATGACCCAAGCCGAGATTAAATAAATTGTTGGGAATTAAAACTCATTAATTACAATCGATAAAGGATTAAGACAATTATCATAAATTCATGATAATTTAATGTTAGGCAGACTACCTCATCAGAGACCTTCAGACCTTATTTCGTTCTGCGAGTGATTTCATAATTTATAGTGACTGACCATTGTAAATATTGATTTTATTTGTGCATGATTTGTATCTGCACTTGTGTGTTTAATTATAATGAAGGACCGAAAATATAGATTGAATACACAATCATAAAGTATCATATCGAAAAAAAAGCTAACTGTTCAAAGTATCTAGTTTACGCAAATCTCATACCGTATTTCATGCATTCCAAATTTATGACGGCACACTCGACCTCGGATGAGTCGAATGCTTTGGTCCGGTCCCTTCGACTTCGACACAACGAGGTTCGACTGTAAATAATTTCTGTTCAAGTGAAATATTAAATAACTAATCACTGATAAATCCAGATAATTCAAAGCTTTCCTATGTCATTCAGGTTGTAATCAAAATTTTAACTTGCACTTTTATTACCTTGGTTGTTCTTTCTCTTTTTAGTTGCTTTTGTCTTGTTAGCAGCTGTCCCTCTTGGTCTTTTGCTGGTATGAATGACTGGTGGTGATATGAGTGTATGCGTGTTTGTTGGTGATGTGAGTGTATGTGTGATTGTTGGTGATGTGAGTGTATGTGTGTCTGGTGGTGATGTGATTGTATGTGATTGTTGTTGATGTGAGTGTATTTGCGACTGGTGGTGATGGTAGTGTATTTGTGACTGGTGGTGATGGTAGCGTATTTGCGACTGGTGGTGATGGTAGTGTATGAGTAACTGGTGGTGATGGTAGTGTATGTGTAACTGGTGGTGATGAGAGTGTATGTGTGATTGGTTGTGATGTGAATGCATGAGTTACTGGTGTTTTTTTAGTGTGAGTGTTTGTTTGGCTGGTGTTTTTTTAGTGTGAGTGTTCGTTTAGCTGGTGTTTTTTTAGTGTGAGTGTTCGTTTGGCTGGTGTTGTTTTTTAGTGTGAGTGTTTGTTTGGCTGGTGTTTTTTTAGTGTGAGTGTTTGTTTGGCTGGTGTTTTTTTAGTGTGAGTGTTTGTTTGGCTGGTGTTTTTTAGTGTGAGTGTTTGTTTGGCTGGTGTTTTTTTTAGTGTGAGTGTTTGTTTGGCTGGTGTTTTCTTAGTTTGAGTGTTGTTTGGTGGTGATGCAAGTGAATAAATGTTTTCTTCGACCTCAGGAGTAACCAGTAAATTATAGAGTTGTTCTTCACTTCCAGGTTCTACAAAAATATATCATTAATATGGTACTTTTCACTGCATCTCAAATATTTACTTTTATTTACCAAATTTTCTTGGGTGAACAAAACAAGTTTTTATAAAACAAAAAAAGTATTGTCCCTAAAAGCACTGATAGACATTGCTAAAGGAAACATGCATAACACTACAATCATGGTCTGTCTGCATAGGTACATTGGTACATTTTCAAAAATAAATACATTGCCATAGTTAATTTTTACTTTTTATTTTCCTATAAACAAAGCTAACAAAAATGTCCAATTTGATCTCCTGCATCGTTCAAAATACAACATGCGTTATGCGTGCTTGCCATGTTCTATTTGAATTAGAACATGGCTATGTTTACTAAGCGAAAGAGGAGCGTCTTATTAGAATTTGTGTTATGTTCATGACATTTCCCATATCCAATCTTTTGCTCACCAAACACATAATTGTGATAAATATATCTCAAAATATTAAATTAATTATTGCAATTTCAGGCTAAGCTTGATTACAACACTGGTTTAAAATCTCAGAATATGAGTTTTATTATTGCTATTCTCACTTTCTTTTATATTAATGAATAACAAAAACATAGCAATAATTTCGGAAATACAATACTTTTAAGAAATCTTGTTATTAGCAATATACATACCAATTCCAATAGCAGCAACTTGAGAATCATCATTCTCAATCTGGTGGTGTGACTGACTGAAGTGTAGAATATATGGGATTAAAATAATCTATTTGCCTATTTTATTTATCTAATCTAGCATATTTATAACATAGTTGTATAGGTAGCTTAATAATAATTGTGTTATACTCATGCAAGTCTACTATATTTTTCTGAAAGGCAATCCCATCAAATATTATTGTCAAAATCAGCAAATTTTGAAAGTGAATTAACGGCACATTTCAGGCAGCCAGAACACGACCATTCTCACATATTAATGATAGAGTAGACAGACATGCCAGTCAAAAAGTATACCCATCCACACTCCCTTTTGTTATTATTGATTGGATTGCTTTAACGTAGTGAATGTAAATGAAACAAGAAATTGTACGTGATCTTGTGCTAAACATACCCCTCATGTAACTTATTCAGAAGAATTGCTGATCATATTGAAAATGTTCAAAGTATCAGCGTACAGGAAGTTGATATCTGAAAATTTGAAAAGTGCTCACATATTACAACTCACCACTGTTAAGCTGCTCATTCATATCCGAGAAGTGTTTGACAGACATATATGATGGATAAACGAACAGATGGACAAATTGATTGCAATATAGGCTAGCCCAACCCCTATACAGTGGGGTATTATATGAAATCTGTAGGCATACACCAGATGCATAGTATTAAAAGAACAATATAAATCAAACCCATTCAAAATTCATGAAAGTTTCATTAACATTAAATTGAATGAATAAATACAGGGAAAAGTATTTCCAAAAATATGGTGTTTCAGAGTATTAGTTATCCTGTGAGTTTTAATGAAATCCTTTTACAATGCAGCAGAAAAGTGATAAGGTGGTATTTGGAAGATTGAGACTAGTGTGACATGATTTATTTCAGATTTGTGGCTTTCAAGCCTAAACAGATTTTACATAGCCAAATGTTACATACAGATTTGTTTAGCTGAAATATATGAAATCTTTTTTACCAACATTTTTGTGGTTTGGCATAAAACCTTTAAGATAAATATGCACACTTACTTTTCAACAACAAGTTCTTTTATTAGAAGAATTTCATTTAAATCCTTCTCCCATAATTAGATATGGTTTTATGGGGAGATACTCTGAAAACCATGAATAATAATGTCCCCATCAAGTACTTTCTTGTAAGGAAATTGAACTTGTTGTTGACCGATAGCATCAGCTGTAATAATGAAAAACTGCCATTTTTAACAAGATGAGATGTGAGCTACTGTTCACAAATTAAAACAAATAAATACAACTAATACATTTTATCAAAATACAAATCTGATGAAGCGCATGCTATTATTGACAAATTTTATTTATCTTGTGAATTGGTTTTTTACATTAAGGTGATGATATTCCAACCTGATCTGACCAGTAGAATGCAAAAAAAGTAAATGATGGGGAAAAAACAAAAAAAAAAAAAGGAAATGTTTCTGTGATTCAGATGTATCACTCAGAAAACATGAAAACTGAGAAATACTTTTCTGTTGTATACTCATATTTAAAATATTCCTTAAAATCTAACTGGAATATTTGACTGTTATTTGGATGATAAAATTTTAGGTATGACATTACATAGACACTTTCCATTTTTAATTGGGGAGGGGTGTATTTAGAAATTTCCATAAAAAGAAAAGTTGTTGTTTTTCTGTTTTGATGTGATTTTTTGTAAAAATAAAAAGGTTGAAAAGAGAAACATATTATATTAATGTCTTTTTCAAATCAAAAGCAATCCAAAACAAACTCAGTAAAAGTTCAGGTATCCTGACAAGAAATCCTGATGCATTTATTGAAATATTAGTTTGCACATCATTACTAATTAGAATACAGGTTAGATAATATATGTATTATATGAACAAACTGGAGAAAAGCCTACTGTAGAACTATACATTTGTTCCATTTTAACACATACTTTCAATTTTGAATGGTATTGCTTTCATTTTTCTTATACTTGCCATATTTTGCCACTTGCAGAAAAGTTAAACATGTTTTTAAATTGCAGATGTAATAAACATTAAAATCAATGTTGGTATTGTTCATGATGTTCAATCATAGTGATGACAGACAACTTTATAATCATATTTGCTTGTAAAATATTGGCGTGCTACAGAAAGGATATTTGCAACCAGTCACGCTATTCAGTTATCCCACCCTCCATGTTGGTGTCAGCAGCCCAGCATAAGGGTACCTTAAATACTCTAAAACACAATAATTTCTGAATCAATATTTTCTAAAAGGTAAAAGGATTAGAGTCTTACAGTATAATCTGTTCATATGAGCTTGTGCCTTTTTCCTCAAGTCTTTCAAGACAAGTTTCTGATCTGTACTTTCAGTTCCTACAAAATTTTGTTTAAAATATTACAACTATCACAGAAAGGCCACTTTAAGTTCGAGAACAATTAGTTACAGATTATTTTAATTTCCATAAATGAAAGAGCTGATCTGAACGGTCATCAAAACATTCCTTATTGTTTAAGTTCAGGAATAATCTTTTGTATGGTATGAAATTGAAGTTTAATATTATATAAATGAAATAAACATGTTAAGTGGAATATACAAAATAATTATGCATGAATACAGTGTAAAAATGTTGAAGAGCATGTAGTATATTAAGATGTTTCAAAATGGTGTGTTATTTGTGAACATATTACATGTATGATGTGGATGTAAACATACTTTTCCAATTTTTGTCAATTTAACCCATCTTGAACCCAAACATTTTATCAAGGTGTGGCTCACATTGATCTCAGTCAATGATTGGTAAATGCAACAGGTTCTCCTGACAAAACTTAGATAATACATAGACATTGACATCTGTTAATTCAAAATTTAAACTTATCTATTAATAGTGGATTTGGAAATGTAACTTCAACTTATTCTTATCCTCTCCACTTTGTGTATGTACGGCCTTGTAGTAGCATTAGCATACTCTTTTGAAATCTACAAGGTGTAGTTTACATGCTAAGGGTATTGCTATCCCTTAAAATAGGCCAGCCACTTTAACAATCTATTGTAAATGTTTGTTATTCAGAATATATATAGTTTGCGGATTCATTTGTATGTGTATGATGTAGAAATCAGGAATATGGATAAATCTATTAGAATGAGGTTTTATTAATTAAATAATCATTGAGAAACAAATTCTTACATACTTACACCTGGATTATCGGATAAATCCAAGCTTGATAGTTTAATTATCAAATTTTAACCTCACTCAGACTCAGACTTTAAATTATTAATTTAACTTTCTCTCTTGGATAAATTTGATAATCAACTTTTAAAGATGTTTAACTTACATCAAAAGTCAATTATGTAATGAAGTGTTTTGTCATGCTTTAAGAATAGCGTTAAAGCAATTTTTAGTGCCATACTTAAATGTATGCCCAGACAAACTTAAATATGAATTTTTTAACATAAATTAGCACAACAATGAAACATTGAACTCTCTATTGATATTGGTTAATATTCCTATGTATTCAAATTTTCTAATATACTTCAATTCTCTTCTATTCACAAATTAGGTGTAGCCATTTATTCAGGAAATTATTGTACATGCGAATGAATACTAAAAAATAATGTATTGGAGTTTTGGAAAGCAATAGTTAAATTTGCAAATTAAGTACAAGACTGCAATAAAGAAACATGAAAGTTAGGCACTATTACAGTATATTTACCAAAAGAATGATTTGAGTACAAATCCTCAAATATTTTAGGACGGGCATTAAATGATGCAGTTTTTTCTCCAAAAAAAAGCTGTTGCCCATCATTTTATCAATTCCCATAATAACAACATCTACGTTGTACCCTCCAATTTCAACTATCTGAAATGTTCGAAAGTATACTAGTTATATCCAGCAAATATGTTTAACACTACTGCATATATACTATTGTACCTGTCCCAAGTCAGGAGACTGTAGTTTTAGTGGTTGGCACTTGTTGCTGTGAATTATACATTGTATATTTTAAACTATAAGTATGCCTAGGCAGTAGATGAGAAAGATTTCCAAATGATTCCAATCTTATTAGTATGATCAATAGATAGATAGATGGATATATTGATAGATCAATAGATAGATCGATATATCAATGGATCGATCGATGGATAGATCGATCGATACATAGATCGATAGATAATAATTACACATTTACATAACAGTTTCTTAACCTTATGTACCGACCGTGCAAGGGCGTTATAGCCAGTCAAGGTCGTTAAAACCCCGTAGTAGTAGTAGCAATGTTATGTTAGCTCTTCTGTAACTTAAATAATAGTGATGAATAAAACTTGGAAAATAGTTCAGAATTCTTTCAGTTGGCTTAACAAAAGTACAGTGAGTCTATATACCTGGCTAACAATTTTCTTAAACAGTTTTCAGCTGCTTGTGGTTTGTTTGTTGTCTGGTTTGTTAGTACTCTAGCTTTTCTTTATATTCAAGCTTTTCCTCTGCTGACAGATTCTGCCGTGCAGGTGCCCAGTCCT
This sequence comes from Mytilus coruscus, assembly GCA_017311375.1. Lineage (NCBI taxonomy): Eukaryota > Metazoa > Mollusca > Bivalvia > Mytilida > Mytilidae > Mytilus > Mytilus coruscus. The sequence continues at coordinate 1,548,505 of CM029607.1, forward strand.
TCATACCTTGGTAATCCACTTAAACACAATATTTAAATTATAGTTTCCAAAAACTGTATTAAAGCATCACCAATCAAGTAGTAAAAATCTATTTGAAAAACTTTGTATTGTTCTATTATACTTCAGTTTTTCATGTCATATTATCAAATGTATTGTAAAAATGTATATTACTTCAAAACATATCAACAGAACTAGCTTTTTATGTGTCATTTGCATTTATGTTTTACAGTCTGTGCTTGTGTTTGTTCATCTCATTCTGCAAAGTTTCATGTTAAAGATTATGTTCAAGGAAGTTTTGATGAAGTTGACCTTCATTGTATGGTTCACTGAGCATGAAAAATCATGTACTGTAGACACATTTTCTTGTTTGTTTACTTTATAAAGAATACGGGAATATGAATAGCTTTTCCTGCTTAATATTTTGTAGTTTCATCTATATTAAGTATTACAAATATTTTGGAAATGCAGACAGAAAAAATGCTTTCATGGATGTGAAGTATCTTCAGTGTAGTCAACAATACTTCACATCAGAGAAATGTTAATTTAATTGATGACACTAGTGTCACTACCAAAATTCAGAATGAGTTGCTAATTTGCATATTTAGGTAACAAGTTTTAGATTGTGAAAATATCATTCTATGTATATTGTTTGAATTTAATACACCAAAATATATATCAAGGAATATTAAACATGATATTAAAGCCAGTTCATAACATCAAAATTTCTTTTATATGAATTTAGTATTTTCATTTTTTCTAGTGTTGATTCATTTTCATTACTTACTATTTTTCTCACTCACGAAACAGTTATAAGAGGATATCCCTCGTGAATAATGAGCTTTCTTGTGTTCATACTTGCGCCCACTTTCTTTCTTTTTCTATTTCAATCCAATCCTTTGACAGAAAAAATCATAGTAATGCATAGTTTTATGGAAAACAAAGAAATGAACAGTTAAACATATGGATGACTGTAAGATGCTACTCATAAATGTTTACCCTGTGATTTCTAAAAATTCAACAACTATTAAGAAGCATGTTACCAAAAGATAAGCATTCTATTATGATCCAAAATTTGTTCACAATTTTATGTAGTTCTTAAGAATTTCACTCAAATTTACCCAATGATTTAATTACTATTCAATTAGATCAGTTCAAATAATTGTCATTTCAGTAGAATTATTTTAAAAACTTTATATTGTAAAAACATTAATTTTGGTGGGGTTAAATTTTGTTTGTCTATGAATAAAATTTCATTGGGATTTAACTTTGTATTGCCAGTAAATGGTAGTGATATTATTATTTGTAGGTTAAATTTTCGTGGGGTTTTAAGGGAGAATACAGTTTCAAGGAAAATAACTCTTTGACGCAATGTCAGCATTAAAATTCCTAAAACGTTAGGATGGCGCGACCTTACTCGTTCAATTTCCTGAAATTTAACCTCCGGTGGGACGTCATGCTTGTAACTTTTCCTTTTCGGCTGAGTGCTCCTGACGTCATTTAACAGGAGCTACAGAATTATGTGCGATTTTGTTCATGCATGAAACCTGTTGTTCAGTGGTTGTCGTTTGTTGGTATGTTTAATAGATGTTTCTCATTTCTTGATCGTTGTGTTATAAAATTAGACCGTTGGTTTTCCTGTTTGAATTGTGTTACACTGGTTATTTTGGGGCCCTTTATAGCTTACTGTTCGGTGTGAGCTAATGCTCTGTGTTGAAGGCTGTACTTTGACCTACAATTGATTAACAATAAAATGAACAATCACAAAATCAAACAAGCGTTTATCGTTAAAATTTTACAAAATACTATCAACCCATGACGCTCAGCTAAGCAAGGCGCTGTAAAATACTAATTAAACCACATGTGGATTTTATTTTCTCTTGTAATAAGCTGGTATTTTCCAACACTGTCATTTCTTGCTATTTCTTATGATATCAAGTTAAATGTAGCTTCTTCGACAACAGTGTCATTGTGTTGACCTAATTCTTCATGGAGTTTTACATAAAAAAATACTGAACAGAGTATCCATCTGTTTTCTCGTGATTTCCGCAATATTTCTTCAATTTGGATAGTTTAAGTTTTAATAGAAAATAAAGGATTATCCACCAATGACACAAAATCAGTACATGCACAGCAAAAAATAAAAACACACAACAAGCAAAGGAACAGCTCTTTTATTGCTGTTCTTCATCTCAAAGTCACAGTGAGGCCTCCAACACGAAGCCAAGTTTAACCTGCTTTTCTAAGGTCAGACGTCCAGACTCTAAGAAGTAACTGTTGTGAGTAAAATATATCGTTACTCACTCTTAGAAGAAGCAGACTCTATATGTATCTGTAAAACTAACCTGAATAGTATACGAATCCTATGAGCATAAGACAAAATATCCACAACCGACAAAAGACCACCATTGTTTTTCTTCCTTCTGGATTAAAGTATGGGTAATCGATTTAAACAATAATAAATCAGAGAGATATGACTGTTTAAATAAAATATCGACTGCTTACCTTTTATTGCACTTGCAAGTTTATATCATGTATATATTGAATTTTCCAGTGGTCAAATATTTAATAAAACTTTGATAAGATAATAGTGTCTCTTCTCGTGTATCGTCATTCATAATAAGACATTATGACGAACTTGCGATTAGAAATACCTAGCTGTATATGTACATGTATATAATTAGCATTTTATCTATTGATATGCATGTACATATAAATAAAGTTATTTGTGTACATATTATCTACAGTTTCCTTCAATATGTACACTTTAAGTCCGTTAAAAGGGTTTTATTGTTTTGTTTGTTTTATCCTTTTTGTTTTTTAATTGTCTTTTGTTTTAATTACCATCAAAAGGCGCATTTGAAAAGTTATGTAAAAGCCTTTAAAATCATTAATATTGCTTTAAATATAAAAGACAGAAGATGTGGTTTGATTGCCAATGAGACAACTATCCACCAAAGTTCAAATGCAGTGGATGTTTTTTTCCTGTGGTCGGAGATTGCATGATACAAATTCTAATTTTGATCAAATATAGTAATTTCTGGTCTTGAACTTTTGTCAGTTTCCGTAAACAATCTTATTTGACATCTTCAAAGAGAATAATTTGATCCAGTTTCCTATTTTCTGAGATTTTATGATAAAATATTAGTTTAAACATCAAAACACTAATTTCTTGTCAAAATTTTGTCAGTTTCCTTATACAATCTTATTTGTGATGTTTCACATAGAGTTATATTGTAATAAAAGATCTTAATCCATTAATAACATAAATAGTAAAACTGTCCTGTCTTCATTGTTTGTTTTTTTGTCATTTGAGTGGCTTAATCTCCGCTTGTTGGTACAGAAGCGAACATTTTTGACGATTTTATGCTAAAATTGATATGTTTTTTCAAATAAAAAGGAGGTTTACGCTCTCTGCTTCTAGACCTGAATCTGTAACTGTGTTATTTTTCGTAAGTTCTTATCAGATTCTTTTATTTGTGATTGACAAGTACATCATGTCATCAAATACTATTTTAGAGGGTAATGGCCAAAAGTGCAGAATGAAGGGTAAAAAAAAAGTGAAAATTGGGGGGAAAAAATAGAGAATAAAGAGGTGATACAATTATACAGTATAGAGAATAATAGGCATATTAAATACAAGTTCATTTTACGTGGGAAATCGGTTGATCAATTACGAACAATTTTAAAAACTTGTTCAATATTACCAGGAAAAAAAAATTCAACTATATTTTCAAAGTCGGTGTAATTGAACGACATAGTTCAATGTAAAACAATGATGGTCCCTCGTCAAAGATCTGTCTATCAAATTTAGTATTGACCCAGTGCTATAAAAAGGATGATTGATATTTGGTTGCTTAACGTCCAGTGGCAAATATTTCATGCATGCTCAGGAAGAACTAAAAAAAAAAAAAAAAGAAGGAAAGCGAAACTTTATTGATTGATTGCTTCCGAAGCGCTTTCCTTGGTCTACCTTCATCAGGAACGCTCAAAGCCAATTAAGGGTGTAAAAGTACCAAACACATTACGAGTTTTAGACCAAAAGGGACTTTTATATAATTAAAAAAAAATCTGAGGTCAACTTTGCCTGAGAGAGTTAGAACTATAGAATAGTGTGACGTAAAGTACGCTGAAGACACAATTAGCACTAGGCTAACGATGAACTTCCGTACCATTTTGGCAAGTTAACTGTTATATCTATACAATTTGGGAAATCTTTTACATGTACAGCTCTTATTCCTTGTCCGGATTTTATTCTAATATTGGTCCTTTTTGGGGTTTGATCAGCTTTTCAACGTTTTAGTAGGTTTGAATTTTCGAGCATCGCTGAAAACACCTAATTCTGTAAATGAGCTTCTAGTGCATTACATTTAGTACTTATAGTTTGCTTTTTCTCATTGTTGAAGGTCGTACGGTTACCTATAGTTGCTAACTTCTACATCATGTGGTCTCTTAATCTAGCAAAGATATACATTTGAAATATAACTATCTTTAAGGTAGAGATATATAATAAGATAAACTTAAGAGCCAATCCGCCAGAAAACCATGCAATATTCAGAAAATCGTCCAAATCAACAATCACAACTTGACAAATTCTTATACATCATCTTAATCCTTGACATAAAATATAAGAATTTTACCACTTAATTTTCCCAGAATCGTATCTATTTTAGTAACAGCCTCATTTGCATAATTCTGTTAATTCATAATGAAACCAAAGAAAATCCAACTTTTTATGCCTTTTAAGAATGACCCAGAAGCATATTAAATGGGGTAGTTGAGTTTTAGAGTAATGTCAGCTGGAATCCATCCATTTTACTATGTTATGATTAATCCAATGAAAATTTAAACGATTTGGCACACTGCCAGGAGCACGGACACAAAGGTGGGTTTTATACATGAATTTACGTGGTTTCATTCGCTTCTATCTTGCAAGACCCATTCTGGATATGTTTGCAACTTATATCGGTTTTAACTATGGGTATGTTTTATATCAAAACAAAATATTAAGCTTGGCAAATGACAATTAAATGTTAATTTATGCCTTGGAAGAATGGTGATTTTAGTCCCAAATAGACACATTTTGATTTTGATTTTAATTAAATTCTAAACACAATTGGCAATAAAATGGCTCATAAAATCATTTGAAAAGTAAAATCAATTTGTCTAAAAATGAAATAAGACGTTTTGTACTGCAAGTGCAAAAATCAATAAATTGTCTGAAACCAGGAGTCCATCTTTTATGCTCTTCCATTGACTTATCTCCCTTTGGTAAGATCTCAAACATGTCAGCTCCCAGTGATCAGGTGATGGTTTGGCAGACAAATGTCTACAGTGAAGTTTGCGACTTTAATAATCTAGGAGGAGCATGTGGGCATTATACATCTGTATATTACAAACTATTTAAAATATCTGAATGCACTAAAACCAAAATAGCATTTCCAAAAGAATGATTACTGCCAAGAAATTTGACAATCATGACAATATTTATAATTTACCAGACAATAATTTAGTGAATAAACATGATAAATATTGATTGGAAAAATAAGGCCATTAACAGCAAAAGTGTTTTTAGATTTCAACGAGCAAAACAAAAATATTCTAAATCATTCTTAGTAAAAACGTGAGGAGTGGAACCATCTTGAAGACACTATTATGCATATGCTCGCACCAGAATTGCGATTGAGAGTGTCAAAACTGCTGTGGCGCACCATCAATAAATCAACGATACTCTCTCTACCATTGTATTGAAACCAGCATTGGTAACCAAACATATTCATACAGATACAGACTACCATTCATCTCAGAAGTCTGAATAATAATGAAAACTATGGTGTTGAATTTCCAACAGGACTCATTATTATTTTTATAAGACAAGGAGTGGTTTACATCATCTTGTCTTCGATTATGCTCGAAGTACAGGGACTTTTATGGAATTCATTGACATAATAGTCAAGTAAGATGTCAACATCCTGTCCAACCTCTTCCAGCAAAGACAAAGCTGACCAAGGATCTTCACCCTTTCATAACAGGCTGTATACAGGACGAGTTATTCCAGTAGGAACAGGTACAAATCTTACAATCTATTTTCATTTGTTCCTTATAGTCAATCTGAAATTAGGGACCAACATTTGATACATTAGCTAGATTAGAAAAAGGGGAGGGGTTGAAGGGCATGTGAATATTCTTTTACACCTGACCTGTTTCTAAGACATCTTATTTTTTCCTACGGCAAAGTGCAAACAAATAATATATATCCTTATATACATTGTTCTGTCTTGGGTCCATTTGTTTAATTTGATTATAAAAAGCTAGGGTGCGAGGGTTAGAATGGTCAAAATATTTATGTCTTTGTCAGCTACGGACAGAATTTTAATTTTCAAGCTATTAACCAGGGTAAAATATATATTCATTTTCTGCTTAAAAAAAATCAGTTTATAGACCATAATCATGATAATAATTTAAATTTATTTCAACATGTTCAACATTTATATGTACATGTAGCAGGACAGGTTTTTATTCCCTTCCCTAAGTTATATTTTCAGTTCTTACTGGAAGTTGTTTAGCTCTTTGTCTACTAAAGAACTTTTATCTCTTGGAAAAGCCTCATAAAAATACATGTTTTACATACAACATACTGTACATGTACATGTGTAACACTAGACAACTTTATCCAGAGAATAATATTTTTAATGAACTAATAGGCCATGGAGACTAAAAAATCAAAAGCATTGCAAACTTTTGTAAAGTTCTATTTTAGGACCCTACATGTACATGTATGTAGATTGCTTCTAGAGCCCTTTTTAAAGAAAAAAATACATTAAAACATGTACTACATCAGTTTTATTGAACATGTCTTTGTTAACTTGGTTTTCCCATTGAAAATCACTTAACTAATTTAATTTGTAGTACTATATTTGGCGGCTCCTATAGTTTCCATTCAATAACTAACAATGACTAATGAACTGTTCATACATTCCATTTCAAATATAAAGGGGAGATTTTTATTGGTACTTTTGAAGATATTTCACCTGTTAAATTAATTGATTGCTAATATCCAATGGCAAATAGTTCATGCATGTTTACACAAATGGTTTAGGACAAGAACAAATTAAAATAAATACTTTTTGGGGATCTCAAATATTTCCTTAATCTAACCATGTATTTAAATTTAAGATGTTGCAATTGGGCCCCATTTTAAATTGGTTCACATTTTGATTTCAAAATGGTCCAAAATTTTTTTATTTCTACAAAATTGAATTCTTGAGGTTCTTTGATATACAAAATGCAAATGTTTAATATTTAGTTTTTATACGACCGCAAAAAAATTTTGCGGTCGTATATTGGTATGACGTTGGCGTCGTCGTCGTCCGAAGACACATTGGTTTTCGCACTCTAACTTTAGTTTAAGTGAATGGATCTCTATGAAATTTTACCATAAGGTTCAATACCACAAAAGGAAGGTTTGGATTGATTTTGGGGGTTATGGTACCAACAGTTAAGGAATTAGGGGCCAAAATAAGCATTTTTGTAACTTCCAGACATAACTTGTGTGTTAGTGTATGGATCTCTCTGACATTGTACCGCAAGGTTCCATATCACAAAGGGAATGTTGGGATTGATTTTGGGGTAATTGTCTCAAAATTTTAGGAATTAGGGGCCAAAAGGGCAAAACAAGCATTTTCTAGTTTCATGACAATAACTTGTATGTAAGTGTATGGATCTTTCTGAAATTGTACTACAAGGTTCCATATCACAAAGGAAAAGCTGGAATTGAGTTTGGGGTAATTGCCCAAAACGTTTAGGAATAAGGGACCAAAATAAGTATTTTCTAGTTTCCAGACAATAACTTGTGTTCAAGTGTATGGATCTCTCTGAAATTGTACTGCAAGGTACCATACCACAAAGGGAAGGCTGGGATTGATTTTGGGGTAATTGCCTCAAAATTTTAGGAATGAGGGGCCAAAAGGGTAAAAACAAGCATTTTTCTAGTTTCAGGACAATAACTTGTGTGTAAGTGTATGGATCTTTATGAAATTGTACCACAATGTTCCATGTCACAAAGGGAAAGCTGGGTTTGAGTTTGGGGTAATTGCCTAAACGTTTAGGAATTTAGGGCCAAAAGTGGCCAAAAACAAGCATTTTCTAGTTTCCTGACAATAACTTGTGTTCAAGTGTATGGATCTCTCTGAAATTGTACTGCAAGGTACCATACCACAAAAGGAAGACTGGGATTGAGTTTGGGGTGATGAATCATAAGGGGTTCAAAAATTGGGGAGGGATTTTTTCCTTTTTTTCTTTAAAATTTTCCATATTCATGATTTTAAATTGGTTATTTCTGATTTATATATAAAAGCAAATAATAATGATATGGTTTGAATAGGTAAATTAAAAATTTTAAGTTCTTAGACCACATTCATTCTGTGTCAGAAACCTATGCTGTGTCAAATATTTAATCACAATCCAAATTCAGTGCTGGATCAAGCTTGAATGTTGTGTCCATACTTATGTGCATACAGGGTTCGACCTCTGCGGTCGTATCAAGCTGCGCCCAGCAGAGCATTTTATTAACTTTGGTCCGGTTTTCAAATTTGTCCACATTTTAAAGTCCAAAGGGTCCAAATTTTAACTTAGTTTAATTTTAACAAAATTGAACTCTAATTAGGGCAATGTATGGTTCTTTGATATACAGAAATAATCAAATATCCTGAATATAAATATGTACTTAGATACATTTATGATTTTGGTCCCAGTTTTCAAGTTGGTTCAAACGGGTCCACAATTTAACTGTTTGATTTCAACAATAATTTTATATATGTTGAATCTAACCTGTATTTAGTTTTTGGGCCCTGTTATGAAATTGGTTTACATTGAGGGCCAAAGGGTCCAAAATTAAACTAAATTTGAAATCTCAATTTGATATTGGGGTTCTCTGATATGCTGAATCTATTAAACTATATAAAGATATACCATATTTATTCTGTTTTAGAAACCTATTCTTTGTCAAATATTAAATCCTATAACAAATTCAGAGCTGTATCATGCTTGAATGTTCTGTCCAAACTTGCATTTTTCTTCATCTTCAACAAAATTTGTACTATACTGAGATAACTGGTGTTATCTTTTAAATGAAACTTTAATGACATTGCAAGGTTAAGCCATAAACAGCTATACATAATAGGACAGACTAAATCTGCGACTTGAAAGGCACAGGCAATATACATTAACACCATAAACTAACATTGATTGATTGATAGTTGGTTGCTTAACGTCCAATGGCAAATATTTCATGCATGTTCATGACGAGAACAAATTAACAGTCAATACAATAGGTAGGTCCTGTAAAACAGACCGTCCGGGATAAAGGTCGGGGAAATTAAGACGGCCACTGGAAAATGCGGTTAGGCATTTGTCATTTCGGGGAAATCTTATAGCTATGTGGTATGGGTTTTGCTCATTGTTGACAGCCGTACGGTGATCTTTAGTTGTTAACTTCTATGACATTTGATCTCTGGTGGACAGTTGTGTCATTGTTAATCATACCACATCTTATTAATTTTATATCACAAATGGTGACTGGGGAATAGAAATATGGTAAGTACAGGTCTTCTTCCGACCGGCAGTAAAACGCTTGACAAAGTGGGGCGTCTGTTTGGCTGTGCGGGATGTATCAAATACGCAGCCACGTCCGGTCAGAATGGGGACGTTAAATTCGATGCCTCGTGTGGAGAGAATGCCACGCTTTTGCACGTTAAGAACCCTTGCAACAACTGTTTAAGGGGTCCGTAGGTGGCCTGTTGCAAGCCCAAATATCTGTCCCTATCCAATATACCCTCATTATTCCAGTGGCAGTCGAAATTTTCCCGACCTTATCCCGGACGGTCTCAATTACATCACCTACCTATTTTATTTATTGTTAATTTGTTCTCGTCCTGAACATGCATGAAATATTTGCCACTGGACGTTAAGCAACTAACAATCAATCAATCAATCTTAAATTTATGGGGACATAAATTTTGCCTTGCAACAGGCCACCAACGAACCCATCAGAGAGGCGCTCTGTGTAATCGAGGCATCGAATTTTAACGTCGACATTCTGACTGGACGTGAGAACTTTTACATCCCGCAAATACAAACAGACGCCCAATTTTGGCAAGGGTTTTACTGTCGGTCGGAAGAAGACCTATGTTAACTACCTTATTTCTATTCCCGTGTAAACCTTTGGGGTTAAACTAACATTGAATGGTGCTACTCAATTGAGGTATACTTTTCATAGAATAGAACATAAACTATTATTCCTAAATAAAACGGGACCAATTTTGTGTATTTATAATTATATAAATAAAATGATACACAAATGCGATAGCAAGCAACAATTTTACGGTCTTCAAAATTGTAGTATGTTTTCTTAAAAAGTGTTTAGCAACCTATATTTTCATTAGAAAAGCTTAAAATCAAATACTTCCAAAATTGCAGAAATGAATTGAATCTTAAAGTTTATTTTCTTTTTTACATTAATTTATTTATAATTATCTTTTTATAATTATGGTTTATTTTTGAAACATGAAAACAAAATATTTGTTGCTATTTTTAAACTCAGTATATATATTAGTCTCCAAATTCGATAATATTAACTAGGGCGACCTACATTTGCGTGAATTTGAATATGACAAGCATTACGTTTGCGCGAATTTACCTGTATATTACCTGAGTTTAAAAAAGAAATCTGTTTGTCTGGGCCCGTTGTTGATATGTACTGTGTCTTCATTAAGCACAAGGGTCCATCCACATTGCTGGTGGAAATTTCGACTCATTGGTTACGTGATAATTTCAGTCAGTGATGGTATAAGTAAATTTGTTTAATTTCGAAAATCATAATTTGTTTATTAAAAGTGAAGGACTTATTTTTGATATACATTTTTTTAAATTAATCTGCTCAAACGTCGAGACATTTCAACAAGTAAATTTCGTGCAAACGTGATTTTTTTTTTTCGCGCAAACGTAACTTGTTTTGATCTGTATCATAAATAACAGTGCCTCATATTTATGTTTTCATGTTTCCACCTAATATATCCCGTAAATATTTTTATGTTTAGGGGTGGGGTGGGGGATACCACAAAATAAGGCAAAATGATCTTGGGTAGAAAATACATGAAAATCAAGTAGCTTTGAAATAACATTTTTCGTTATTTGAGTTAAAGACATTGAGATTTTAATTTGAGAATAAAACGTCACGAGATTTGTCTGAAAATCACTACAACAGCACATAACACGTTCAGCCATGTTTTTATCTGTAATGTTGATCCTCCATCAATCTGAGGTCCATTACAAAAGTCTGTATCGCAGATTGTTACACACACCATTCTCTTACTAGATCCCTTTTCATAGATACACGTGGTGTGATTGAGACTAGGCTCAAGGTCATCAAACCTCGGATCTTGAATCGAGTAGCTCCTATCGGTATTGTGACAGTCTCGTAGATAGGCATGCGTTTGTCCTGTAATATTATAATAATATAAAAATAAACAACATAAACATAACGCATCATTTTGTCGAAGATGAAACAATTATTAGTACATGAGAGTCAGAGGATATCAAAACACAACAGAAAACTAAAGACTGAGGAATACGAACCCCACCATAAATTTGAAATAGTCCGAGATCGAGCTTGTCCTATCCATTCAGATAGATGAGAAACCATGGTGCAAATGCCTCAAATTATTTGATATTTCAATTTAACGCAAAATCGGGAAAAAAATCGAACTCCTTAAAAATACAAGACATACTTGTTTAGTGACTGAAACAGGTACAGACATAATATACTCATTAATTCTGTAAAAAAAGACATTTTTTTCGATGTTTTGATGATTTTAAATTCTAACTGATCTCCAACAAGTCCTATCGAATTCAACTATATCATGAGACTTCATGAAACACGTTACGAGTGTTTTGTTGTTTGTTTATGTTTTCTTGAGGGGCAAACAGCAGCTGTAACTTCATCAGCCAATGTACTGAAGTAGTGAGTACACTATACAACAGCTGTAACTTCCCAGCCAATGTCCTGAAGTAGTGAGTACACTATACAGCAGCTGTAACTACCTAGCCAACTTCCTGAAGTAGTGAGTACACTTTACAACAGATGTAACTTCTCAAGCCAATTTCCTGAAGTAGTGAGTACATTATGATTTTTTCATCAAAATTGGATTCTGTTTATTTTTCATTGTTATGGTATTAGCTGTACAGTTTTATTATGCGTTTTTAAAGTTTGCAACATACAATCTAGGTAAAGGGGAGGTTTGTACGTACGTAACCTGGTTTTGTGCATATACCAATCCGAGTGATCTGCATTGTGTATTGTTGTTTATCTATGTTCTGTATGTCTTTTTAACGGCAGCGTTGGTGAAGTCTATTGTACTGTCCATCATTTTGGTGACTCTTTGTTTTTTATGTGTAATCGTTTGTACCCATTTTGAACACATGGCGGTTTTAAAACCCAATGTATCCCTTTATAAACTTTAGACAGTCTAGCATGATATATCTCACCCTGGTCTTCAATTCTTTCTATAATACAGATTTCATTGGTGTTTAAACAATCCTTTAAATATTTATATGGTACTTTGTCCTCCTTATCCGGGTTCTTTAGAGAATCATTCCGTCTGTAATACTCGGCTTTCATCCCGGCTGTGTCTGTTACACACGGTCCTCCGATCGAACTATCACCGCATTGGTAGCACCATAACGCATCTGCAAATACAAAGAATTATTTTAAAATTTACTAACAGGATTTTCGACACATCGTTGTGAATATAATGGAATTTTATGCGACTGTCATACAAGTGAGAGGTTTAGCTAGCTATAAAACCAGGTTTAATCTACCATTTTCTACATAAGAAAATGCCTGTACCAAGTCAGGAATATGACAGTGGTTATCCATTCGTTTGATGTGTTTGAGCTTTCGGTTTTGCCATTTGATTAGGGACTTTCTGTTTTGATTTTCCTCGGAGTTCTGTATTTTTGTGATTTTACTTTTTCAAAATAACAAGCGTTTTAAAAGACTGTTAAAACTTGATAGTATATAAATAAAAGAACTAAAAATGTAGAAAAAAAGAAGGATCCGTGTTCTTGTTTTCGAGATATGTCATTGAAAATTTGGTGGGAAATTAATCTGATACATTCAACATTGGCACATGTTTTCTTTCAAAAGCTATGATAAATAACAAGGATTTTATAAGATTTTCAAATATGGCTTTCTAACTATATCATCTAGCAATGTTTTTAGTATGTTTCATATGACATGTGTTTGTTAACTGTGATTTAAGTTAGTTTACATTGATCACGATTTTTTATACCAGTGATGATTGTTTGTTGACATTGATCATTGTTTGTTTACAAATGAGTAAAGTAAATGACGAAATAGATTTAATTGATTGAATTAATGTTTGCTTAACGCCGAGTGGCATATAGGTCATGCATGTTCAGGACGAGCATAAATACCATAGATAGGTTCTGTAATAGTGACCGTCCGGTATGAAGGTATGTGGACATTTGTATTGCCTCTGAAAATAAGGATAAACTGGATACATACGGACCCCTCAAAGAGATGTTGCAAGGGTTCATAACGAGTAGAGAGCGTGACATTGTCTATACAGATGGCACAGAATTTCAGGTCCACATTCTGATGGAAGTAGCCGAAATTGATTTGCTAAGTATCGAAATTAATTTGTAGTTCGGGAGATCATAATGATAGTTGTTGGCTTTATGTTTGGTAGCTTATATTACATGCATTTTCAGGATATAAAATTTCAAAGTGCTTAATGATAAGAAGGAAGCACGAATAAGTTGTCGGCGAATGTTAGTCACAAATCAGGTAATCACTTAATGAAATACTTGATTGAAAAGATATTTGAATCATTTTTTGTCTGATTTATGTGCTGCCTGTCAAAAGACAATATCCTCTCAAACTTGAAGACTGATTTACGTTTCTTACGTTCCAAACCAATTATTAAGAGAAATCAATAACAAGGAAACGGTACCTACTCAGTCTTTCTTCACTGACAGTATTGACTATGTTATGATATTGTAACTATTATATTTATTTAGTTGGCCTAATTTGTTTTGTGTGGCCTAAGAATGTTTACATTGTTTTATATACATTGTGTACAAAATAAAATACATTGTGTTACAACTATGCAGTTTAGAATTCACTGGAACATTCATTGATACTCATGGAATGATTAGAACTTTCTACTTCACTTACATAACGTTTCCAGAATGATCATAACAAAAGATGCGTAATTTATATTTCTAGCGTTGTCTAGAAATTTCTGTTGGAGTATTTAAAAGCAGACCCAAAAGTTAGTAAAATATATAGAGATTTGGACATAGACATAGATAGACTTAGACATCGATAGACATCAACATTCTCTGCAGTTGGATTGACACTTTTATTTACAAACTACATCATACTAGATTGTGACCAATTGGATATAATATTCTGTGGATTCCGTGAAGATTTCCGGATAAAGAAAAGATAAAAGATTGGACTCATATTTTGACAGTTAAGTTGACATTTCTTTTGTGTAATACTTTTGTAAACTAGTGTATAATAAATCTTGTTAAATTTTATTATTGATTTGTGTCTTTTGTTGGCTACAATTAAAGGCGATTTTCTGACATAACAGAAATTGGGGCTCAAGTCCGGGATAACGTTAATATCTTATTTTAAAAAATATTTGTTCAGTATTTTATTAGAAATAGCCAACAAAATTCTACAAAATGGCATTTGAAGCCGGTAAATTTTTGAAAACGCCAGACCTGGAGAAGTTTGATAATTTAAAGAAAGAGGAATTAGTGTTGCTTGCTAAACATCTGAAATTAGACTTTAGAGTATCTATGAGAAAACAAATTATAAAAATTTGGTAATAGACAAATTAGTTGACGCAGAAATTTTAGGTGAAGAGGCTCTTGATCTTAAGGTCGAAAATGTTGACGCTATCAAATTAAAACAGCTTGAATTAGAACATGAACTTAAATTAAAACAATTGGAAAAGAAAAAGAAGAAAGGCAGGCAGAACTTGAAATGAAGGAAAGGTTAGAGATGGAGAAGATGAAAGAAAAGAAAAGAAGATGAATTTAAATTAAAACAGGCAGAACTTGAAATGAGGAAAGGTTAGAGATGGAGAAAATAAAAATTGAAATGGTCAAAGGAGAAAGTAACACTAATGTACAGTCGAAATCAGAACATTTTGATGCAGCAAAAATATACGTTTGGTTCCCAGATTTTGTGAAAAACAGTCGATAAATATTTTCCACAGTGAGAAAATTGCTCATAATTTGAAATGGCCGAAGCCTTTTGGACTACAATGCTGCAAAGTGTTTTTGAGGGCAAGGCCGCTGAAATTTACTCAGCACTTTCATCCGAACGAAGTTCTGATTATGACACGGTTAAAAGGAAGTTTTGAAAGCTTATGAGCTAGTGCCAGAAGCATATAGACAGAAGTTTAGATCTTATAAAAGTTTGATTCACAAACCTATGTTGAATTTGCTAGGAAAAGAAGACCTATTTGATAAATGGCTTACGTCAAAGAAAATAGATAACAATTTTAAGAACCTAAGACAACTGATGTTATTAGAAGAGTTCAAGCAATGTGTTCATTTAGACTTAAAACACATTTAGATGACAAAACTGTTGAGACATTACAAGATGCAGCTGTTATTTCCGATAATTATACCCTTTCACATAAGAGAAGTTTCAAAGGTCAAAATTTTAATACTTCAGTGGAAATTACAAGAATCAAAGCACTGAGCGTACTGATAGTAAGCCTGTTGCACAGAATAAGAGTCAGTCTAGTTATAATATGTCTAGTCCGAAATTTGATACTTTTGAGAAGAAGTCACTGACTTGTGCTTATTGTAAGAAGAATGGTCACCTGATGGCTGATTGTTTCAGACTCAGAGGAAGAATGAAAGAGATAATAGGCCCAAGACCAGTGCTTGTACGACACCCGTGTTACCAATACGTTGGAATGTCCTGCGAGTCAGGCTTTTAAGTCCAGTTTTGTGATTACATCGAGGATTATAAACCCTTTATGTCTGATGGGTTTGTTTCTATTGTTGATAATACTACTCCTCAACCTATTAAGATTTTACGGGACACTGGAGCTTCTCAGTCTTTATTGTTAGAAGGTGTGTTGCCTTTGTCCGAGGAGACTTCTGTTGGTGCCTCCGTTTTGTTACAAGGTGTGGAGTTAGGTTGTATAGATGTTCCCTCCATCGTATTTATCTGAAGTCAGATTTGATAACTGGACCAGTTGTTGTGGGTGTTCGTCCTAATCTCCCTGTTGAGGGTGTTTCATTATTGCTAGGAAATGATCTAGCTAGGAACAAAGTGGTTGCTGAACCAATTGTTACCAGTGAACCGGTGGTGGATGTTAAATCACCTGAAGATGATGCTGAACTGTATCCAGCTTGTGTCGTTACTAGGGCGATGGCTAGAAAACAGCAAAATGAGGATTTGCAAGAAGACCAGTTTGATTACATGGACCCTTCTGACACCTTTCTAGCCGACATTGAAGGTCCCAGTAGCTCAGAGAAGGCCGTAATAAGACCACCTAGTATAAGCAAGAATGTAATTATGCCATGGCCAGACGTAAACAGCCATTCATTAGACCGAAAGAAATTTGTCGAAGAACAAAATAAAGACCCTAAGGTTCTTCAGCTCCGCCAGAGGGCTCAACCACAGGAAGAAGCAGACAAAGTGGCCGAATGCTATTACCATCAAGACGGCATTTTAATGAGAAAGTGGAGGCCCCCTGATGCTACCCCAGAGGAGGAATGGAGAGTGGTATACCAAGTGGTGGTGCCTAAAGTCTATAGGCAAGACATTATTGGTCTTGCTCATGACACCCCTGGCTGGACACTTAGATATAAGGAAGACTTGCCTTAAGATCTTGCAGCATTTCTACTGGCCAAGACTTAGAAATGATGTCGCAGAATACTGCAAATCATGCCATATATGCCAGGTTGTTAGTAAGCCTAACCAGAAAATACCACCAGCACCACTTCTGCCTATTCCAGCCTTTGAAGAACCTTTCAGCCGAGTACTCATTGATTGCGTTGGACCTTTACCGAAAACCAAGACCGGAAATGCGTATTTACTGACGATCATGTGTACCTCCACTCGTTTTCCTGAGGCTATTCCGTTAAGGAATATCAAGACACCTACTATTGTCAAAGCTCTGATCAAATTTTTCACGCTAGTAGGACTTCCAAAGTCTATACAGTCCGACCAGGGTTCAAATTTCATGTCAGGTATATTTCAGCAAGTCGTGTACCAGTTCGGGATTGCTCAGTATAGGTCAAGTGCTTATCATCCAGAATCTCAAGGTGCCTTAGAACGTTTTCATCAAACATTGAAGAACATGATCAGAACGTTTTGTCTTCAATTTGGCAGGGATTGGGATGATGGTGTTCACTTTTACTTTTGCGGTCCGAGAGGCTGTTCAAGAATCCTTGGTTTTAGTCCCTTTGAGTTGGTATTTGGTCATACTGTAAGGGACCTTTAAAATTGATAAAGGAAAAGTGGCTTACTGAACACACTGACTTGAATCTTCTAGACTATGTATCTAGATTTAAAGAAAAATTGTATACTGCTTGTCAAATTGCTCAGAACAATTTACAAACTGTTCAGAGTAAGATGAAAATATGGTATGATAAAGATGCCAGGGACAGATTTTTGAGCCTGGTGATAAGGTACTTGTACTTTTGCCAGTCCCTGGACATCCATTACAAGCTAAATATTGTGGTCCTTATACCATAGAGAGTAAAATCAATGATTTGAATTATATTGTAAAACACCAGGTCGGCGTAAACAAAATAGAGTGTGTCACATTAATATGTTAAAACCATATTTTGAGCGTACTAATGAAGGTGAGAATAAACCAGTTACCACTTTAGCCATGGTTAAATTGGAGAACAATCATGACAAACCAGGTGTAATTGAACCACCTTTTAGTTCTAAAACTATGGAAGAGACAGTTAGATTGAAAAATTCAGAAATTTTGTCAAATTTAGATTCAAAACTTGCACATCTGTCTTTTGATCGTAGAGAAAATTAAGAGCCTTGGTATTTTCTTTTAAAATCTTTTTCCAGATGTGCCAAACAAAACCACTGCTGTTTGTCATGATGTCGATGTTGGTGATGCTTCTCCAATTAAGCAACATCCTTACCGGCTCAATCCACTCAAACTTGAATTTATGAGACAAGAAATTAAATATATGCTTGACAATGATATTATTGAGCCAAGTAACAGTGAATGGAGCTCTCCTTGTCTGCTTGTGCCCAAACCAGATAAAACCTTTCGTTTCGTAACTGATTTCAGAAAAGTAAATTCTGTTTCAAAATCTGATTCCTATCCGATTCCAAGGATAGACGATTGCATTGATAATATTAGAAAAGCAAAATTTGTGAGCAAACTTGATTTATTGAAGGGTTACTGGCAAGTCC